>JARQAB010000009.1:7902339-8331570 GCA_036172955.1 Meloidogyne arenaria
ATTAAGTTTACAATTGTAAATTAAGTTGGAAATTAGGTTGGAAATTGTAATCAAGTTGGAGCTTATAATTAAGCTTTCAAGTTTACAATTGCAATAAAGTTGTAAAACAAGTTTTAAATTATAATTAAACGTAAAATTACAATTATTAATTCCAACTTGATTAAAATTACAATTAAGTCCCCCTATAAATAAATAACCTCCCCCAATATATACCACCAATTATCATAACTTTTTCAACTTTTTCCCATCCCCAACCTCTTTTTCCTCCCAAAAGATTTTTCACAGATTTCCTAGATTTTCTTCTATTAGAGATTTGGCTACCAGATAAAAAAATATTTAATCCTTCAAAACAAACCTCTTCCCTTCCTCTCTCCTTCCAATTTTCTTTTCCCTCATTTTTTCTTTTACTTCCAATGTTTTTACTCATCCTTCTACCTTATAGCTACCAAAAAACCCGTTATTTGTTTTTAAAAAAATTTTAGCTTTCATATTGACCATTGTTTTTATGGCAAAACTTTCCCTCTGACAGTTACAAAAAAATTTACTTCCGAATTTTTAGGATATCCCGCTCCCTCCACCACATTTTTCCTTTTTACCCAAAATTTAATTTTGCCAAAAAATACATTTCCCCCACATGTTCAAAAATATTTTTTTATTTTAGTTATTAGTTAAATATTTAAAAAATCAGAATATTAGATCAGATTAGGGTCCCATCTCTTCATTTTTATAATTTTTTTTCGATAATTCCTGCTCCTTTTCCCCAAGGAGTATCATAAGAGAGAGAGAAAGGAAAGCTGCGCAACTCCTCGAAAAAACTTTTTTTCTAAGAGAATATATTCAAAAAAATAATTTAAAATAAGAAATTAAACATCTACATAGATATATCCTCTCTCAATTATTATTATTTTTTCCTAATCTACCCAACTGATCAGAAAAATTAAGTAACTTTTACTTTAATAGTCAACTCTTCCCTCTCTCTTCGCATAATTATAATTGGGCACATACATATTTATGATTATATTTGGAGAGATTTATTTTTTAATAAATTTTATTTATAATAAATTTAATTTAATATTTTATTTATTGCCTAATTTTACTGTTTATTATGACCTTCTTTTATTTTTAATAATTTTCTTCATTGTTACTTATCTTATCTCTTGGTTTTCTTGCTTCTCTTGATTTTTCTTGATTTTTTTTTGATTTTTATTTGGCCTTCAGAAATGGGCCATGTTGGCAAAAAAAAGTCGGGTCGGGGGTTCGAGTCGGGTTTTCAAATTTTATTTTAATGATCGAGTTTTTTTCCTTTTTTTTCTCCGGATCGAGAGAAAAATTTTTTTCTCCAGACCGAGTTTCGTGTGTCGAGTTAGTCAGCCTTCAAAAAAATTTTTTTATTGTCCCATAAATTTCGGTTTTTTCTATCAATACATAGCTCATTTCAAGCTATAAGATAATATTTAACTCAAAAATGCAGCCTTAAGTTGCAAAAAGTGAAAATTTTTTGAAAGCAATTTTGGTCATATTTTGGAGGTGTAGCAAGTCTTTTGCCTTAATCTCATCAATCTGGATGATTAAGAATTTAATTTTGTATTCATTTTGTAGCTAAAAGTCTGCTCTATCTTTTGATTTAAAGGCCAAATCTCTATCTTTATTTAACCCAAAGTTATTTGATCTTAAAGCCGACTGGTCGTCGACTACAACGGCGCGCCGAAATTTGCGGATTTTAATTTGCGGACCCGAAATTTGCGGACCCGAACTTTGCGGACCCGAATTTTGCGGACCCGAACAATGCGGACCCGAATTTTGCGGATCTGAGATTTGCTGACCAAAATTTGCGGACCGACAATAGAGTCTACTGAACCTCGGAAACTTCAAAAATTTTAGCCTGCGGCGTTAATTAGGATGAATTCAGGCATCATGACCTTATGAGATGGTCATATAAATGATTTCTTCAAGGAATTTTCTCGATTATTAAATTATGAAATAATTTTAAGATAAAAAATTAATAAAAATTTTGAAAAATCAAGAAAAAATCTTGATCTGGTACGGATCATGGTAAACTCTGCCTGGATCATCGAAAAATAAAATTTTTAATTTTTTCTTTTTACTCAAGTGTCGGTCCTAAAATCTTGGTTCCGCAAAAATCAGGTCCGCAAAATTCGTGTCCGCAACCTTCGGGTCCGCAACTTTCGTTCCGCAAATTTCGGGTCCGCAAATTTCGGGTCCGCAAAGTTCGCGCCACGACTACAACACCTTTCCAAGTTGTATTTTTTCTGAAAAATTTTTTCCCTAATTTTTTTCTCGAAGAGTGACCATTTATTTTTTAATCCTATTTACCTTCTTTTTATTTTATTTTTCCCTTTTTCCTTCCCAAAAATTATTTTTTACATCGTTTTGCCCGGCCAGAGGCGCTTCAACAGAGTGCCATCCAGAACATTTCTAGTAATCTTTAGTAAACTTTTTTTTTATTTTTTTTCTAAATCCACAAATATTTTTTCTAGTTATTACAACCAATGTAGATTGAGTAATTTATTTAAATTTTTGTGTAAAAAAATTTTTTCCCTAATTTTTCCCTTTGTTCCCTACCGACTACCCCAATACTCTTGAAGCAAAAAAAAATAAATATTTATTTAAAAAAATTTTTTTTTCTAAATTTAGGAATTTTTTAGTAATCAAAATAAATACTAGAACAAAGGAGAGAATATTAAAAATTAAAAAAGAATTTTTAATTTTACCAAAACCCCCCAATTTTCCTTTAGAATTTTATTTTAGGCCAATCCCTATTTTTGCCTTCCCTTGGGGTTTTCATCAGTTAAACAGATAGAAAAACGATTCTGAGATGAGGAATGTGAGATTGGTGTAAAATGGAGGCTGAAAAGGAGGAAAATGAAGAAAAGGAAAATTGAGGGGGAAAGGCACAGTTGTCGAGAACCTTGACAATTGTGAAGGGAGGGGTAAGGGGAAGGGGAGGGAGGGGGGAAGGAGGGAAAGGGATGGGGGGAGGGGAAGGGATTGAACGGTGAAGGGGAAAGAATAAAAGAGAAGCAAAAATAAATGGGATAAATTCGAGAAAATGAGGAAAATAAGGAAAAAAAGAAAATTTGGACCTAGTGGCATTACTGTATAAAAGGGGTGGAAAGCTTTATAGATATAAAGTGATGGGGAAAGATATTTAGTGTAAAATTTTTGTGAAGGGGAGAGGGACTGATGTTGATATTAAGGGTTAATCCCTTCCTTATGCCTATATATTTATAGAATCCGGGGAGAATTTTTGAGGTTTACAAATTTTGCGAAATAAATAAAAATACGAAATTTATACGCAAAATTAGCTCATTTCGAAAGTTTCGCGTAATTTCGAGTTTCGAGAAAAAAGTCGAAATGTCGAAATTTCTCGAAATTTTTTTCGAAGTTTCGAGGTTTGAGAATGGGCTGTGATTCATTTTAAATTTTAAAAGGGCAGTCCTTCTAAATAGACCCTAATATTTTTAAATTATTTATTTTTAAATAAAAATTGGCATTATGTAATTTGTTTGGCATAATGTAAATATTTTATTTTTTATTTTCTTTCTCTAACATTTATTTTTTCCTTCTTTATCATTTTTACAAACCTCCAAAAATATTAATTTTCTTCTGATTTAATTTTTATTTAATTTAACTCCTTTATTTACCTTCTAGCTTACATCCTCCACAACCTGATAAAGCCCCCTATATGTACCTTTTAATTTTCCCCTCAAAAATTTTTTTAATTTCTGTCCCCCCTATTTTACACCAAAAATTTCCCTCACGCAACTCTTAACGTATAAAATATACCAAATATTTAAATATTTTGCCTCTCAAAGTAAGACAGTTGTGGAGGGTCAATATTTAAATTATTTTTTCTTATTTATTTTTCCTTGCCCTTCAATTTATATTTTCTTTGTTTTTGTACTTGGCGCCTGTATTTTGCCTTCTCCAAGGAAGAGAAAAATAATCCTGTTTTGAATTATTGGGTCCATAAAATATTTTTTCTGGTAAAAAACGTTTAAACATACCCTCAAAAAATCTAAGTTCAAGTTCAGCAAGTTCACCTCCTCTAAAAATTAGTTTAGTTCATGGTTCATCTCCAGGTACGTCCCCAACCTGTTTAGTTTTAAATTTTTTTCTTTCTTCTGACCTGCCCCATCTCCATCTGTTTAAGGTTCCCCTTCTCTTCAAAAAAAATATTTCTTCCCTTCTTTCATCTTCTTACAAACAAAAACCCCTTTCAATGCCCAATATTTATGTATGCCATTTCTAATCCCTTCCTTCATTACCTTTCTTCTCTTTCTTTTTTCCAACCAAATTCATTCTAAATAAGCTCATTTTGTTTAACGTTCCTTAACCTTTCTCCTCTTTATTTTTTTAAAATTTTCTCTTTTATTGTCTCAATTGCGGCATTTATTAAACCCTACCCATTTGATCACCCCCAGACTTTTCAAAAATTCAGTGGTGATCAATTGGAATGGGTATTAACCCGCCTACCTTTTCATTATTTTTTATGATTTTTTCCTTTCCCTCAACCACAAACCAATCATAAAAGTATAGCAGCGGCACTCATTTAGAGTTAAAGCTCTTCAAAATTATTTGAAATAAACGTCAAAATTTGTTGCTTATTTTAAAAAATTTTTTTGTCTATTTTACCATTTTACGTCTTTTTGGATTTTTTGAAATTTTTTAAAAATTTCTTTGGCATTATGTTCATTATTTTTATTTTATTCGACGTGTTATGTCAATATGAAAATCCACAGCTTTGATGGGTTTTTAAAAATTTTTTCGGTTTTTGGGGTTCTCGGGAAAATGACATTTTATCCCATTTCTTGGAAATTTTTTTTAATTTTCTTGGCGTTATGTTTATTTTTTAATTTTCGATTTGTTAGGAAAATCCTCAGCCTTTCTGGCTTTTTAATTTTTGGGGTTTTTTAAATTTTTTTTCGAAAAATGACATTTTATCCCACCAAGACATTTTATCCCAATTTTTGGAAAAAATTTTTCTATTTTTTTCTTTCCTAATTTTATTTCCATTTATTATGCAACATTTAATATGATTAATTATTTGGTCAAAATAAATATTTTATTTTAATTAAATCATTCAAAATCTCATCAATTTCCTCGGGGTGTTTTTGATTGATGAAATACTTTATTTATTTTCCAAAAAAATTTATTTTTTAAATTTATCATTGTTCTTGTAATTCATCAAAAAATGTATGGAAGGGAGAAGAATAATGATGATGATATTTTTTGATTTATGGGGGGGGGAATTAAATTGATGAAAAGGCATGTTGAAAATGTGAGGTTTTGTAGGGGGTGATTTATTGAAGTAAACTCAAATTTTGAATTTTTTTGAGGAAAAAAAATTTTTTTTAGAATTTTTGGAAATTTCTTGACTAAATAATTAATCATATTAAATGTTGCATAAATAAGGGAAAGAAATTTAAGAAAGAAAAAAAACGTAAGAAAAATGTTTTTCCAAAAATTGGGATAAAATGTCATTTTCGAAAATATTTTTAAAAATCCAAAAAATTAAAAAGCCAGCAAGAATTTTAGAATTTTTGGAAATTTCTTGAAGGAATTTTGAAGCTGTTTTCATTTTAATCAAATATCAGATAGTATGTATTTCTCCTCGTTAGACATCCCTTCCTCTTTTTGCGCGCTCGTCTCTCTCCTTTATACAGTCTCTCTCCTTTAAAGTCTAGTCAATTTCGTTACTCAACGGTGAGACGTATTATCGAGCTTCGACTAGAAAAGCATTAAATAAAAATTTTCCAAATTTTTTGAAATTTTTTGAAGACTTCTTGGAGCTATTTTACGTCTTTTTGCTTTTTTAGTTTTATAAAAAATTTTTTTGGCATTGTGTTTATTTATTTTGTTGTCTCATTGTTTATTATATATCCTTATGTAATTTTATTTTGACGATCCTTCGAAAAATCGTTTAATTTCCTGCTCTATTTTTTCGAACTACTACATAATTCTTAAGTTTATTAAAAAAATTTTTATTTTTGTAAAAATGACAATTTGTCCCAAAAAATGACATTTTATCCCAAAAAAAATTTTTTAATTAAATTTTAATTAATTTTACAATTTTAATTAATTTTTTGGTTTTTAAAATTTAGAAAATTAACAAAAAAAAATTTTTCAATGGACAACAACCACCAACAACAACCCCAACAACAACAGCCCCCAAACAATTTCCAACATCCCCAACATTTATTGTATCATTTATTGGGGGCTCCAAGTTGTTTTGACCATCCACCAGAACCCTCATTTAATCAACAATTAAATAATTGGACAACCCCAAATTTTTTAAATTATTCAAATGGACAACAACAACAACCCCTTCCAACAACAGACACCAAAACATTAACGACTAGTGGGGGAAATATTTTATTACAAATTGGAGAATCAGCAATTAATAAACAACAATCTGCAAATGGGTGCCCTCAAGCTGTTAAATATGAAAATCCGCAGTCTGTGGTGGGTGAAATTTTTTTAATTTTTTGATTTTTTGAGAAAAATGACATTTTATCCAATTGAGACATTTGGTCCCATTTTTAGAAAATTTTCTTTAATTTTTTTTCTGTTTTTTATTTTGTAATTTGCGTGTTTTTAGGTGAGTTTTTTCAAAAATTTTCGACAAGTTGTGGGTTTTTCAACGGAGAGGACATTTTATCCCAAATAAGACATTTGGTCCCCTTGAGACATTTATCCCAATTTTTGAAAATTTTATTTAAAGTTTATTTTTTCTTTGTTTTAATTGAACCTTATCTTTTGTGTTTCTTGCTTTTTTTTTTAATTTTTCGATAGGTTGATGAATTTTTTATAAATGACATTTTATCCCAAAAGGACATTTGGTCCCAATTCTTAAATTAATTTTTATTTTTTTAAATTTAATTTTTTAATTTTCGTGTTTTCTTTTCAAATTTGGGGGTTGAAAAACGAAAGAATTACCAAATTACCTCAAAAAAATTTAGGTGACATTTGATCCCAACATTAAAAAAATATCGTTATTTTAATTGGGTTTATTACCTTCTTTTTTTTTAATATTTATTATTTTACAATTAACAAAAATTTTATTAGTTTTGTGTTACTTTTTTTGGGTTTTTTTCTTCTTCCCAAAAATCAAAGGTCATATTTTGTAAAATAAAAAAAAGTTGAGAGAATATTTTTGTGTCGCTCATAAAACACGTAAAATAACCAGCCTTCCAACAGAGAGGAGGAAAAAATTTTTTTGGTATTTAAAAAGGAGCAAGCATTTTGCGCAAGGAAATTTTTTGTGTATGAAAAAATTATATTTTATTAGTTTGGGGCGGTAAAGAGAAAAAAGTTTTTTTGAATGGAAGGCAGGGGAAAGAGAAAGTCTGCTGGGTACGTTACTAAAATTTGTTTATGCCGTGGTTACATAAAAGTCGCTTTGCGTTTTGCGACAGAAAATAGCATGCAAAATGATGAGAGACAAAATCGCGCTCGATTTTGTCTCCTCTTTTTCCATTATCTTTTCTGTCGCAAGACGCGCGCGATTTTTATGTAACCGTAGCATTAGTGATATGATAGAGAGTTGTGAAATTTTGTGTGTATTCTGGGAGGTGTCAGCTTGTCTGTGTGAAAATTTTAAAATTTTTTGAATTTTGGAGTAAAGTTAGAAAGCTTTTTCTTGAAGGAAAAGCATAGAGGAAGTTGGTGATGGTAGGTATACGTTACGAATTATTTTTTATAAATTTGTTTAGAGATAAGCTAGAGTTGTTAAATTTTGTGTGTGTATTCTGGAAGGTGTTAGCTAGCTTGTGTGAAAATTTTGTTAATTTAGGTGGGTACTTATCCCTTATACCACACCCCCTCAAAGTAGTGTCCAAAATGTCATATATGGGGTAATAAAGGGTGCTGATCACGATTATGGTGTTTAATTCTCAATATAAGAACCCCCTCACCCATAAATTGTCATGGTTCATAATGGTCAAACTTCAAGTTTGGACGCATTTGACTACCACAATGGCAGAAACGTTCAGTATGAAGCAAACCGCAATTTTGAAAAAATTTTGCAGCGTTTGATTCATCAGGACATCCCCCCATTAGTGTGTCGTAATTATAGGGCATTTTTTATTTATTTTTATTATTATGGGTTCAAATGAATGAAATCGTTTATATACTCATTAAACGACCAATAATCACACAGAAAATAAATATTAAATATTAGTGCATTAATAAATATAAGTGCAAAATAAATATTAGTGCATTAATATTGCTCATACCTATATATTTATTTAAATAAAAACTTGAAGTTTGACCATTATGAACCATGACAATTTATGGGTGAGGGGGTTCTTATATTGAGAAATAAACACCATAATCGTGATCAGCACCCTTTATTACCCCATATATGACATTTTGGACACTACTTTGAGGGGGTGTGGTATAAGGGATAAGTACCTTTAGGTGTAATGTTGGAAGTTTTTTTTTGTGAAGGGAGGGAATAGAGAAAGTTTGTTAGCTAGAGTTGTTAAATTTTTTGAGATTATTCTGGAAGGTGTCAGCTAACTTGTCTACAAATTTTAAAATTTTTGTGAATTTTGGAGTAAAGTTATGGCCAAAAAAGTACTGCCTATTATTTTTGAGCTTTTCGACCACAACTTTTAAAATACTGAACCAAAAATTATGAAATTTGGAGAAAAGATGGCTGACAATGTTGTAATTAAGTTAGCAAAATTTCAAGGCTAAAAGATTTTTCTGTCTTAAGATAAATAAAAGCACGCCCAAACTTTGTCGCGCCAAAAGACAAATATTTTCTTTGAGAAGGGAGAAGAGAATTTTTTAAAATAAAGAGAAAAGGATATTTAAAGAATCATTACGGTATTTTTGACGTTGGTTGACCGCTTCTGCCCCTCTAGGGACAAAAAAAAGAAAAAAAAAATAAAAAGGATGGAGAGAAAGCCTAAACCTTTAAGGCAGATGGAAAGAGGCCGGGGAGAAGGGAAAAATGAAAAGGGGCAACGACTGGCTCTGCTCCTTTTTGTGGGGAATGATTGATGGCATGCTGATTGGATAGGACAGGAAAAAGAATAAAAAAAAGAAAATAAAAAAATGTTTTTAAAGGAAATATATATTTAAAATGAGGGTTTTGGGGGAGGTTAAGAAGGGGGGAAGGTGGGGGGGGGGGGGGGGGGGGGAGGGAGGAATAAATACTAAATGGATTTTTACTGGGTTTAGAAATTTTTGTAAGGAATTTTGAAAGGATTTTTGAATAAGAAAATGGCTTCTTGGCCTTATTATTGGCCTTATTTTTAGATTTTGTTATTTTTAGACGTTAGAAATTTGGGCTGTGACAGTTTAGGCTTATTGACAAGTTGGGTATTTGATATTCTGAGTTTTTGACATTTTGAAATATTTACATCTTTGTCTCATTGGCATTTTTAAAATTTTGGATTTTTTGTACTATAGAGACCGGACTTGAACTGTCTTACGTGAATCGAGATTTCGATCATTAATATAGAAATTTCGATCTCCGGTCTCTAATATACTGTATATACTTTCTTTCAATTTTCTTGTAAATTAAAAATGTATGGGGGGATTTAAATTAAGCTGTTTTCACTTTCAATATGTATTATGTTTTCATTTTATCAAAGGTTTTTAAAATATTTTTACAATTTTCTTTTTTTTCCCTTATTTTTTTCCTCAACATTTTTTAAACCTCAATGTTTTGGCAGTAAAAGCAAAAATATTTTTTTCTTTTTTTCTATACAATTTTGTGAATATTTTGACAAATGACTTGGGGAAGCTTTTGGAAAAATAAGAAAAAAAGATTTTCTTTTGCTTTTCCTTTTATTTGTTTGGCAATTTGCCTTTTTCTTTCCTTTCTTTTTTTTCTCTTTAAAATGTGCCTCTGATGGCGTAGAGCTTCCCCTCCAAACTATTAATTTACTGGATAAGAAGGAAGGAGAAAAGCTATACCAACCACTTCTTTTTCTGAAAAATTTAAGAGGAAAATAGAAAAATAATAAAAATAGGTTTTAAAAACAAAAGAAGTTTTGTTAAAAGATGACATTTTGTCCCAAAAAATTTTTGTTATGTTTTGGTTTTGTTTCTTGTGAAGCTTCAACAAGATATGGACAAATAATTTAAGTAGCTATTAAGTTGTAGTGTGGTTAAGTTGGTTATGTTCTGGAATTGTGTCGTCTTCCTAATGATGGTTCGGTTCCGTTTGGCGTCCGATAAATTTTTCAACAGCGGAATAGGTACCCAAAAGCTTTTGTTGAATGTCTTGATATACTGTATTTATTTTTGTAGAAGCTTGCTTCAGTTCTTTCCAGCTGCTTCAGCTTATATTTGTGCTTCAGTTTTTTTATTTGTAAAAGTTGCTTCTATTCTTTCAGATTTGCTTCAGCTTGTGTTCTTTTGTTCAATATTTTGTTTCAGATTTTTTTGTTGCTTCAGTCAGCTTATTTGCTTTAGATTTTTTCTGAAAGTTTCTTCCACCAAATGTCTACTTTTTTTTGTATAATTTTGCTTCAATTTAATCAAAATCCTTCATATTATTCTTTTTCCTTTTTTACCTTTTAAAATAAAGGGCAAATATACCCCTCTACTTCACACTTTTATAATTTTTATCATTAAAAAAATTCACGCGCACAAAAAAAATATTTTTTTTACTTTTATCGGTTTAGATTATAAAACCTTTCCCTTCATTCCCTCTCGGTCGATTAACTTTTCGTCTCTTTCCTTTTTTTGTTTAATCTATTTTATAATTTAATTGATGACCGGGCACACTTTTCGTCATTGACACACTCTTATATACACTTTTATTTTTATTTTTGAAGAAAAGAGGAAGGAAAAATGATTTTTGGGGGAAAGATATTAGGTAGTTTAATGAGAGAAGTAATTAAATAAATTAGAAACTGAAGCAATTGAACCTTGCTTCAGGCTACTTCAGTTTTTTGGTATTAACAGAAAAAAAAGCTTGAAAAAAAATTAAAACCTGAAGCAATTACAAAATGTAAATATAATTAAACTTGGATTACAATTTGTAAATAATAAGACATGAAAATAATTAAAACTTGAATTTTAATTATTAAAACTTTTACAATTTGTAAGCATTTACAATTTGTAAATAATTAAAGTTTAATTAATTTAAACTTGAAACAATTTCAATTTAAAAATAAAACAAGTTTATTTTTAAATTAATTTTTCTGGGCTATTTTTAATGCTTCAGAATTAATTTTTTAAGTAAAACAAAGCATATCTAAACAGATTTAATAAATCTTTATGTTTTTATTATTCAATAAATCTTTTAAATAATATTTATTAAGAGATGCTCCCTTTTAATTTTTCACACCTTTTAACTTTAAAAAAATAAAAATGTTTGTGTAATATTTTATTTAAAAAAATTTTTTTTTCTGTTGAGAAAAATATTTTGGGGATTTTTAATAGCTAATAAATAAAAAATGCAACAGTTGTTTTATTAGCAAAATATCTAGATGTGTAATAAAAAAGTCATATATTTTTTTTTGTTTCTTGGAATGTTTCTCTGAAAATGAAGTGAATAGAAATACAATTAAAACTTGGAATTAAAACTTGAAACAATTACAAATTGTAAATAAATAAACTTGGAACAATTACAATTTGTAATTAAATAAACTTGATGCGTTTACAATTTGTAAATATTTAAAACTTGAAACAATTACAATTTATTATAAATAAACTTGAAACAAATACAATTTGTAAAATATTTAAACTTGAAAAGAAGCAAGTTTATTTTTTTAATTAATGTTTTGCTTCATGTTTTTAGTTGTTTAATATTTAAATGCTTCTTGAAATGTTTCCCTTTTTTAATTACTGTTTTTCCCATAATTTACTAAACAAAACATAAAATTAAGTAATAGTTTAAAAGTAGTAATTTGTAAAATGTTTTTATTGAATAACCAAAAAAATGTGATTTTTAGTAAGCAAAGATGGAAATTTGAAACTGAAGCAAAATTAAAAAAATAAAAGTGATGGTCGTTTGAGGTAATTATTGGTGTGTTGGGTGTTTAGCACTTTATATTGGCGAGATTGAAAATTGAGAGAGAAGAGATTGGAAAGGGCGATAATTTTGGGCGAGTATTTAAAAAAATATTATTATTGAAGGGTTTAAGTGGATTTTGATGAAGAAAAAAATAAATATTTATTTTAGGGGTTTATTTTGGGGGGTTGTTAATAAGCTTATTAATACGCTAATAAGGAGTAGGGAGAGGTTAGAGGAAAAAAATCTGGAGGAAATGTCTTGAAAGAATGGAGTGAGACGGATATGGAGAGATGCCAGAGGGGCACATGAGGAATCTTGTTCCTAGAGTTCGACAAGGTTTGAAAGCTGTGAGGGAATTCAATTTTTGTATGAACATGTTGAAGTTGTGGAATTGTGGATGATCACGGGATAATCTTATTAGTTCAATATATAGACAAAAAAGTGTTTTTAGTGACAACGACGTTTAACACTGGAACCATAAAATTATTTTGGAGGCTATTTTTATTATTTTTTCAACCAAAAAAATATGCGCGCGCCTTAAACATAAAAATATATTTACAGACTGTCACGCGTCTTATTATTACTATATTAAATGGAGGGGAGAGAGACTAGTCTCTCCCCCCTATTGGGAAGAAACAAAATATAACGGTGCTTGTTTTTAAACACAAAAAACACCATTCTCTCCTTCAAAACATTTTCAAAAACCTAAGCATATTATACCATTCGCACTGGCCAGAAAATGGGCAAAACACCCAATTTCACGCCAGCTGTCACTTATTTTTGGAGAGAGGGAGGTTGGAGAGGAAGTGATGGATGAGTTTTACTTGGGGGAGATGGAATGGGAAGAAGGATAGAATGTAGAAAAGATAGATATGGAAGAAGGAGAAGAGAATGGATGGGGATGAAAATGGAAGGGAGGGAAATGGAAGAGGAAGAGTAGGAAAGAATATGAAGAATGAAAGGAAGAAAATAGGAAAATTAGACTGAAGAGAGATTAGATTGAATGATCCAACAACAATCATCCTCCTTCCCTCTACTCTAATCTTCTCGGCAAAAACATCTTTTCAATTCTTTCCTTGTGTCTTTTCACTATTCTTCCGTCTCCAGCGATGGTGGAAGATGATGAAGAAAAATATAAAGGAAGTAAGAAGGGAAGGGAAAATTTTGGAAGAAAAAATCTTTATAATTACTCTACTCAGTATATTTTTCATCGTCTGCCTTGTCCCAAACGACCAACAAACAACACCAACTTTCTAACTAAAAAGTGCCCCCCCCCCTCTTTTTACACACCCGGTTCTTCCCCTTCCATCTATCCTTGGAGAAACGAGAAAAAGGAGAAAAAAGTAAAAAAAAGTCATCCATCATTCCTCCATCTTTTATTTTCTCTCCAATAGGAGAATAAGGAACAGGCATAGGAAAGAGAGCCGGTCGGGTGAGCGGATAAAAATATTTTATAGAAGCCACGCCCCTTTTGGCAATGCGTAGAAGGAATATGGGTAATCCCACAGTTGTCTCTCACTCCAAGTTGGGGTGGAAGAAAAATGGCGAGAAGAAAATGGGAAGATTATAGGGGAGCTAAGAGAAGAAGAAAAAACTGGGCGGAGCTTAAGAAGGCTTTTTGACTTTTTTTCTTATAAAAAAAGAGAAAAGGGGCGTGTCCACACAGATACATTACTTATTTCCACCAACCACCCCTTTCCCCCTTTCTCTAGAATCAACGGAAGACACATCAATTTTGCGTGAATCGCATTATTTTTATTATAATAAAGAGTGAAGACCCCCCTTACCTCTCTCTTTCTCCCCGCTCGCCGTCACTCAAGTAGAGTGTCAATCAAACTGAAAAACAGAGCCTGCCATTCAACTGCAATTAATTTCACGCAAAAATAATAAATATTATTATAATATGTATATTTTAATAAAAATTTATTTTCTTCCTCCAATTTTTACCGCTATTATTTATTTTTCTGACAATAAATATGTCTTGATTTGAAAAAAAAAATAAATTTAGAGTGACGGCCATTAATTCGGAAAAAATTTTTTGTTTGACGATTATAGATGACTTTTATTGTGTTTAAATAAATAAATATTAGATGAATTGATTGTATAATTATTTTGTTGATTGATATATGAAAATAATTGAATGAATGATTATGAAGTGTGATGATTTTAAATGGATTAATTTTAAGTAAATTATTAAATTAATTAATTGTGTGTATGTGTGTGATGAATTGATAAATGATGATACACATAATTGATAGAGTAAAGGAGAGAGTAGAATGGAGGGGGGGGTATGCTTTGTTAAAAGTTGATTGAAATATTGTGCTGTTTTACCGATTTATTAATTAATATTTTTATGATTGAGTATTGGTTTATGACGATTTTATGATAAATAGCTTTAGTGCTTTTTGATTAAGAATGAAGGTGATATAATTTAAAAATAAATGCCAGATTCTGTTAAAAATTCCATCTTTGTGTTATAGTTCAAAAAATAAATTAATGCCCTTTTTGAACAGTTTACCCATTTGAGCATTTACCCTTTTGAGAAATTGACCCTTTTTGAAGCTTGTCTTATAAATGACTCTTTCGAGGCTGATCTTTCGATAATGTCAAACAGCAATACCCCTTTTTCTTTATTGACCATTCTAAAAATTATTATTTTTAACTGACCCTTTTGGTAAATTGACCCTTTTGATACCCCCTAACAAATAAAAAATTTTTTCAAATTTTATTAAATTTTCGCTTATTAATTTTTAATTAAAAACCAATTTTTTATTTCTTCATTTTCATGCATTTTATTTATTTAATTTCTTTTCTCTTACCCTCCTTATCCTCATCAATTTGTGTCAATCAAATATAGGAGGGAGTAAGTGAAAAAAAAACTCAATCAATTTTACCGCTCTTTCGTAAAAATTTTTTTTTGAAAAAAAAATTTTTTTAATGATGATTGACATTGTAAATTAATATTTATTTTAATTAATTTTATTCTAATCTCTTTTTTTTTTTTTGATTTGTTTGTTTTTGTGGTTTTGCGTGTTAATTTGTGTGGGGAAGGGTAAAATATTAGAAAGGATATAGGGACCCATGGGTTTATCTCTTGCCAAAATTTCGCCTCTTTTGGACTTTCACATTTTCGTTTTTAATGTTTCGCTTTTTAAATTAACTTTCGCATTTTCGATTTTTGTCTTTCGCATTTTTAAAATCTGTTTCGATACACTTCTAATAGGGAGGTGATTGAGAAGGTGGATTAAAAAAAAATAAGAAAGTATTGGAAAAAATTTTTTTGGGGGTATAAATAAATAAATAGTAGCTTGAAAGAGCTCTTCAAGCTGAATTAACATCACCACAATTAGATTTATCTGATAATTTTAAATAAAATTATGACAAAAATAAAGCTTTGTGTTTAGGGCAAACTTGAACGGAAGAGAGGAAGACTAGGTGAACAAATTTATTCATAACTTTGTCTAATCAAGTCTGATTGAGTTAATTTTGGTGTCATTCGATTCAGCTTGAAGAGTACTTTCTAACTATCATCTTCAAAAAATTTTAAATTTTTTTAAAATTTTTTTTTGAAATTTTTTCCAAAAACTAGCTCCGATTAGTACACAACTTCCCTATATTATTTCTTCTATTTTTTTCTTTTATCCAATTAATTACTTTTTTTTTTAATTTTAATAGATTATTTGTTGCGCTTTTATAAACGCTGCTAGACAATTAAAAAAAAAATAACTGTTATTTTAAAAAAATTATCGCAACTTTTGTGTGCCTATTAAAAAAATTTTTTATTATTGTTCGCCCTTAATTTTTCTTTCTTTCTCCCCCTATTATTTTTACAAATTTATTAATGCTTCTTTAAAAATAAATTAAAAAATAAAATAAATTTAGTTGGGGGAAGATTTATTAGTTTTAATAAATTTATATTTTTTTCTCGCCCTCTTTATCATAAAATAATAAAAAAATTGGTATAATTTCGGAATACTAAACAGACTCCGATTGGGACAAATTATATGTCATTCGGATCAGCTCGGCGAGCTGAGTCGAATGACATCAAAAAATCGATTGGGACGTAACTATGGGCCGAGATACAGGGCTCGAAATGGTCAAAAACCATAGGGGGGACCAAGCACTTTTTTGAGGTGAAAAATTCGAAAACGCAATTAATAGCTCATTTGAAAGAGCTCTTCAAGCTGAGTCGAATGACACCAAAATCAGCAAAATCCGACTTGATTTGACAAAGTTACAATCGTTTGTTTTAGCTCCTTACATTTGTTCTCCGTGGATGTTCTTGCTGCTTCGGAGGAAGCCGGGCATGCCCATCACAGCGATAATTGGAATAGGATTAAGTTACGAGCCCAGACCCAGCGCCCGTAGACTCCCCGCGAGGCGCGTGCGCAAAACTCCGCGCGAAGCGCGGAGTTTTGCACAAGCGCCTCGCCGACGCCCCATAGGTTTACGTTGTTTGTTTTTCTGTCATAACTTCGAACAAACTTGACCAATCATGGCGATTTTGGTGTCATTCGACTCAGCTTGAAGAGCTCTTTCAAATGAGCTATTAATTGCGTTTTCGAATTTTTCACCTCAAAAAAGTGCTTGGTCCCCCCTATGGTTTTTGACCATTTCGAGCCCTGTATCTCGGCCCATAGTTACGTCCCAATCGATTTTTTGATGTCATTCGACTCAGCTCGCCGAGCTGATCCGAATGACATATAATTTGTCCCAATCGGAGTCTGTTTAGTATTCCGAAATTATTCCAAAAAATTTTTTATGAACATACACACATTCGCAAATGTTTTTTAATGCCCCATAAATATTATTGTTTCGAGAAAAAAATTTTTTTTTCTTTCGAGAGAAATAAAAATTAAATTAATAATGAATTGTAAGAAGGGAGTCAGTTATAAAAAAACTTTCCATATACTACAGTGTCTTGAAGTTCGCGCTCTATTTTTTAAATATTTTTTTGAATATTTTTTACATTATTAATTTAATATTTATAGTTAAGTTGTTAAAAAAAATTTTTTTTAAATCAACAAATTATTAAATTCAACAACAACAAAATAATACTAATAATTTTATAGGAAATGTCACAACAAGGGGTAAATTTGAAAAAAAAATTATTTAAATTAAAATTTTTTTTAAATTAACGTAAAATTAAAGGTAAAAAATCATAAAATAAAAAGGAGGGAAAAAATAATAATTATTTAATAAAAAATGATTTTTTTTGTCGTTCCCGAAAGGTCTTTTGGGGGGAAAATAAAGACGGGGATAGAAGAGATTCTCTTTTTCTCGTCCATCATTTTTTTTCATAAAAAAAAGTTTTTTTCGTTCCTCTTTTACAAATCTTTTCTCATTATCATCATCCTATATATCCATTTTTTCTATATATTTTTATTTTAAATACTCAATCAAAAAACAAAAAAAAAATTATTTTTTTTTCGATGCGCATATTGTGTAGCGGTAAAATAAAGAAAAATTTTTTTCTATTGGAGGATAAAAAAAAAATAATTTTTTTATCTGATTAATATCTCTCTCTAATATGTAAAAAAAACTTTTTTCTTTTTTTTCTTCTTAATTAAAAAAAATCTTGGAAAGAAGAGGATAATTTTAAGAAATATTTCTAAAAATAATATTAAAGTCAAAAAATCTAGAGATCCTCTGAAATCTGTCCCTTTCCTCGATGTACCGTTAGCCCAATATGTACCGCAGAGCTATATACATAACTTTGTTCAAAAATTTTTTTAATTTGGGATGCTCTTGTATGGTTCGATTCATCGTTTAGAATCATGGAACCATTCCCCAAGACGTCCCGGATTCGACAATTTTACATGAAGGTATTACTTAAGGTATTAATTTTACACTCGGCGGTACCTTAGGGGGTATACCCTTTTGTTTCTGCCTTCTTTCTCGTTTTAAAATTTTTTTTAATCTTTAATTTTATTTTTGCACTTTATAAAATTAAACTAAAGATTCTTTGTCTAAAAATGAAATAGAAAGAATCTTTAACCTAATTTTTACACATACACACCTCTTAAACTTGAGGCGCTATTATATATCCTTTTCTTTCTTTCTTAATTTTATTTTTTCTTCCCCCAATTGTTTGGATTTTTAAAGGGAGGGAAAGGAAGGGAGAGGGATATTATAGATAAATAAATGGCCAGCTGTTGCGCTTTTTGGATTTTTTTTTTGTTTTTGGATTTTTGGGGGGAAAATTGGGGAAGAAAGAAGGGAAAAAGAATGTGTAAAAGAAGAAGATTTGGGTAAGGGGGGGGGAAGAGAAAGTTTAAAAAATTTTAAGAAGAAAAGGAAGAAAAAGGGGGAAGGGAAGTAAAACAATGAAAAATGGGAGAGAGAAGAAAAAAGAAGAAAGAAAAAAATAAGGGGTTAATAAGAATATTCGATAAAATGACGGGATATCCGAAAATTTCTGTTCGGGTCCTACTAGAATTAGGTAAAAAAGGAAGAAACCTAGCCCATTGACCTTTCAAATTTTTCACAAAATTTTCGCCTGCGGCGCTGAAAATTAAGAAATTCTTACTGCTGTTGAATAACTGCGCTATAACCACTCTTTCAGTCACCCCTTGAATCAAAAAAAAAATTTCTTTAAACAATTTCTTTTAATTTTACTAAAATGTCAGGACAAATTAGAATTAAAAAAATTTTTTTTTGTCCTAAAAATGAAAATTAAATTTTTAATTCAGGATAGAAGTAGAGAGATAATTAATTTTAAAAGGCTTTTGCTTTTGATGCTTATTTAATCTTTTTATTTTCTTTTACTCTTTTTTTTTAATAGTTTTAATGGGATTGAAAATTGAGACAGATTGTATAGAAAAATAAAATTGAGAGAGGGGAAGAATTAAATTTTAGAAAAAAATTTTTTTCCAATTTTTAAAATTTAAAATGTAATGGAAAAGGAAGAGAGGATCAGAGAGGGGGGGGGGACATTTGACCGAAAAATTTTATTTTTTTATTTTTTCTTATAAAAAATTTTTTCTTCAGCAACAAAAATATTTAAATATTCCTTTATTTAAATTTAAATAAATATCCATAAAATATATCCATTCATTAATCTACATAATCCCTTCTTTTGTTGTTTATAAATAAATATATACAGTGGGGAGACACTTGATCCCCCCTCCATTTTCTCCCTTCTTTTTTTTCCTTTTTTTTTCAATATACCGCTCATTCATCTTTCTTAAAATGTATTTTTTTCTAACATCTTCTTCTGTAAGTCATCAAAACATTTTCTATTTATTTTTATTTTTTGTCCTTGGAACCACAAATGCCCCCCTCTCTTTAACTGTCTCTCCCCGACAACCAACCGTTCCCCTTTCTTTAAAATTTTGCTACCACAAAATTTGCATGTTCTCCTTGTTGTCCCATTAAAATAAAGAGAGGAATAGGGAGCGCAAAATTTTTAGAAAAAAAATTTTTTTATTTTATTTGTTTTTAAAAATTGGAAAAAAGAAAGAAAAAAAGCCGACGAAAAAACAAGTAAAAATAAATTAGCAACTTGAAGTTGTTTTTGACTCTATAACTTTGTAATTAATAGGGATAGAAAAATTAATTTTATGTTGATAAATAGAGGAGATTCTAGGCTATAAATTTGGTAAATTTGGAAGTTTGTAAAATTTATTGGCATTGTGTTGTGAATTTTTTTAGTGGACTAAAAAGGAGAGGAGTAGATTTGGGGTGGTTAAGGGGGTTTTTTGGGATTTTTCTAAATTTTTTAAAATTTTCTAGCCCTAAGTCTATTCCTTAATTTTTTGTGTTGGAATACTGTATATTTTTTATACGCCAAAGATTTTTTAAATGAGGGACTAAAGGCCAAATTACAAAAGGGTCAGATTATAAGATTATCAAGTTATATAATGGTCAGGGTACAAAATGGTCATACTTTACAATTTTTGGCCTCTAATTAGACTCTAATAAGTTGAAAAAAATATTTATAATTTTAAAAAATAATTAGAGAAGAAAATACGTAATTGAGATCAAATGTCTCATTTTTTTAATTTATGGGATGAAATGTCTTTTTGCAACAATTAAAATCTAATAAATTTTAATTTGATTTGTTTTTCTCTTTAACGAGCTTCCAATTTATTTTATTTATTTATTTATAGTATGCCGACACTAACAACAATTCAACAACAACTACCCCTTCCTCAAACAACCATTCTTCTTCAAACGCCGCAGCAGCCTTAAATTACAATTTGCCCTCAGGGTTAGGAGAATCACCTCATCATCTTTATGGCATCATTCCACCTCATACACCAACTGGGCATCATCCTCCAGACCCTCAACAACTCTCTTCTTTGGGGTTTTTTGCTGCTGCTTCTGCAGCTGGTGGGGGAGGAACTAGTGGTGGTTATCATACAGAAATGGGGTCGTTATTGGGTGGAAATGGAGGTAGTGGAGGAGAACAAATTGACTCAAACCAGCTTAAACAAAAGAAAGACTTAATTTATAGGTGGGGTTTTAAATTGATATTTTTTGGAAGAATAATGGGGGGTAAACATGAGATTTGGAAAATATGAGATTTTAAAAAATAATTTGTAACGCGAAACTCGAAATGCGAAGCACGAAACGTAAAGTATTCTGTGTTTCGTACCTATAGATACGAAACACAGCATAATATGCTATATACGAAACACGAAATATTTAATACTAAACTCGAAACACGAAACTTAAATTGCAAAACTTGAAATACAAAACGCGAAACTCGAAATGCGAAACACGAAACCTAAAATGCAAAATGCGTAACTATAGATACGAAACACAGAATTTCATATGTCAAATGCGAAACACGAAATATTTAATACTAAACTCGAAACTCAAATTGCAAAACTCGAAATACGAAACGCGAAACGCGAAATTTAAAAATTTTTAAAAATTTCAAAATCAAATTTCAGCCATCCACTCTTTCCTCTTTTAACTGTTTTATTCGAAAAATGTGAATTAGCAACATGTACACCTCGAGAACCTGTACGGACAAATGAATTTGGTGCAGTTGGGGGAGATCAAGTTGATATTTTAAATGTTTGTTCTGCCGGTTCTTTTAGCGAAGATATTGCTGAATTTGCGGCTACTGTACAAATGAATAAACCTTTTTATGTACCCAATCCTGAGCTTGATTCTTTGGTAAATTTCTGTTAAATTTTTAATTAGGGATTGGACCTCGACTCTTTCAGGGCAAAAGTTGGAGGTGTTAGGGTTTGTTCAGTTGATGGGGGTAAAAGTTTGATTTAATGAATACAAACTGGAAATCAAGATTTGTGAAAAGCCTAGACCTGTTTCTGGACTCTAGGGTTTAATTTATTGACCTGGTCCGGATCCTGTGCCTGTAGTCCAGGAACTACAGGCCCAGGAGGAGGAACAAAACCCACCCTTAAGTTTGTAGCCTCAACTCATTATGAGATAGTTTTTTTAGTACCTTGTGAGGTTATCTTTGAGTGAGGTCCACCTGTTTTGGTGTTATATCCTCTTAGATTTTTTTGGTGAAGTGAAGTGAGGTGAGAGCACCCCCCCCCCTCCCCCTTTCAATCGGGGATGGCCGAAACATTCAAATTATCCAATAAAAAATTTAAATAATTTACAGATGCTTAATGCTATTCAAGTTCTTCGTTTTCATTTGTTAGAATTGGAAAAGGTGGGGGTTATTTTTTAAAATTTAAATATTTTTCAAAATAACCAAAGCCTTTTTTAAAATTTGAAAATTTTTTATTGTCTTTTTTTCCTCATTAAAAATCCACCCTCTTGCGTTTATTACTGTCATATTTTTTTAATTGTTTTCCAATTAAAAATTAAATTTATGTAAATATTCTCATCTCCAACAGAGAGTTTCAAGGAAAAAAAATTTTTGAAAAAAATATTGAGCGAAGAAAAATGGGGATTTTTACGCGCCAACCTAAATAAAAATTTTCTTTTTTGGAAAAATGTCAATTTTTCGAAATGTCAATTTTTGCAAAATGTCAAGTTGACATTTTGACATGCTGAGGGAAGGAAAATTTGTAAAATGTCATAATTTCAAAATGTCAATTTTTTTAAATGTCAATTCGACATTTTGACATTTGCCTATTTTTTAGGTCCATGAATTGTGTGACAACTTTTGTGCCAAATATGTCAACAAGATCAAAGATAGAACACAAATGGATATTATAGCTGGTGAACAGCCACAACAACCCCCATCTGCTGGACCGCCTGGAATGGTATGTGAGAGGGAGAAAAAAAAATTTTTTTGAAAAATTTCAAAAAATTTTTAAAAATTTTTTTCAAGTTGGAACATCAAAGACGAAGCAACAGCCATCAACACCATCGAGCTAATAGAGCTGGGGGAGGGTCTAATCAATCCCCAGGCACTTCATCTTCACTAGAACAACCCCCCTCTAATTTTTCTGCTAATAATATCGGGGATATACAACAACACCAACAATATTTACATAATATTGACCATAAACAATTTGTGAGTTTTTTTTGAGAAAAATTTTTTAGTGAATAAATGAGAATAATTTAAATTATTAGGAGTATAATTCACTAAAAATACATTTCACCGGAAAAATTCGTTTGGGGTATCATTAAGGTGTAATTTACCGAAAGGACAATTCACCGAAATTGGGGTAAAAATGATATCTTCCTTTTTAAATATCATTTTTCCAATTCAATGGTATGTTTATAATGAGGGCCAACAGTAGAATAATCTAAAAAATAATTATTCTATGCGGGAAAACCACAACAACAATTTTCCGGTAAAATAAAGCGGATCTCTTTTTTTAAATAATAAATAATCCCCTCGTAAAAATATAACCGCAAAATGACCGGAACAAAAAGAAAAGGATCGGCGATTTTTTTTGAAAAAAATTAAAAGAAGGTAATAAACCGTAAAAAGTCATTAAAAATAAGCTAATTATATGTGTAAATAATTACTGTATTTTTTAAAAAATATTTTAGAGGGGCAATTCACCAAAACATACAATTCACCGTAAAAATTTCATCTATTTATTATTGGGGCAAGAGATATTTTTGAATTTGGAACATAGACAATCCTAAGAAGAAATAATAAAAGAAAATTTCCAATCTTTTTTTGTACTCTTTTTGAAAAAAATTTTTTTAATTTTTTTCAATTTTTTCTCTAAAAATGGATTTTCGGTGAATTGTCATTTCGGTGATTCACCCCCACAATAATTTGAAATTATGGTGAATTGTCTTTTTCGGTGAATTAACTAACTAATTATTTTTTAATTTCAATTTCCTCTATTTTTTCTAGCAACAATTGCCTTCTTGTTCCTCATCATCTTCCCAACAACAACATTTTGGAGTATTTAATGGTATTGATATAATTAACAATCCTTCATCTCTTTTACAACAACAACAACAATTATTTTACCAACAGAATTATTTAAATAATTTAGGGGGGCACCAACCTCACCAATTATTAAATAATAATCTTGTTGAGGGGCAACAACAACAAACTTTGTTGTTAAGTGGACAACAACAACAGGATGTTTGTGATGCCCCTAGAAGGTAATAGAAAGTATAATACTTCGTTTTAAGACCCCCCTCCTTGGCTATGGTTGGCCTTAGAGTGTGGGGTGATGGGAGGCTTTCTAGGCGAAATACCCTCTATTTAAGATACGCTTATTATAAGATACAAACTTTAGCCATAAATGGGTACCTTATAGTGAGATTTGTGTTAATTTTTAGTAACTAGCAGGAGACCAATAGAAGATAAAAGAAATTTTGGATAAGTGGGACATTTGGTCCCCAGTCTATACTTTGTACCATAACTTTTTTTGTTCTTAACCGATTTAAACAAGTATTATATCAATCGAAAGCTCTTTAAATTCTATATATTTTCCCTAGCAAGGTTGTTCTAATCAGATCATTTTACAAAAAGTTAGAGCTATATAAAGACCAAAAATCACGATTTCTCGTATTTTTCGTGCTCTAACTTTTTATTCGATGGTTTGATCAGATTGATCCTTTTGTCAATAATAATCGGTATATCTAGAGCTTTAGATTGGTATATGATTTGCCTAAATCGGTTAAGAACTGATAAAGTTGTGGTCATAAATGAAGCTTCGGGTAATGCACCCGGAAGGATGTAGAGGTGTCCTTATAATTGGAGTGCTAATTTCTGTCATTATTAGAATTAGAGTGAAACCATCTCTGTATCTACTCATTGTTTTTAATAAACCAATTAATTGTTTAAAAAAAATTTTCCTTTCTCTCAGTGCAAAAAGACCAAAAAAATCCTCATCAATTACCCCTACTTCAGCCTTTCCTCCTCCAAACAATAATAAAATTGAAAAAGATGTAAAAATAAATAATCAAAGTCCAGATACAACAACAACAACAATATTAAATGCTCAAAATAATAATAATGAAGATTTAAAATTTAATAATAATAATTTAAAATTGACTAAAAATGAAGGGGTTAAGGAAGGGGGAATAATTAATGATGGTAGTGGATATAAGCAGCAACAACAATTAGTTGGTGGAGGAGGGGATTGTTTGGATGAAAATGGAGGTAAAAATTAGAAAAAAAAATTAAATAAATAAATGTCGAAAAGCTCTCTCTCAAAAACATTTCTTTTTTTTTATTCGGGTCCTTGAAGGTCCCAAATAAACCCCCCGACCCCATTAATCCCACGAAGGCTTTACCCCGACAAACACTGATCCTCCCATACACTCCCAACCTTCTTGAACCTTACTAAAATTCTTTTTAATGCATATACAATAACGTCATTTCTTTTTTTTTAATTAAAATAAGTAAAGTTCATTTCGAATTTTTTCTTGTTTCGAAATTGAAACTAAAAACGCGAAATTTCGATTAATTCTTGATACCATCTTTTCTCTCACTTTCTCTCATACGCGGACTCTTTTTTTTTTATTTGTATCCTTATAAGTAAAGTTCATTATTTATTATTTTTTTTGTCTCTCAACTATTTTTTTAAATTTTTTTCTATATTTTTTTTTTTGACAATTTTTAAACATTTTTTTTGTCTCATTTTCTTACTTGAGTTTTTTTTTTGTTTAGATAAGAAGCCCAACAACTGAGAGATATAAAGGCCAGTTAATTAAAATTGATATATTTTTTGGAAGAGTTTTTTTTTCAATTTTTCTATATTTTTTAATTGAAATTTATTTTTGTATTTTTAAATAAATTTTAAAAAATAAAATTAAAAAAATTTTTATTTAAATGTAAAAACATTTTTAATAGTTTTTAAGACACTCTGGCTCGCGCCATAATAATTTATTACTTTTTTAAAGAATATTAAGACAAAAAAAATTTTTTTACTCCATATGTATTTTTTTTATTTATTAGCGAAAAATAATAATAAAAAAATAAAGATATTTTTTTACAACCTGCAAGTTGGACATTTTCGTTTCTTTTTTCTAACTTCTGGTTTAAAAAAAAATTGAGGACAATTTTTTTTTAGGGGGAAAAGTAAAAAGTTTTAGTGGTTGGTTGTTGGCCTTATCTAAACAAAAAAATAAAAAAATAATAAAATTAAAAACAATTATAAACTATTTAAGCTTTCTCATAAATTTATTTGGGATCATAAAAATACACATTAACATCCACTTATAATTTGCCCTACTACTAGGATTGGAGCAAATGTGGCGCGAGTTTATAAAATTTGATGAAATTTTCTGAAATTTCTGGAGGAGATAGTTGTGGATGTTAAAGAAATTTGAGAAAATTTTCGTAAATTTAGGTATTGTCTAAGTGTCAGTTTTGCATCGCGCGCCCGCCACCTCAACCTCCCCTTCCCCCTTCTCCCTCCCTCCCCCCCCCCCCCCCCCCCCCCCCCCCCCCCCTTGAAATTTTTTTTAAATTTTTTTCCCAACTTATAGTTGGACAATTCATCCCAAAAAATTCTTTTTTTTTCTTTAATAAAACTAGATTTATTAAAAAAAAATTTATTTTTCTGTCAAAACCAGAAAATTAATTTTCTTCTTTTATTTATTAAAATATATTAAGCGCCTTTAATTTATTTTTCTTTTTTATTTTTTCAAAATTAATTTTGGAAAATAAGCTTATTATATTTTACTATATACTTTTTCTGCATGAATAAATAAAAATTTAATTTACTTTTTTTCTCTTAAATATTTTTAAATATATTTCTTCTTATTTTTCAATTTTATTTTTATTAATTCATACACACATTCTTCTCCTTATTTTTTTTCTTTGCCTTGCTCTTAAATTTTAACTTGGCTTTTTGCTTTTCTGCTTTTCTAAAAATTTAGGGAAATTTTTTAGGAGGTAAAATATATTAGAGCTTCACTGTCCGGTTCCAGTAAACCGGAAGTTTCGGGATTTTTTGGTTCCGGTTCCAGTCAAAATTTTTTGTTCCGGTGAAGCTCTATAAAATATTTTTGTAGTTTTAAGTATATTCGCTTTGCTTTTATTGTTTCTTTTAGAATTGCTTTCTACAGTCTCTTCTCTTAATCTTGACAAAACTATGAACAATAAAAATAATTTGAATAATAAAAAGGAAAGGAAACGAAAGGGGTTGGATGGGGAAAATAATGAAGATGAGGAGGAGGGGAAGATGAAGAAAATTGGTAAAAAGAAGAGTAAGACTAAAGAAGATGAAGAATTTAAAGAAGAAGAAAAGATTTGTTTAAATTCATCAAATCCGTCAAATTTTAAAAAAGAGACAGAACGCCAAGAATATATTTTTGAACAGAACAATAACTATTGGGAAGGGTTTTATAATGGGGAAGATGAAGATGGTTTTTGTTGTTGGAACGATGAAGAAGAAGATTATGGAGAGAATGGGGAAGTTGAAGAGGGGGAAGAAGAATGGAAGGGGGGTGAAGAAGAGGGGGAGATGAAGAGGAAGAAGAATGAAAAGGAAGAGAATGGGGAAGAGTCGGAAGGAAGGGATGAGGAAGAAGAGGAAGAGATGGAAGAAGGGGAAGAAGAAGACGAAGAAGAAGAAAAGGAAGGGGAAGAGGAGGAAGAATCTCTTCTTCACTTCCAAGAAGAACACATCCAACACTCTTCAATGTTCTCTTCAATACCTAACAATCGAAGTTGTTCTTCCTCGTCATCCTCATCTATTAATCAAATTAATTCATCATCGCTTAATCAATCTTCGTCTTCCTATACTTCTTATTATAGCAATAATATTATTGGAAATAAAAAGCGTGGATGTTTCCCTAAAAATGCTACAAATAAGTTGAAGCATTGGCTTTTTCTTAATGTTACGGTGATTAATTTTATATGCTTTTTCTTGCTGTTGATTGTTTGTTTGTTTGTTGGATGTTTATTGGTGCTTTGTTTGTATTTATTTTTTTGTGTTTTCTATCCAAACTTTTTCTTTAATTATTCTTCTATTTATCCTTTGTTTTCCTTTTTCTTCTCTAAAATTGGCTCTTTTAACTATAAGCTACTTCCTTTAATCCTATGAGAGATAGCGAAAACGTCTCTTCCAAGCTTCTCTCCTTATTATCCCTTCTTATTAGTGTTCTTCGATTTAAACCCGAACCGACAACCCGAGGATTTCTCTGTGTTCGCTTCCGGATATCCGAAGACTTTCCAAGACTTTCTTAGGCCAATTGAAGCCCCTATTCCCTATCTTTGAGTAAGCAATCCGCAAATCTATTATACTAGATACATTCTATTGGACTTAAGAATGCGTTGCTTCCCAGGCTAGTTCAAGAGATATTGAACTTTCGAAAGACCCAAAAATTCCTAAAATCCCCTGAGTAAGCAATCCGCAAATCTATTATACTAGATACATTCTATTGGACTTAAGAATGCGTTGCTTCTCGAGCTAGTTCGAATGATATTGAACTTTCGAAAGACCCAAAAATTCCTAAAATCCCCCTTCCTTTTCCCTTCTTTTCCTTTGTTTTTTTTGTCTTTTTATTTAGGTGAAGACGGCATTTCGTTAAATGGAACTTGTGATTATGACGATGACCAGCAACACTATGAATCTGGGGATAGTGAATACAGCACTTCTAGAGGGGAATTGAAACCCTCCAAAAAATTTTTAAATTCCTTCCAACGCCGTTTACAAAAACACGAAGAAATTGGAGGGGATTTTGATGATTATGATGATGGTGGACAGAGTGAGGGAGGTGGGGGAGGTATTGGAAGTGGAAGAAGAAGAGTCCCCAAAGTTTTTAGTAAGGAAGCGATAAGCAAGTTTAGAGCATGGCTTTTCAACAATATTACGGTGTGTGTGGTAGTTTTTGTGGTTTTTTTGTGTTTTTAGTATAGACCTCTATGTTACGTACACTTTGTGGCTCTCAAAAGCTTACCCCAAGGGTATATAAGACAAAGCCTAAGGGTATGGTTTTTAGCAGGGCCTGTCTGTATTACTGTTTTTTTGTGGTAGTTTTTGTAGTTTTTTTTGTATAGACCTCTATGTTACGTACACTTGTGGGGCCCTTAAGAGATATATACAGCCCCACTATAAGATAAAGCCTAAGGATGTGGGGTTTATAGTAGGGCCTGTCTATATTACTGTAGTTTTTGTGGTTTGTATTTTTTGGTGTTTGTCAGACCTCTATGTTACGTACAGTTTGTGGGTCCCTAAAACTAAGAGTCACAGATCTCACTATAAGATCAACCCAAAATATACCTTAGTTTAAAACAAGGTTTCTTTAGTTGGATATAGGGTAGGGTAGACTACACAAGTTATACCTCATCTCCCTCAATTTAAGATACTTCAATATAAGCTACAATAAAAATGAAAACCCTATTTCAAGATATTTTTGTTAATTACAGTACGGGGAGGGTATTTTAGTAGTCGATATACCCCTTAATTTAGGATACACCTCATTATAGTGCAATTTTATTGTCAGCTCCAAGGGTGCTTATAGTGAGATTTGCCTGTATTCTTGTATTTTTTCCCTTAAATTTTCTTCAGTTTTTAATTTTAATTTTTATTTATATATTAAGCATCCATATCCAGCAGAAGAACAAAAACGTCAATTGGCAGCAGAAACGGGGCTAACCATTTTACAAGTTAATAATTGGTTGGTGGTTATTTTTTAACGGGAAAAAATAAATTTTTTAAGTCGAAAATTTACATAATAGAGGGCATATCGTACTACAAGAAAAAAAATTTTTTTGAAAATAAAAAAGTAATAAATTATAAAAAAAATACTAAATCGCCTTCTACCTATTCATTTTTTTTTTATTATCTCGAGAAAATTTAAGAGAAAAAAACGAAGACAATATCTTGGGAGAATATAAAAATGTTTTTTTTTATATTTTTATGAGCTACGCAACAAAATTTTTTATTGTCTAAATTAAATGGTTTTTGAATATAAAATCTGAAAAAAAAATTTATATTTGTAAAATCCGCAAGTAGGATCCGAATAAATTAATCCGCAATATAATATCCTCAAAAAATCCGCAAATGAAAATCCGCAAGTGAAATCCGCAAATGATTTCCCCCCTTATTTTTCAATTAAAAATTTAATTCCCCTTTAAAGGTTTATTAATGCCCGTCGACGTATAGTCCAACCAATGATAGACTCTAACAATAGGGCAGGTCGCCCAGTTGCCGTTTTTAAAAATCGTAGACGTAAGGGAAGTAGTAGTTGTGTTGATGGAGGTGGAGGAGGTGGAGGTGTTGATGGTGCTTCTCCTTCTGGAAATTCTGATTGTGGAGGAGGGGATAATGGAAGGAATAATAATAGTATTAGCCCTGAAGATGTGGGTTTTTTAAATTAGAAGGTTCTTGATTCGAAACTAGGAATTGATAAAAGGCTTTTTGAAGGCCATCTGTATTATTTACAGAATATTTTAGAGGAATTGTGCCTATAACTTATGCCTATTGAATTTGGAATAAGCTGAAGCTGGGCCATGTTTACTAGGCCCTGGTCTAAGTTAGATCCACCAACTATCAAATCCGCAAAATGTCACTCCGTACATATTTCACTCTACCAATTAAACCTTCATGGGTTACCTACCTTCGTCTTATGAATATACCTCTATTAAATTTATACCAGAGAATTCCTTTTGAAATCAAAATCAAATCAACTGAAATCAAGTTTTCAAAAACAAAGAGGGAGATACCCTTCTCAATTTTAAAAATTTAATCAAAAATTTAATTTTATTCTTAAAGGAGCAAGTCCTTTCTTCGTCTACAACCCCTTTAAATAATAATACATTTAATTCAACAAATATTATTTCTACAACAACTACCAACATTAATTTAAACAATACAAACAATAATTTACTTTTTTCTTCGGCTTCTAATAACCCTTACCAAGCTGCTGCGTCTTTAGCTGCTGTTGTTTCGAATCCTTATGCTGCTGGGGGATTTGGGTAAATATTTTAATTCTGAATAAATATTCTGGCAATAATTCTGAAATTTTCAGAATATTCTGATTTAATTCTGAAAAATTCTGAAAATATTCTGATCTTTCTGGAATAATTCTGATTTTTTTCTGACCCTATTCTGGAAATTCTCAGAATATTCTGATTTTATTCTGATTTTATCTGAAATATTCTGAAATAATTCTGATTAAATTCTGAAAAAAATTCTGATTTTTTCTAATAATTAAGCGCTTTTCCTTTCACCACCGGAATGACTGCTGGAATGTCAGCTGCTGCAGCAATTATGCCCAACAGCAATAATTATGGGGTATTAAACTCTACTGGAGGGAATACATTAAATTCTGGTTGGATTCCGCAAAATTAGAACTTGTGTTAATTTTAAATTTTTTTTTCCATCCATTTTAAATTTTAACTTTTATTTTTTTAGATATTCTTAGTAACAAAAAAATTTTAATTTAATTTTTTATTATTTACTCCTTAAACTGATTTTTTATAGCTTTTTTATTATTAAAAAATATTTTATTTCATTTTATACATAGAAATTAAATCGTTTAAATAAAATTTTTTGTTTTTAATGAATTTGCCCTCAGGCAATTTAAAAAGGCTTGTCCGGATTACGCGTCCAATCAACCTTTACGCGTTCAAGTATTTTCCTTCAAATGTACAGAATGGTCAGATTTTCTTCCTCATCGTTCTCTATTTCCCTTTCTCCTCAAATTTGTGCTCTCGTAGAATTTTTTCCACATCTAAGAAATTCGGGTCAGAACAATTATGAATATAGAATCCAAGAGGATTTACACTTGATGATTTCATATTTGATTTGGTAAAAGCTTGATAAATTCCACTTGCCGTCCCCATAAGTCCCCAAAGTACGTTGTCCATACATTTTATAACACCTCCTCCCACATATGTAGCTTACTTCTTATACCGAAACATTAGCCCCAAAAATATAAATTTCCACTGTATATTGAAAAGTTTACCGTTAAGGCTCAATCCGACATTTTTGTTAAAATTTGTAACGCAGAAAATAATTAATAGAATTTTAACAAGCATATTGTTTATTATTAAAATATGAAGGAAAATACTAATTTAAAATTGTATTATTTGAAATGAGATTTAAAATAGAGGATATTTAAATGGAAAAATAAATATAAAATTTTTAGGTCAAAATTGTAAACGGGAGAACTTTTCTTTTACTTTTAATTTCTTGTTTTTAATCATCCGGTTAATTTCAGAGACTAATTTTATTAATTGAAAAATTATATGACACAAAGAAAATTGAGCCAGAATTTAGAAATAAAATTTAGAAAAAAAAACACGATGATCACCGGAACACCGATGATCACCGGAACACCGATGATCACCGGAACACCGATGATCACCGGACACCGATGATCACCGGAACACCGATGATCACCGGAACACCGATGATCACCGGACACCGATGATCACCGGAACACCGATGATCACCGGAACACCGATGATCACCGGACACCGATGATCACCGGAACACCGATGATCACCGGAACACCGATGATCACCGGACACCGATGATCACCGGAACACCGATGATCACCGGACACCGAAGATCACCGGAACACCGATGATCACCGGGACACCGATGATCACCGGAACACCGATGATCACCGGACACCGATGATCACCGGAACACCGATGATCACCGGAACACCGATGATCACCGGAACACCGATGATCACCGGAACACCGATGATCACCGGAACACCGATGATCACCGGAACACCGATGATCACCGGAATACCGATGATCACCGGACACCGATGATCACCGGAACACCGATGATCACCGGAACACCGATGATCACCGGAACACCGATGATCACCGGAACACCGATGATCACCGGAGCACCGATGATCACCGGACACCGATGATCACCGGAACACCGATGATCACCGGAACACCGATGATCACCGGAACACCGATGATCACCGGAACACCGATGATCACCGGAACACCGATGATCACCGGACACCGATGATCACCGGAACACCGATGATCACCGGAACACCGATGATCACCGGACACCGATGATCACCGGAACACCGATGATCACCGGACACCGATGATCACCGGAACACCGATGATCACCGGAACACCGATGATCACCGGAACACCGATGATCACCGGAACACCGATGATCACCGGACACCGATGATCACCGGAACACCGATGATCACCGGACACCGAAGATCACCGGAACACCGATGATCACCGGGACACCGATGATCACCGGAACACCGATGATCACCGGACACCGATGATCACCGGAACACCGATGATCACCGGAACACCGATGATCACCGGAACACCGATGATCACCGGAACACCGATGATCACCGGAACACCGATGATCACCGGAACACCGATGATCACCGGAATACCGATGATCACCGGACACCGATGATCACCGGAACACCGATGATCACCGGAACACCGATGATCACCGGAACACCGATGATCACCGGAACACCGATGATCACCGGAGCACCGATGATCACCGGACACCGATGATCACCGGAACACCGATGATCACCGGAACACCGATGATCACCGGAACACCGATGATCACCGGAACACCGATGATCACCGGAACACCGATGATCACCGGACACCGATGATCACCGGAACACCGATGATCACCGGAACACCGATGATCACCGGACACCGATGATCACCGGAACACCGATGATCACCGGACACCGATGATCACCGGAACACCGATGATCACCGGAACACCGATGATCACCGGAACACCGATGATCACCGGAACACCGATGATCACCGGACACCGATGATCACCGGAACACCGATGATCACCGGAACACCGATGATCACCGGAACACCGATGATCACCGGAACACCGATGATCACCGGAACACCGATGATCACCGGAACACCGATGATCACCGGACACCGATGATCACCGGAACACCGATGATCACCGGACACCGATGATCACCGGAACACCGATGATCACCGGAACACCGATGATCACCGGACACCGATGATCACCGGAACACCGATGATCACCGGACACCGAAGATCACCGGAACACCGATGATCACCGGGACACCGATGATCACCGGAACACCGATGATCACCGGACACCGATGATCACCGGAACACCGATGATCACCGGAACACCGATGATCACCGGAACACCGATGATCACCGGAACACCGATGATCACCGGAACACCGATGATCACCGGAACCGATGATCACCGGAATACCGATGATCACCGGACACCGATGATCACCGGAACACCGATGATCACCGGAACACCGATGATCACCGGAACACCGATGATCACCGGAACACCGATGATCACCGGAGCACCGATGATCACCGGACACCGATGATCACCGGAACACCGATGATCACCGGAACACCGATGATCACCGGAACACCGATGATCACCGGACACCGATGATCACCGGAACACCGATGATCACCGGGACACCGATGATCACCGGACACCGATGATCACCGGAACACCGATGATCACCGGACACCGATGATCACCGGAACACCGATGATCACCGGACACCGATGATCACCGGAACACCGATGATCACCGGAACACCGATGATCACCGGACACCGATGATCACCGGACACCGATGATCACCGGAACACCGATGATCACCGGACACCGATGATCACCGGAACACCGATGATCACCGGAACACCGATGATCACCGGAACACCGATGATCACCGGACACCGATGATCACCGGAACACCGATGATAACCGGAACACCGATGATCACCGGACACCGATGATCACCGGAACACCGATGATCACCGGACACCGATGATCACCGGAACACCGATGATCACCGGACACCGATGATCACCGGACACCGATGATCACCGGACACCGATGATCACCGGACACCGATGATCACCGGAACACCGATGATCACCGGAACACCGATGATCACCGGAACACCGATGATCACCGGAACACCGATGATCACCGGAACACCGATGATCACCGGAACACCGATGATCACCGGAACACCGATGATCACCGGACACCGATGATCACCGGACACCGATGATCACCGGAACACCGATGATCACCGGAACACCGATGATCACCGGACACCGATGATCACCGGACACCGATGATCACCGGACACCGATGATCACCGGACACCGATGATCACCGGACACCGATGATCACCGGACACCGATGATCACCGGAACACCGATGATCACCGGACACCGATGATCACCGGACACCGATGATCACCGGACACCGATGATCACCGGACACCGATGATCACCGGACACCGATGATCACCGGACACCGATGATCACCGGACACCGATGATCACCGGACACCGATGATCACCGGAACACCGATGATCACCGGAACACCGATGATCACCGGAACACCGATGATCACCGGAACACCGATGATCACCGGACACCGATGATCACCGGACACCGATGATCACCGGAACACCGATGATCACCGGAACACCGATGATCACCGGAACACCGATGATCACCGGACACCGATGATCACCGGACACCGATGATCACCGGACACCGATGATCACCGGAACACCGATGATCACCGGAACACCGATGTTGTTGTTTGTCTTCATACAACAACATCACCGGAACACCGATGTTGTTGTTTGTCTTCATATTGTTTGTCTGACAGACAATAAGCCGAAATTTCGTTTAGAATTTTTTCGTAAATTTCTGTGTAGTTTAGTGGTATTTTTGTTGAGGAAATATCATTTGTTTGAATAACAGTATATTTAAAAAAATCATTTGTTAAGTCGTTTGTTGTATTTTCTGAATTAAAGTAGGTAAAATAGGCGCGCGTTTGTCGCTTAAACACGGGATTTCTGTATAGGATCTCGTAAAATCTCGTACGGGATAATGATCTTGCCTATCTCTAACATGTACTACACTAAAGCAGCCATAAACCGCCACCAGGCATCGAACCTGGGTCTTCGTTAACTGCAAGTCGGGTAACCACTACACCACGGCACAAATAGACCATTTTATAACACCTCCTCCCACATATGTAGCTTACTTCTTATACCGAAACATTAGCCACAAAGGTAGTAATTTCCTTTTTGTATATTGAAAAGTTTACCGTTAAGGCTCAATCCGACATTTTTGTTAAAATTTGTAACGCAGAAAATAATTAATAGAATTTTAACAAGCATATTGTTTATTATTAAAATATGAAGGAAAATACTAATTTAAAATTGTATTATTTGAAATGAGATTTAAAATAGAGGATATTTAAATGGAAAAATAAATATAAAATTTTTAGGTCAAAATTGTAAACGGGAGAACTTTTCTTTTACTTTTAATTTCTTGTTTTTAATCATCCGGTTAATTTCAGAGACTAATTTTATTAATTGAAAAATTATATGACACAAAGAAAATTGAGCCAGAATTTAGAAATAAAATTTAGAAAAAAAAACACGATGATCACCGGAACACCGATGATCACCGGAACACCGATGATCACCGGAACACCGATGATCACCGGAACACCGATGATCACCGGACACCGATGATCACCGGAACACCGATGATCACCGGACACCGATGATCACCGGAACACCGATGATCACCGGACACCGATGATCACCGGACACCGATGATCACCGGAACACCGATGATCACCGGACACCGATGATCACCGGACACCGATGATCACCGGACACCGATGATCACCGGACACCGATGATCACCGGACACCGATGATCACCGGACACCGATGATCACCGGACACCGATGATCACCGGACACCGATGATCACCGGAACACCGATGATCACCGGAACACCGATGATCACCGGAACACCGATGATCACCGGAACACCGATGATCACCGGACACCGATGATCACCGGACACCGATGATCACCGGAACACCGATGATCACCGGAACACCGATGATCACCGGAACACCGATGATCACCGGACACCGATGATCACCGGACACCGATGATCACCGGACACCGATGATCACCGGAACACCGATGATCACCGGAACACCGATGTTGTTGTTTGTCTTCATACAACAACATCACCGGAACACCGATGTTGTTGTTTGTCTTCATATTGTTTGTCTGACAGACAATAAGCCGAAATTTCGTTTAGAATTTTTTCGTAAATTTCTGTGTAGTTTAGTGGTATTTTTGTTGAGGAAATATCATTTGTTTGAATAACAGTATATTTAAAAAAATCATTTGTTAAGTCGTTTGTTGTATTTTCTGAATTAAAGTAGGTAAAATAGGCGCGCGTTTGTCGCTTAAACACGGGATTTCTGTATAGGATCTCGTAAAATCTCGTACGGGATAATGATCTTGCCTATCTCTAACATGTACTACACTAAAGCAGCCATAAACCGCCACCAGGCATCGAACCTGGGTCTTCGTTAACTGCAAGTCGGGTAACCACTACACCACGGCACAAATAGACCATTTTATAACACCTCCTCCCACATATGTAGCTTACTTCTTATACCGAAACATTAGCCACAAAGGTAGTAATTTCCTTTTTGTATATTGAAAAGTTTACCGTTAAGGCTCAATCCGACATTTTTGTTAAAATTTGTAACGCAGAAAATAATTAATAGAATTTTAACAAGCATATTGTTTATTATTAAAATATGAAGGAAAATACTAATTTAAAATTGTATTATTTGAAATGAGATTTAAAATAGAGGATATTTAAATGGAAAAATAAATATAAAATTTTTAGGTCAAAATTGTAAACGGGAGAACTTTTCTTTTACTTTTAATTTCTTGTTTTTAATCATCCGGTTAATTTCAGAGACTAATTTTATTAATTGAAAAATTATATGACACAAAGAAAATTGAGCCAGAATTTAGAAATAAAATTTAGAAAAAAAAACACGATGATCACCGGAACACCGATGATCACCGGAACACCGATGATCACCGGAACACCGATGATCACCGGAACACCGATGATCACCGGACACCGATGATCACCGGAACACCGATGATCACCGGACACCGATGATCACCGGAACACCGATGATCACCGGAACACCGATGATCACCGGACACCGATGATCACCGGAACACCGATGATCACCGGACACCGAAGATCACCGGAACACCGATGATCACCGGGACACCGATGATCACCGGAACACCGATGATCACCGGACACCGATGATCACCGGAACACCGATGATCACCGGAACACCGATGATCACCGGAACACCGATGATCACCGGAACACCGATGATCACCGGAACACCGATGATCACCGGAACACCGATGATCACCGGAATACCGATGATCACCGGACACCGAGTAACAAAAAGTAACAAAAAAAACAAAAAAAAAAAATTTCTTAGTAACAAAAAAATTTCTTAGTAACAAAAAAATTTTAATTTAATTTTTTATTATTTACTCCTTAAACTGATTTTTTATAGCTTTTTTATTATTAAAAAATATTTTATTTCATTTTATACATAGAAATTAAATCGTTTAAATAAAATTTTTTGTTTTTAATGAATTTGCCCTCAGGCAATTTAAAAAGGCTTGTCCGGATTACGCGTCCAATCAACCTTTACGCGTTCAAGTATTTTCCTTCAAATGTACAGAATGGTCAGATTTTCTTCCTCATCGTTCTCTATTTCCCTTTCTCCTCAAATTTGTGCTCTCGTAGAATTTTTTCCACATCTAAGAAATTCGGGTCAGAACAATTATGAATATAGAATCCAAGAGGATTTACACTTGATGATTTCATATTTGATTTGGTAAAAGCTTGATAAATTCCACTTGCCGTCCCCATAAGTCCCCAAAGTACGTTGTCCATACATTTTATAACACCTCCTCCCACATATGTAGCTTACTTCTTATACCGAAACATTAGCCCCAAAAATATAAATTTCCACTGTATATTGAAAAGTTTACCGTTAAGGCTCAATCCGACATTTTTGTTAAAATTTGTAACGCAGAAAATAATTAATAGAATTTTAACAAGCATATTGTTTATTATTAAAATATGAAGGAAAATACTAATTTAAAATTGTATTATTTGAAATGAGATTTAAAATAGAGGATATTTAAATGGAAAAATAAATATAAAATTTTTAGGTCAAAATTGTAAACGGGAGAACTTTTCTTTTACTTTTAATTTCTTGTTTTTAATCATCCGGTTAATTTCAGAGACTAATTTTATTAATTGAAAAATTATATGACACAAAGAAAATTGAGCCAGAATTTAGAAATAAAATTTAGAAAAAAAAACACGATGATCACCGGAACACCGATGATCACCGGAACACCGATGATCACCGGAACACCGATGATCACCGGACACCGATGATCACCGGAACACCGATGATCACCGGAACACCGATGATCACCGGACACCGATGATCACCGGAACACCGATGATCACCGGAACACCGATGATCACCGGACACCGATGATCACCGGAACACCGATGATCACCGGAACACCGATGATCACCGGACACCGATGATCACCGGAACACCGATGATCACCGGACACCGAAGATCACCGGAACACCGATGATCACCGGACACCGATGATCACCGGAACACCGATGATCACCGGACACCGATGATCACCGGAACACCGATGATCACCGGAACACCGATGATCACCGGAACACCGATGATCACCGGAACACCGATGATCACCGGAACACCGATGATCACCGGAACACCGATGATCACCGGAATACCGATGATCACCGGACACCGATGATCACCGGAACACCGATGATCACCGGAACACCGATGATCACCGGAACACCGATGATCACCGGAACACCGATGATCACCGGAGCACCGATGATCACCGGACACCGATGATCACCGGAACACCGATGATCACCGGAACACCGATGATCACCGGAACACCGATGATCACCGGAACACCGATGATCACCGGAACACCGATGATCACCGGACACCGATGATCACCGGAACACCGATGATCACCGGAACACCGATGATCACCGGACACCGATGATCACCGGAACACCGATGATCACCGGACACCGATGATCACCGGAACACCGATTATCACCGGAACACCGATGATCACCGGAACACCGATGATCACCGGAACACCGATGATCACCGGACACCGATGATCACCGGAACACCGATGATCACCGGAACACCGATGATCACCGGACACCGATGATCACCGGAACACCGATGATCACCGGAACACCGATGATCACCGGACACCGATGATCACCGGAACACCGATGATCACCGGACACCGATGATCACCGGAACACCGATGATCACCGGAACACCGATGATCACCGGACACCGATGATCACCGGAACACCGATGATCACCGGACACCGAAGATCACCGGAACACCGATGATCACCGGGACACCGATGATCACCGGAACACCGATGATCACCGGACACCGATGATCACCGGAACACCGATGATCACCGGAACACCGATGATCACCGGAACACCGATGATCACCGGAACACCGATGATCACCGGAACACCGATGATCACCGGAACACCGATGATCACGGAATACCGATGATCACCGGACACCGATGATCACCGGAACACCGATGATCACCGGAACACCGATGATCACCGGAACACCGATGATCACCGGAACACCGATGATCACCGGAGCACCGATGATAACCGGACACCGATGATCACCGGAACACCGATGATCACCGGAACACCGATGATCACCGGAACACCGATGATCACCGGACACCGATGATCACCGGAACACCGATGATCACCGGACACCGATGATCACCGGGACACCGATGATCACCGGACACCGATGATCACCGGAACACCGATGATCACCGGACACCGATGATCACCGGAACACCGATGATCACCGGACACCGATGATCACCGGAACACCGATGATCACCGGAACACCGATGATCACCGGACACCGATGATCACCGGACACCGATGATCACCGGAACACCGATGATCACCGGACACCGATGATCACCGGAACACCGATGATCACCGGAACACCGATGATCACCGGAACACCGATGATCACCGGACACCGATGATCACCGGAACACCGATGATAACCGGAACACCGATGATCACCGGACACCGATGATCACCGGAACACCGATGATCACCGGACACCGATGATCACCGGAACACCGATGATCACCGGACACCGATGATCACCGGACACCGATGATCACCGGACACCGATGATCACCGGACACCGATGATCACCGGAACACCGATGATCACCGGAACACCGATGATCACCGGAACACCGATGATCACCGGAACACCGATGATCACCGGACACCGATGATCACCGGACACCGATGATCACCGGACACCGATGATCACCGGACACCGATGATCACCGGACACCGATGATCACCGGAACACCGATGATCACCGGACACCGATGATCACCGGACACCGATGATCACCGGACACCGATGATCACCGGACACCGATGATCACCGGACACCGATGATCACCGGACACCGATGATCACCGGAACACCGATGATCACCGGAACACCGATGATCACCGGAACACCGATGATCACCGGAACACCGATGATCACCGGAACACCGATGATCACCGGACACCGATGATCACCGGACACCGATGATCACCGGAACACCGATGATCACCGGAACACCGATGATCACCGGAACACCGATGATCACCGGACACCGATGATCACCGGACACCGATGATCACCGGACACCGATGATCACCGGAACACCGATGATCACCGGAACACCGATGATCACCGGAACACCGATGATCACCGGAACACCGATGATCACCGGAACACCGATGATCACCGGACACCGATGATCACCGGACACCGATGATCACCGGAACACCGATGATCACCGGAACACCGATGATCACCGGAACACCGATGATCACCGGACACCGATGATCACCGGACACCGATGATCACCGGACACCGATGATCACCGGAACACCGATGATCACCGGAACACCGATGTTGTTGTTTGTCTTCATACAACAACATCACCGGAACACCGATGTTGTTGTTTGTCTTCATATTGTTTGTCTGACAGACAATAAGCCGAAATTTCGTTTAGAATTTTTTCGTAAATTTCTGTGTAGTTTAGTGGTATTTTTGTTGAGGAAATATCATTTGTTTGAATAACAGTATATTTAAAAAAATCATTTGTTAAGTCGTTTGTTGTATTTTCTGAATTAAAGTAGGTAAAATAGGCGCGCGTTTGTCGCTTAAACACGGGATTTCTGTATAGGATCTCGTAAAATCTCGTACGGGATAATGATCTTGCCTATCTCTAACATGTACTACACTAAAGCAGCCATAAACCGCCACCAGGCATCGAACCTGGGTCTTCGTTAACTGCAAGTCGGGTAACCACTACACCACGGCACAAATAGACCATTTTATAACACCTCCTCCCACATATGTAGCTTACTTCTTATACCGAAACATTAGCCACAAAGGTAGTAATTTCCTTTTTGTATATTGAAAAGTTTACCGTTAAGGCTCAATCCGACATTTTTGTTAAAATTTGTAACGCAGAAAATAATTAATAGAATTTTAACAAGCATATTGTTTATTATTAAAATATGAAGGAAAATACTAATTTAAAATTGTATTATTTGAAATGAGATTTAAAATAGAGGATATTTAAATGGAAAAATAAATATAAAATTTTTAGGTCAAAATTGTAAACGGGAGAACTTTTCTTTTACTTTTAATTTCTTGTTTTTAATCATCCGGTTAATTTCAGAGACTAATTTTATTAATTGAAAAATTATATGACACAAAGAAAATTGAGCCAGAATTTAGAAATAAAATTTAGAAAAAAAAACACGATGATCACCGGAACACCGATGATCACCGGAACACCGATGATCACCGGAACACCGATGATCACCGGAACACCGATGATCACCGGACACCGATGATCACCGGAACACCGATGATCACCGGACACCGATGATCACCGGAACACCGATGATCACCGGAACACCGATGATCACCGGACACCGATGATCACCGGAACACCGATGATCACCGGAACACCGATGATCACCGGAACACCGATGATCACCGGAACACCGATGATCACCGGACACCGATGATCACCGGAACACCGATGATCACCGGACACCGATGATCACCGGAACACCGATGATCACCGGAACACCGATGATCACCGGACACCGATGATCACCGGAACACCGATGATCACCGGACACCGAAGATCACCGGAACACCGATGATCACCGGACACCGATGATCACCGGAACACCGATGATCACCGGACACCGATGATCACCGGAACACCGATGATCACCGGAACACCGATGATCACCGGAACACCGATGATCACCGGAACACCGATGATCACCGGAACACCGATGATCACCGGAACACCGATGATCACCGGAATACCGATGATCACCGGACACCGATGATCACCGGAACACCGATGATCACCGGAACACCGATGATCACCGGAACACCGATGATCACCGGAACACCGATGATCACCGGAGCACCGATGATCACCGGACACCGATGATCACCGGAACACCGATGATCACCGGAACACCGATGATCACCGGAACACCGATGATCACCGGAACACCGATGATCACCGGACACCGATGATCACCGGAACACCGATGATCACCGGACACCGATGATCACCGGGACACCGATGATCACCGGACACCGATGATCACCGGAACACCGATGATCACCGGACACCGATGATCACCGGAACACCGATGATCACCGGACACCGATGATCACCGGAACACCGATGATCACCGGAACACCGATGATCACCGGACACCGATGATCACCGGACACCGATGATCACCGGAACACCGATGATCACCGGACACCGATGATCACCGGAACACCGATGATCACCGGAACACCGATGATCACCGGAACACCGATGATCACCGGACACCGATGATCACCGGAACACCGATGATCACCGGAACACCGATGATCACCGGACACCGATGATCACCGGAACACCGATGATCACCGGACACCGATGATCACCGGAACACCGATGATCACCGGACACCGATGATCACCGGACACCGATGATCACCGGACACCGATGATCACCGGACACCGATGATCACCGGAACACCGATGATCACCGGAACACCGATGATCACCGGAACACCGATGATCACCGGAACACCGATGATCACCGGAACACCGATGATCACCGGAACACCGATGATCACCGGAACACCGATGATCACCGGACACCGATGATCACCGGACACCGATGATCACCGGACACCGATGATCACCGGACACCGATGATCACCGGACACCGATGATCACCGGACACCGATGATCACCGGAACACCGATGATCACCGGACACCGATGATCACCGGACACCGATGATCACCGGACACCGATGATCACCGGACACCGATGATCACCGGACACCGATGATCACCGGACACCGATGATCACCGGAACACCGATGATCACCGGAACACCGATGATCACCGGAACACCGATGATCACCGGAACACCGATGATCACCGGAACACCGATGATCACCGGACACCGATGATCACCGGACACCGATGATCACCGGAACACCGATGATCACCGGAACACCGATGATCACCGGAACACCGATGATCACCGGACACCGATGATCACCGGACACCGATGATCACCGGACACCGATGATCACCGGACACCGATGATCACCGGAACACCGATGATCACCGGAACACCGATGTTGTTGTTTGTCTTCATACAACAACATCACCGGAACACCGATGTTGTTGTTTGTCTTCATATTGTTTGTCTGACAGACAATAAGCCGAAATTTCGTTTAGAATTTTTTCGTAAATTTCTGTGTAGTTTAGTGGTATTTTTGTTGAGGAAATATCATTTGTTTGAATAACAGTATATTTAAAAAAATCATTTGTTAAGTCGTTTGTTGTATTTTCTGAATTAAAGTAGGTAAAATAGGCGCGCGTTTGTCGCTTAAACACGGGATTTCTGTATAGGATCTCGTAAAATCTCGTACGGGATAATGATCTTGCCTATCTCTAACATGTACTACACTAAAGCAGCCATAAACCGCCACCAGGCATCGAACCTGGGTCTTCGTTAACTGCAAGTCGGGTAACCACTACACCACGGCACAAATAGACCATTTTATAACACCTCCTCCCACATATGTAGCTTACTTCTTATACCGAAACATTAGCCACAAAGGTAGTAATTTCCTTTTTGTATATTGAAAAGTTTACCGTTAAGGCTCAATCCGACATTTTTGTTAAAATTTGTAACGCAGAAAATAATTAATAGAATTTTAACAAGCATATTGTTTATTATTAAAATATGAAGGAAAATACTAATTTAAAATTGTATTATTTGAAATGAGATTTAAAATAGAGGATATTTAAATGGAAAAATAAATATAAAATTTTTAGGTCAAAATTGTAAACGGGAGAACTTTTCTTTTACTTTTAATTTCTTGTTTTTAATCATCCGGTTAATTTCAGAGACTAATTTTATTAATTGAAAAATTATATGACACAAAGAAAATTGAGCCAGAATTTAGAAATAAAATTTAGAAAAAAAAACACGATGATCACCGGAACACCGATGATCACCGGAACACCGATGATCACCGGAACACCGATGATCACCGGACACCGATGATCACCGGAACACCGATGATCACCGGAACACCGATGATCACCGGACACCGATGATCACCGGAACACCGATGATCACCGGAACACCGATGATCACCGGACACCGATGATCACCGGAACACCGATGATCACCGGAACACCGATGATCACCGGAACACCGATGATCACCGGACACCGATGATCACCGGAACACCGATGATCACCGGAACACCGATGATCACCGGAACACCGATGATCACCGGAACACCGATGATCACCGGAACACCGATGATCACCGGACACCGATGATCACCGGAACACCGATGATCACCGGACACCGATGATCACCGGAACACCGATGATCACCGGAACACCGATGATCACCGGAACACTGATGATCACCGGAACACCGATGATCACCGGACACCGATGATCACCGGAACACCGATGATCACCGGAACACCGATGATCACCGGACACCGATGATCACCGGAACACCGATGATCACCGGAACACCGATGATCACCGGACACCGATGATCACCGGACACCGATGATCACCGGACACCGATGATCACCGGAACACCGATAATCACCGGAACACCGATGATCACCGGAACACCGATGATCACCGGAACACCGATGATCACCGGAACACCGATGATCACCGGAACACCGATGATCACCGGAACACCGATGATCACCGGAACACCGATGATCACCGGAACACCGATGATCACCGGAACACCGATGATCACCGGAACACCGATGATCACCGGAACATCGATGATCACCGGAACACCGATGATCACCGGACACCGATGATCACCGGAACACCGATGATCACCGGACACCGATGATCACCGGAACACCGATGATCACCGGAACACCGATGATCACCGGAACACCGATGATCACCGGACACCGATGATCACCGGACACCGATGATCACCGGACACCGATGATCACCGGACACCGATGATCACCGGACACCGATGATCACCGGACACCGATGATCACCGGAACACCGATGATCACCGGAACACCGATGATCACCGGACACCGATGATCACCGGAACACCGATGATCACCGGACACCGATGATCACCGGACACCGATGATCACCGGAACACCGATGATCACCGGAACACCGATGATCACCGGACACCGATGATCACCGAACACCGATGATCACCGGAACACCGATGATCACCGGAACACCGATGATCACCGGACACCGATGATCACCGGACACCGATGATCACCGGAACACCGATGATCACCGGAACACCGATGATCACCGGAACACCGATGATCACCGGAACACCGATGATCACCGGAACACCGATGATCACCGGACACCGATGATCACCGGAACACCGATGATCACCGGAACACCGATGATCACCGGACACCGATGATCACCGGAACACCGATGATCACCGGACACCGATGATCACCGGAACACCGATGATCACCGGAACACCGATGATCACCGGAACACCGATGATCACCGGACACCGATGATCACCGGAACACCGATGATCACCGGAACACCGATGATCACCGGAACACCGATGATCACCGGAACACCGATGATCACCGGAACACCGATGATCACCGGACACCGATGATCACCGGAACACCGATGATCACCGGACACCGATGATCACCGGAACACCGATGATCACCGGAACACCGATGATCACCGGAACACTGATGATCACCGGAACACCGATGATCACCGGACACCGATGATCACCGGAACACCGATGATCACCGGAACACCGATGATCACCGGAACACCGATGATCACCGGACACCGATGATCACCGGACACCGATGATCACCGGAACACCGATGATCACCGGAACACCGATGATCACCGGAACACCGATGATCACCGGAACACCGATGATCACCGGAACACCGATGATCACCGGACACCGATGATCACCGGAACACCGATGATCACCGGACACCGAAGATCACCGGAACACCGATGATCACCGGACACCGAAGATCACCGGAACACCGATGATCACCGGGACACCGATGATCACCGGAACACCGATGATCACCGGACACCGATGATCACCGGAACACCGATGATCACCGGAACACCAATGATCACCGGAACACCGATGATCACCGGAACACCGATGATCACCGGAACACCGATGATCACCGGAACACCGATGATCACCGGAACACCGATGATCACCGGAACACCGATGATCACCGGAACACTGATGATCACCGGAACACCGATGATCACCGGACACCGATGATCACCGGAACACCGATGATCACCGGAACACCGATGATCACCGGACACCGATGATCACCGGACACCGATGATCACCGGAACACCGATGATCACCGGAACACCGATGATCACCGGAACACCGATGATCACCGGACACCGATGATCACCGGACACCGATGATCACCGGACACCGATGATCACCGGACACCGATGATCACCGGACACCGATGATCACCGGAACACCGATGATCACCGGACACCGATGATCACCGGAACACCGATGATCACCGGACACCGATGATCACCGGAACACCGATGATCACCGGAACACCGATGATCACCGGACACCGATGATCACCGGACACCGATGATCACCGGAACACCGATGATCACCGGAACACCGATGATCACCGGACACCGATGATCACCGGAACACCGATGATCACCGGAACACCGATGATCACCGGACACCGATGATCACCGGAACACCGATGATCACCGGACACCCGAGATCACCGGAACACCGATGATCACCGGACACCGAAGATCACCGGAACACCGATGATCACCGGGACACCGATGATCACCGGAACACCGATGATCACCGGACACCGATGATCACCGGAACACCGATGATCACCGGAACACCAATGATCACCGGAACACCGATGATCACCGGAACACCGATGATCACCGGAACACCGATGATCACCGGAACACCGATGATCACCGGAACACCGATGATCACCGGAATACCGATGATCACCGGAACACCGATGATCACCGGAACACCGATGATCACCGGAACACCGATGATCACCGGAACACCGATGATCACCGGAACACCGATGATCACCGGACACCGATGATCACCGGACACCGATGATCACCGGAACACCGATGATCACCGGAACACCGATGATCACCGGACACCGATGATCACCGGACACCGATGATCACCGGACACCGATGATCACCGGAACACCGATGATCACCGGAACACCGATGATCACCGGACACCGATGATCACCGGACACCGATGATCACCGGAACACCGATGATCACCGGAACACCGATGATCACCGGAACACCGATGATCACCGGACACCGATGATCACCGGACACCGATGATCACCGGACACCGATGATCACCGGACACCGATGATCACCGGACACCGATGATCACCGGAACACCGATGATCACCGGACACCGATGATCACCGGAACACCGATGATCACCGGACACCGATGATCACCGGAACACCGATGATCACCGGAACACCGATGATCACCGGACACCGATGATCACCGGACACCGATGATCACCGGACACCGATGATCACCGGAACACCGATGATCACCGGAACACCGATGATCACCGGACACCGATGATCACCGGAACACCGATGATCACCGGAACACCGATGATCACCGGGACACCGATGATCACCGGAACACCGATGATCACCGGAACACCGATGATCACCGGAACACCAATGATCACCGGAACACCGATGATCACCGGAACACCGATGATCACCGGAACACCGATGATCACCGGAACACCGATGATCACCGGAACACCGATGATCACCGGAATACCGATGATCACCGGAACACCGATGATCACCGGAACACCGATGATCACCGGAACACCGATGATCACCGGAACACCGATGATCACCGGAACACCGATGATCACCGGACACCGATGATCACCGGACACCGATGATCACCGGAACACAGTTCTTAACCGGAAAAACTATGATCACCGGACACCGATGATCACCGGACACCGATGATCACCGGACACCGATGATCACCGGACACCGATGATCACCGGGACACCGATGATCACCGGACACCGATGATCACCGGAACACCGATGATCACCGGACACCGATGATCACCGGAACACCGATGATCACCGGACACCGATGATCACCGGAACACCGATGATCACCGGAACACCGATGATCACCGGACACCGATGATCACCGGACACCGATGATCACCGGAACACCGATGATCACCGGAACACCGATGATCACCGGAACACCGATGATCACCGGAACACCGATGATCACCGGAACACCGATGATCACCGGAACACCGATGATCACCGGAACACCGATGATCACCGGACACCGATGATCACCGGACACCGATGATCACCGGAACACCGATGATCACCGGACACCGATGATCACCGGAACACCGATGATCACCGGACACCGATGATCACCGGACACCGATGATCACCGGACACCGATGATCACCGGACACCGATGATCACCGGACACCGATGATCACCGGAACACCGATGATCACCGGAACACCGATGATCACCGGACACCGATGATCACCGGAACACCGATGATCACCGGACACCGATGATCACCGGAACACCGATGATCACCGGAACACCGATGATCACCGGAACACCGATGATCACCGGACACCGATGATCACCGGACACCGATGATCACCGGAACACCGATGATCACCGGACACCGATGATCACCGGAACACCGATGATCACCGGACACCGATGATCACCGGACACCGATGATCACCGGAACACCGATGATCACCGGACACCGATGATCACCGGAACACCGATGATCACCGGACACCGATGATCACCGGACACCGATGATCACCGGAACACCGATGATCACCGGACACCGATGATCACCGGAACACCGATGATCACCGGAACACCGATGATCACCGGAACACCGATGATCACCGGAACACCGATGATCACCGGAACACCGATGATCACCGGAACACCGATGATCACCGGACACCGATGATCACCGGAACACCGATGATCACCGGAACACCGATGATCACCGGACACCGATGATCACCGGAACACCTATGATCACCGGAACACCGATGATCACCGGAACACCGATGATCACCGGACACCGATGATCACCGGAACACCGATGATCACCGGAACACCGATGATCACCGGAACACCGATGATCACCGGAACACCGATGATCACCGGACACCGATGATCACCGGAACACCGATGATCACCGGACACCGATGATCACCGGAACACCGATGATCACCGGAACACCGATGATCACCGGAACACTGATGATCACCGGAACACCGATGATCACCGGACACCGATGATCACCGGAACACCGATGATCACCGGAACACCGATGATCACCGGAACACCGATGATCACCGGACACCGATGATCACCGGACACCGATGATCACCGGAACACCGATGATCACCGGAACACCGATGATCACCGGAACACCGATGATCACCGGAACACCGATGATCACCGGACACCGATGATCACCGGACACCGATGATCACCGGACACCGATGATCACCGGACACCGATGATCACCGGAACACCGATGATCACCGGAACACCGATGATCACCGGAACACCGATGATCACCGGAACACCGATGATCACCGGAACACCGATGATCACCGGAACACCGATGATCACCGGAACACCGATGATCACCGGAACACCGATGATCACCGGAACACCGATGATCACCGGACACCGATGATCACCGGAACACCGATGATCACCGGACACCGATGATCACCGGAACACCGATGATCACCGGAACACCGATGATCACCGGAACACTGATGATCACCGGAACACCGATGATCACCGGACACCGATGATCACCGGACACCGATGATCACCGGAACACCGATGATCACCGGAACACCGATGATCACCGGACACCGATGATCACCGGAACACCGATGATCACCGGAACACCGATGATCACCGGAACACCGATGATCACCGGACACCGATGATCACCGGACACCGATGATCACCGGAACACCGATGATCACCGGAACACCGATGATCACCGGAACACCGATGATCACCGGACACCGATGATCACCGGAACACCGATGATCACCGGAACACTGATGATCACCGGAACACCGATGATCACCGGACACCGATCAAAAAAGAAAAAGATCACCGGAACACCGATGATCACCGGACACCGATGATCACCGGAACACCGATGATCACCGGACACCGATGATCACCGGAACACCGATGATCACCGGACACCGAAGATCACCGGAACACCGATGATCACCGGACACCGAAGATCACCGGAACACCGATGATCACCGGGACACCGATGATCACCGGAACACCGATGATCACCGGACACCGATGATCACCGGAACACCGATGATCACCGGAACACCAATGATCACCGGAACACCGATGATCACCGGAACACCGATGATCACCGGAACACCGATGATCACCGGAACACCGATGATCACCGGAACACCGATGATCACCGGAACACCGATGATCACCGGAACACTGATGATCACCGGAACACCGATGATCACCGGACACCGATGATCACCGGAACACCGATGATCACCGGAACACCGATGATCACCGGACACCGATGATCACCGGACACCGATGATCACCGGAACACCGATGATCACCGGAACACCGATGATCACCGGAACACCGATGATCACCGGACACCGATGATCACCGGACACCGATGATCACCGGACACCGATGATCACCGGGACACCGATGATCACCGGACACCGATGATCACCGGAACACCGATGATCACCGGACACCGATGATCACCGGAACACCGATGATCACCGGACACCGATGATCACCGGAACACCGATGATCTCCGGAACACCGATGATCACCGGACACCGATGATCACCGGACACCGATGATCACCGGAACACCGATGATCACCGGAACACCGATGATCACCGGACACCGATGATCACCGGAACACCGATGATCACCGGAACACCGATGATCACCGGACACCGATGATCACCGGAACACCGATGATCACCGGACACCGAAGATCACCGGAACACCGATGATCACCGGACACCGAAGATCACCGGAACACCGATGATCACCGGGACACCGATGATCACCGGAACACCGATGATCACCGGACACCGATGATCACCGGAACACCGATGATCACCGGAACACCAATGATCACCGGAACACCGATGATCACCGGAACACCGATGATCACCGGAACACCGATGATCACCGGAACACCGATGATCACCGGAACACCGATGATCACCGGAATACCGATGATCACCGGAACACCGATGATCACCGGAACACCGATGATCACCGGAACACCGATGATCACCGGAACACCGATGATCACCGGAACACCGATGATCACCGGAACACCGATGATCACCGGACACCGATGATCACCGGACACCGATGATCACCGGAACACCGATGATCACCGGAACACCGATGATCACCGGAACACCGATGATCACCGGACACCGATCAAAAAAGAAAAAGATCACCGGAACACCGATGATCACCGGACACCGATGATCACCGGAACACCGATGATCACCGGAACACCGATGATCACCGGACACCGATGATCACCGGAACACCGATGATCACCGGACACCGAAGATCACCGGAACACCGATGATCACCGGACACCGAAGATCACCGGAACACCGATGATCACCGGGACACCGATGATCACCGGAACACCGATGATCACCGGACACCGATGATCACCGGAACACCGATGATCACCGGAACACCAATGATCACCGGAACACCGATGATCACCGGAACACCGATGATCACCGGAACACCGATGATCACCGGAACACCGATGATCACCGGAACACCGATGATCACCGGAACACCGATGATCACCGGAACACTGATGATCACCGGAACACCGATGATCACCGGACACCGATGATCACCGGAACACCGATGATCACCGGAACACCGATGATCACCGGACACCGATGATCACCGGACACCGATGATCACCGGAACACCGATGATCACCGGAACACCGATGATCACCGGAACACCGATGATCACCGGACACCGATGATCACCGGACACCGATGATCACCGGACACCGATGATCACCGGACACCGATGATCACCGGACACCGATGATCACCGGAACACCGATGATCACCGGACACCGATGATCACCGGAACACCGATGATCACCGGACACCGATGATCACCGGAACACCGATGATCTCCGGAACACCGATGATCACCGGACACCGATGATCACCGGACACCGATGATCACCGGAACACCGATGATCACCGGAACACCGATGATCACCGGACACCGATGATCACCGGAACACCGATGATCACCGGAACACCGATGATCACCGGACACCGATGATCACCGGAACACCGATGATCACCGGACACCGAAGATCACCGGAACACCGATGATCACCGGACACCGAAGATCACCGGAACACCGATGATCACCGGGACACCGATGATCACCGGAACACCGATGATCACCGGACACCGATGATCACCGGAACACCGATGATCACCGGACACCGATGATCACCGGAACACCGATGATCACCGGAACACCAATGATCACCGGAACACCGATGATCACCGGAACACCGATGATCACCGGAACACCGATGATCACCGGAACACCGATGATCACCGGAACACCGATGATCACCGGAATACCGATGATCACCGGAACACCGATGATCACCGGAACACCGATGATCACCGGAACACCGATGATCACCGGAACACCGATGATCACCGGAACACCGATGATCACCGGACACCGATGATCACCGGACACCGATGATCACCGGAACACCGATGATCACCGGAACACCGATGATCACCGGACACCGATGATCACCGGACACCGATGATCACCGGACACCGATGATCACCGGACACCGATGATCACCGGGACACCGATGATCACCGGAACACCGATGATCACCGGACACCGATGATCACCGGAACACCGATGATCACCGGACACCGATGATCACCGGACACCGATGATCACCGGAACACCGATGATCACCGGACACCGATGATCACCGGAACACGATGATCACCGGAACACCGATGATCACCGGAACACCGATGATCACCGGAACACCGATGATCACCGGAACACCGATGATCACCGGAACACCGATGATCACCGGACACCGATGATCACCGGACACCGATGATCACCGGAACACCGATGATCACCGGACACCGATGATCACCGGAACACCTATGATCACCGGAACACCGATGATCACCGGAACACCGATGATCACCGGACACCGATGATCACCGGAACACCGATGATCACCGGAACACCGATGATCACCGGAACACCGATGATCACCGGAACACCGATGATCACCGGACACCGATGATCACCGGAACACCGATGATCACCGGACACCGATGATCACCGGAACACCGATGATCACCGGAACACCGATGATCACCGGAACACTGATGATCACCGGAACACCGATGATCACCGGACACCGATGATCACCGGAACACCGATGATCACCGGAACACCGATGATCACCGGAACACCGATGATCACCGGACACCGATGATCACCGGACACCGATGATCACCGGACACCGATGATCACCGGAACACCGATGATCACCGGAACACCGATGATCACCGGACACCGATGATCACCGGAACACCGATGATCACCGGAACACCGATGATCACCGGACACCGATGATCACCGGAACACCGATGATCACCGGAACACCGATGATCACCGGACACCGATGATCACCGGACACCGATGATCACCGGAACACCGATGATCACCGGAACACCGATGATCACCGGACACCGATGATCACCGGACACCGATGATCACCGGACACCGATGATCACCGGACACCGATGATCACCGGGACACCGATGATCACCGGACACCGATGATCACCGGAACACCGATGATCACCGGACACCGATGATCACCGGAACACCGATGATCACCGGACACCGATGATCACCGGAACACCGATGATCACCGGAACACCGATGATCACCGGACACCGATGATCACCGGAACACCGATGATCACCGGAACACCGATGATCACCGGAACACCGATGATCACCGGAACACCGATGATCACCGGAACACCGATGATCACCGGAACACCGATGATCACCGGAACACCGATGATCACCGGACACCGATGATCACCGGACACCGATGATCACCGGAACACCGATGATCACCGGACACCGATGATCACCGGAACACCGATGATCACCGGACACCGATGATCACCGGACACCGATGATCACCGGACACCGATGATCACCGGACACCGATGATCACCGGAACACCGATGATCACCGGAACACCGATGATCACCGGACACCGATGATCACCGGAACACCGATGATCACCGGACACCGATGATCACCGGAACACCGATGATCACCGGAACACCGATGATCACCGGAACACCGATGATCACCGGACACCGATGATCACCGGACACCGATGATCACCGGAACACCGATGATCACCGGACACCGATGATCACCGGAACACCGATGATCACCGGACACCGATGATCACCGGACACCGATGATCACCGGAACACCGATGATCACCGGACACCGATGATCACGGAACACCGATGATCACCGGACACCGATGATCACCGGACACCGATGATCACCGGAACACCGATGATCACCGGACACCGATGATCACCGGAACACCGATGATCACCGGAACACCGATGATCACCGGAACACCGATGATCACCGGAACACCGATGATCACCGGAACACCGATGATCACCGGAACACCGATGATCACCGGACACCGATGATCACCGGAACACCGATGATCACCGGAACACCGATGATCACCGGACACCGATGATCACCGGAACACCTATGATCACCGGAACACCGATGATCACCGGAACACCGATGATCACCGGACACCGATGATCACCGGAACACCGATGATCACCGGAACACCGATGATCACCGGAACACCGATGATCACCGGAACACCGATGATCACCGGACACCGATGATCACCGGAACACCGATGATCACCGGACACCGATGATCACCGGAACACCGATGATCACCGGAACACCGATGATCACCGGAACACTGATGATCACCGGAACACCGATGATCACCGGACACCGATGATCACCGGAACACCGATGATCACCGGAACACCGATGATCACCGGAACACCGATGATCACCGGACACCGATGATCACCGGACACCGATGATCACCGGAACACCGATGATCACCGGAACACCGATGATCACCGGAACACCGATGATCACCGGAACACCGATGATCACCGGAACACCGATGATCACCGGAACACCGATGATCACCGGACACCGATGATCACCGGACACCGATGATCACCGGAACACCGATGATCACCGGACACCGATGATCACCGGAACACCGATGATCACCGGACACCGATGATCACCGGACACCGATGATCACCGGACACCGATGATCACCGGACACGATGATCACCGGAACACCGATGATCACCGGAACACCGATGATCACCGGACACCGATGATCACCGGAACACCGATGATCACCGGACACCGATGATCACCGGAACACCGATGATCACCGGAACACCGATGATCACCGGAACACCGATGATCACCGGACACCGATGATCACCGGACACCGATGATCACCGGAACACCGATGATCACCGGACACCGATGATCACCGGAACACCGATGATCACCGGACACCGATGATCACCGGACACCGATGATCACCGGAACACCGATGATCACCGGACACCGATGATCACCGGAACACCGATGATCACCGGACACCGATGATCACCGGACACCGATGATCACCGGAACACCGATGATCACCGGACACCGATGATCACCGGAACACCGATGATCACCGGAACACCGATGATCACCGGAACACCGATGATCACCGGAACACCGATGATCACCGGAACACCGATGATCACCGGAACACCGATGATCACCGGACACCGATGATCACCGGAACACCGATGATCACCGGAACACCGATGATCACCGGACACCGATGATCACCGGAACACCTATGATCACCGGAACACCGATGATCACCGGACACCGATGATCACCGGACACCGATGATCACCGGAACACCGATGATCACCGGAACACCGATGATCACCGGAACACCGATGATCACCGGAACACCGATGATCACCGGACACCGATGATCACCGGAACACCGATGATCACCGGACACCGATGATCACCGGAACACCGATGATCACCGGAACACCGATGATCACCGGAACACTGATGATCACCGGAACACCGATGATCACCGGACACCGATGATCACCGGAACACCGATGATCACCGGAACACCGATGATCACCGGAACAACCGATGATCACCGGACACCGATGATCACCGGACACCGATGATCACCGGACACCGATGATCACCGGACACCGATGATCACCGGAACACCGATGATCACCGGAACACCGATGATCACCGGACACCGATGATCACGGACACCGATGATCACCGGAACACCGATGATCACCGGACACCGATGATCACCGGAACACCGATGATCACCGGACACCGATGATCACCGGACACCGATGATCACCGGAACACCGATGATCACCGGACACCGATGATCACCGGAACACCGATGATCACCGGACACCGATGATCACCGGACACCGATGATCACCGGAACACCGATGATCACCGGACACCGATGATCACCGGAACACCGATGATCACCGGAACACCGATGATCACCGGAACACCGATGATCACCGGAACACCGATGATCACCGGACACCGATGATCACCGGAACACCGATGATCACCGGACACCGATGATCACCGGAACACCGATGATCACCGGAACACCGATGATCACCGGAACACTGATGATCACCGGAACACCGATGATCACCGGACACCGATGATCACCGGAACACCGATGATCACCGGAACACCGATGATCACCGGAACACCGATGATCACCGGACACCGATGATCACCGGACACCGATGATCACCGGAACACCGATGATCACCGGAACACCGATGATCACCGGAACACCGATGATCACCGGAACACCGATGATCACCGGACACCGATGATCACCGGACACCGATGATCACCGGACACCGATGATCACCGGACACCGATGATCACCGGAACACCGATGATCACCGGAACACCGATGATCACCGGAACACTGATGATCACCGGAACACCGATGATCACCGGACACCGATGATCACCGGACACCGATGATCACCGGAACACCGATGATCACCGGAACACCGATGATCACCGGACACCGATGATCACCGGAACACCGATGATCACCGGAACACCGATGATCACCGGAACACCGATGATCACCGGACACCGATGATCACCGGACACCGATGATCACCGGAACACCGATGATCACCGGAACACCGATGATCACCGGAACACCGATGATCACCGGACACCGATGATCACCGGAACACCGATGATCACCGGAACACTGATGATCACCGGAACACCGATGATCACCGGACACCGATCAAAAAAGAAAAAGATCACCGGAACACCGATGATCACCGGACACCGATGATCACCGGAACACCGATGATCACCGGAACACCGATGATCACCGGACACCGATGATCACCGGAACACCGATGATCACCGGACACCGAAGATCACCGGAACACCGATGATCACCGGACACCGAAGATCACCGGAACACCGATGATCACCGGGACACCGATGATCACCGGAACACCGATGATCACCGGACACCGATGATCACCGGACACCGATGATCACCGGACACCGATGATCACCGGACACCGATGATCACCGGACACCGATGATCACCGGAACACCGATGATCACCGGAACACCGATGATCACCGGAACACCGATGATCACCGGAACACCGATGATCACCGGAACACCGATGATCACCGGACACCGATGATCACCGGAACACCGATGATCACCGGACACCGATGATCACCGGAACACCGATGATCACCGGACACCGATGATCACCGGACACCGATGATCACCGGAACACCGATGATCACCGGACACCGATGATCACCGGAACACCGATGATCACCGGAACACCGATGATCACCGGAACACCGATGATCACCGGAACACCGATGATCACCGGACACCGATGATCACCGGAACACCGATGATCACCGGACACCGAAGATCACCGGAACACCGATGATCACCGGACACCGAAGATCACCGGAACACCGATGATCACCGGGACACCGATGATCACCGGAACACCGATGATCACCGGACACCGATGATCACCGGACACCGATGATCACCGGACACCGATGATCACCGGACACCGATGATCACCGGACACCGATGATCACCGGAACACCGATGATCACCGGAACACCGATGATCACCGGAACACCGATGATCACCGGAACACCGATGATCACCGGAACACCGATGATCACCGGACACCGATGATCACCGGAACACCGATGATCACCGGACACCGATGATCACCGGAACACCGATGATCACCGGAACACCGATGATCACCGGAACACCGATGATCACCGGAACACCGATGATCACCGGAACACCGATGATCACCGGACACCGATGATCACCGGACACCGATGATCACCGGAACACCGATGATCACCGGAACACCGATGATCACCGGAACACCGATGATCACCGGAACACCGATGATCACCGGACACCGATGATCACCGGAACACCGATGATCACCGGACACCGATGATCACCGGAACACCGATGATCACCGGAACACCGATGATCACCGGAACACTGATGATCACCGGAACACCGATGATCACCGGACACCGATGATCACCGGAACACCGATGATCACCGGAACACCGATGATCACCGGAACACCGATGATCACCGGACACCGATGATCACCGGAACACCGATGATCACCGGACACCGATGATCACCGGAACACCGATGATCACCGGAACACCGATGATCACCGGAACACTGATGATCACCGGAACACCGATGATCACCGGACACCGATGATCACCGGACACCGATGATCACCGGAACACCGATGATCACCGGACACCGATGATCACCGGAACACCGATGATCACCGGAACACCGATGATCACCGGAACACCGATGATCACCGGACACCGATGATCACCGGACACCGATGATCACCGGAACACCGATGATCACCGGAACACCGATGATCACCGGAACACCGATGATCACCGGACACCGATGATCACCGGAACACCGATGATCACCGGAACACTGATGATCACCGGAACACCGATGATCACCGGACACCGATCAAAAAAGAAAAAGATCACCGGAACACCGATGATCACCGGACACCGATGATCACCGGAACACCGATGATCACCGGAACACCGATGATCACCGGACACCGATGATCACCGGAACACCGATGATCACCGGACACCGAAGATCACCGGAACACCGATGATCACCGGACACCGAAGATCACCGGAACACCGATGATCACCGGGACACCGATGATCACCGGAACACCGATGATCACCGGACACCGATGATCACCGGAACACCGATGATCACCGGAACACCAATGATCACCGGAACACCGATGATCACCGGAACACCGATGATCACCGGAACACCGATGATCACCGGAACACCGATGATCACCGGAACACCGATGATCACCGGAACACCGATGATCACCGGAACACTGATGATCACCGGAACACCGATGATCACCGGACACCGATGATCACCGGAACACCGATGATCACCGGAACACCGATGATCACCGGACACCGATGATCACCGGACACCGATGATCACCGGAACACCGATGATCACCGGAACACCGATGATCACCGGAACACCGATGATCACCGGACACCGATGATCACCGGACACCGATGATCACCGGACACCGATGATCACCGGGACACCGATGATCACCGGACACCGATGATCACCGGAACACCGATGATCACCGGACACCGATGATCACCGGAACACCGATGATCACCGGACACCGATGATCACCGGAACACCGATGATCACCGGAACACCGATGATCACCGGACACCGATGATCACCGGACACCGATGATCACCGGAACACCGATGATCACCGGAACACCGATGATCACCGGACACCGATGATCACCGGAAAACCGATGATCACCGGACACCGATGATCACCGGAACACCGATGATCACCGGAACACCGATGATCACCGGACACCGATGATCACCGGAACACCGATGATCACCGGACACCGAAGATCACCGGAACACCGATGATCACCGGACACCGAAGATCACCGGAACACCGATGATCACCGGGACACCGATGATCACCGGAACACCGATGATCACCGGACACCGATGATCACCGGAACACCGATGATCACCGGAACACCAATGATCACCGGAACACCGATGATCACCGGAACACCGATGATCACCGGAACACCGATGATCACCGGAACACCGATGATCACCGGAACACCGATGATCACCGGAATACCGATGATCACCGGAACACCGATGATCACCGGAACACCGATGATCACCGGAACACCGATGATCACCGGAACACCGATGATCACCGGAACACCGATGATCACCGGACACCGATGATCACCGGACACCGATGATCACCGGAACACCGATGATCACCGGACACCGATGATCACCGGAACACCGATGATCACCGGACACCGATGATCACCGGAACACCGATGATCACCGGAACACCGATGATCACCGGACACCGATGATCACCGGACACCGATGATCACCGGAACACCGATGATCACCGGAACACCGATGATCACCGGAACACCGATGATCACCGGAACACCGATGATCACCGGAACACCGATGATCACCGGAACACCGATGATCACCGGAACACCGATGATCACCGGACACCGATGATCACCGGACACCGATGATCACCGGAACACCGATGATCACCGGACACCGATGATCACCGGAACACCGATGATCACCGGACACCGATGATCACCGGACACCGATGATCACCGGACACCGATGATCACCGGACACCGATGATCACCGGACACCGATGATCACCGGAACACCGATGATCACCGGAACACCGATGATCACCGGACACCGATGATCACCGGAACACCGATGATCACCGGACACCGATGATCACCGGAACACCGATGATCACCGGAACACCGATGATCACCGGAACACCGATGATCACCGGACACCGATGATCACCGGACACCGATGATCACCGGAACACCGATGATCACCGGACACCGATGATCACCGGAACACCGATGATCACCGGACACCGATGATCACCGGACACCGATGATCACCGGAACACCGATGATCACCGGACACCGATGATCACCGGAACACCGATGATCACCGGACACCGATGATCACCGGACACCGATGATCACCGGAACACCGATGATCACCGGAACACCGATGATCACCGGAACACCGATGATCACCGGAACACCGATGATCACCGGACACCGATGATCACCGGAACACCGATGATCACCGGAACACCGATGATCACCGGACACCGATGATCACCGGAACACCTATGATCACCGGAACACCGATGATCACCGGAACACCGATGATCACCGGACACCGATGATCACCGGAACACCGATGATCACCGGAACACCGATGATCACCGGAACACCGATGATCACCGGACACCGATGATCACCGGAACACCGATGATCACCGGAACACCGATGATCACCGGAACACCGATGATCACCGGAACACCGATGATCACCGGAACACCGATGATCACCGGAACACTGATGATCACCGGAACACCGATGATCACCGGACACCGATGATCACCGGAACACCGATGATCACCGGAACACCGATGATCACCGGAACACCGATGATCACCGGACACCGATGATCACCGGACACCGATGATCACCGGAACACCGATGATCACCGGAACACCGATGATCACCGGAACACCGATGATCACCGGAACACCGATGATCACCGGAACACCGATGATCACCGGACACCGATGATCACCGGAACACCGATGATCACCGGACACCGATGATCACCGGACACCGATGATCACCGGAACACCGATGATCACCGGAACACCGATGATCACCGGACACCGATGATCACCGGAACACCGATGATCACCGATGATCACCGGAACACCGATGATCACCGGAACACCGATGATCACCGGACACCGATGATCACCGGACACCGATGATCACCGGAACACCGATGATCACCGGAACACCGATGATCACCGGACACCGATGATCACCGGAACACCGATGATCACCGGACACCGATGATCACCGGAACACCGATGATCACCGGACACCGATGATCACCGGAACACCGATGATCACCGGACACCGATGATCACCGGACACCGATGATCACCGGACACCGATGATCACCGGACACCGATGATCACCGGACACCGATGATCACCGGAACACCGATGATCACCGGACACCGATGATCACCGGACACCGATGATCACCGGAACACCGATGATCACCGGACACCGATGATCACCGGACACCGATGATCACCGGACACCGATGATCACCGGACACCGATGATCACCGGAACACCGATGATCACCGGACACCGATGATCACCGGAACACCGATGATCACCGGAACACCGATGATCACCGGACACCGATGATCACCGGAACACCGATGATCACCGGACACCGATGATCACCGGACACCGATGATCACCGGACACCGATGATCACCGGACACCGATGATCACCGGAACACCGATGATCACCGGAACACCGATGATCACCGGACACCGATGATCACCGGACACCGATGATCACCGGAACACCGATGATCACCGGAACACCGATGATCACCGGAACACCGATGATCACCGGACACCGATGATCACCGGACACCGATGATCACCGGAACACCGTTTATCACGGACCCCGATGATCACCGGACACCGATGATCACCGGAACACCGATGATCACCGGACACCGATGATCACCGGAACACCGATGATCACCGGACACCGATGATCACCGGAACACCGATGATCACCGGACACCGATGATCACCGGACACCGATGATCACCGGACACCGATGATCACCGGAACACCGATGATCACCGGAACACCGATGATCACCGGACACCGATGATCACCGGACCCCGATGATCACCGGAACACCGATGATCACCGACACGATGATCACCGACACCGATGATCACCGGAACACCGATGATCACCGGAACACCGATGATCACCGGACACCGATGATCACCGGACACCGATGATCACCGGAACACCGATGATCACCGGACACCGATGATCACCGGACACCGATGATCACCGGAACACCGATGATCACCGGACACCGATGATCACCGGAACACCGATGATCACCGGAACACCGATGATCACCGGAACACGCATGATCACCGGAACACCGATGATCACCGGAACACCGATGATCACCGGACACCGATGATCACCGGAACACCGATGATCACCGAACACCGATGATCACCGGAACACCGATGATCACCGGAACACCGATGATCACCGGACACCGATGATCACCGGAACACCGATGATCACCGGAACACCGATGATCACCGGAACACCGATGATCACCGGAACACCGATGATCACCGGACACCGATGATCACCGGAACACCGATGATCACCGGAACACCGATGATCACCGGAACACCGATGATCACCGGACACCGATGATCACCGGAACACCGATGATCACCGATGATCACCGGAACACCGATGATCACCGGAACACCGATGATCACCGGACACCGATGATCACCGGACACCGATGATCACCGGAACACCGATGATCACCGGAACACCGATGATCACCGGACACCGATGATCACCGGAACACCGATGATCACCGGACACCGATGATCACCGGAACACCGATGATCACCGGACACCGATGATCACCGGAACACCGATGATCACCGGACACCGATGATCACCGGACACCGATGATCACCGGAACACCGATGATCACCGGAACACCGATGATCACCGGACACCGATGATCACCGGAACACCGATGATCACCGATGATCACCGGAACACCGATGATCACCGGAACAACGATGATCACCGGACACCGATGATCACCGGACACCGATGATCACCGGACACCGATGATCACCGGAACACCGATGATCACCGGACACCGATGATCACCGGACACCGATGATCACCGGACACCGATGATCACCGGACACCGATGATCACCGGAACACCGATGATCACCGGACACCGATGATCACCGGACACCGATGATCACCGGAACACCGATGATCACCGGACACCGATGATCACCGGAACACCGATGATCACCGGACACCGATGATCACCGGACACCGATGATCACCGGACACCGATGATCACCGGAACACCGATGATCACCGGAACACCGATGATCACCGGACACCGATGATCACCGGACACCGATGATCACCGGAACACCGATGATCACCGGAACACCGATGATCACCGGAACACCGATGATCACCGGACACCGATGATCACCGGACACCGATGATCACCGGGAACACCGATGATCACCGGAACACGATGATGACCGGACACCGATGATCACCGGAACACCGATGATCACCGGACACCGATGATCACCGGAACACCGATGATCACCGGACACCGATGATCAACGGAACACCGATGATCACCGGAACACCGATGATCACCGGACACCGATGATCACCGGACACCGATGATCACCGGAACACCGATGATCACCGGACACCGATGATCACCGGACACCGATGATCACCGGACACCGATGATCACCGGAACACCGATGATCACCGGAACACCGATGATCACCGGAACACCGATGATCACCGGAACACCGATGATCACCGGAACACCGATGATCACCGGACACCGATGATCACCGGACACCGATGATCACCGGAACACCGATGATCACCGGACACCGATGATCACCGGAACACCGATGATCACCGGAACACCGATGATCACCGGACACCGATGATCACCGGAACACCGATGATCACCGGAACACCGATGATCACCGGAACACCGATGATCACCGGAACACCGATGATCACCGGAACACCGATGATCACCGGAACACCGATGATCACCGGAACACCGATGATCACCGGAACACCGATGATCACCGGAACACCGATGATCACCGGAACACCGATGATCACCGGACACCGATGATCACCGGAACACCGATGATCACCGGAACACCGATGATCACCGGAACACCGATGATCACCGGAACACCGATGATCACCGGACACCGATGATCACCGGAACACCGATGATCACCGGAACACCGATGATCACCGGACACCGATGCTCACCGGCCCACCGAGGAGCACCGGAACACCGATGATCACCGATGATCACCGGAACACCGATGATCACCGGAACACCGATGATCACCGGACACCGATGATCACCGACACCGATGATCACCGGAACACCGATGATCACCGGAACACCGATGATCACCGGACACCGATGATCACCGGAACACCGATGATCACCGGACACCGATGATCACCGGAACACCGATGATCACCGGAACACCGATGATCACCGGAAACCGATGATCACCGGACACCGATGATCACCGGACACCGATGATCACCGGAACACCGATGATCACCGGACACCGATGATCACCGGACACCGATGATCACCGGAACACCGATGATCACCGATGATCACCGGACACCGATGATCACCGGAACACCGATGATCACCGGACACCGATGATCACCGGAACACCGATGATCACCGGACACCGATGATCACCGGAACACCGATGATCACCGGACACCGATGATCACCGGACACCGATGATCACCGGACACCGATGATCACCGGAACACCGATGATCACCGGAACACCGATGATCACCGGACACCGATGATCACCGGAACACCGATGATCACCGGACACCGATGATCACCGGAACACCGATGATCACCGGAACACCGATGATCACCGGAACACCGATGATCACCGGAACACCGATGATCACCGGACACCGATGATCACCGGACACCGATGATCACCGGAACACCGATGATCACCGGACACCGATGATCACCGGACACCGATGATCACCGGAACACCGATGATCACCGGACACCGATGATCACCGGAACACCGATGATCACCGGAACACCGATGATCACCGGAACACCGATGAACACCGGAACCACGATGTTCACCGGACACCGATGATCACCGGAACACCGATGATCACCGGAACACCGATGATCACCGGAACACGATGATGATCACCGGAACACCGATGATCACCGGAACACCGATGATCACCGGAACACCGATGATCACCGGGACACCGTTGATCACCTGAACACCGATGATCACCGGACACCGATGATCACCGGAACACCGATGATCACCGGAACACCGATGATCACCGGAACACCGATGATCACCGGAACACCGATGATCACCGGAACACCGATGATCACCGGAACACCGATGATCACCGGACACCGATGATCACCGGAACACCGATGATCACCGGACACCGATGATCACCGGAACACCGATGATCACCGGACACCGATGATCACCGGACACCGATGATCACCGGACACCGATGATCACCGGAACACCGATGATCACCGGAACACCGATGATCACCGGACACCGATGATCACCGGAACACCGATGATCACCGGACACCGATGATCACCGGAACACCCATGAAAACCGCACACCGATGATCACCGGAACACCGATGATCACCGGACACCGATGATCACCGGACACCGATGATCACCGGAACACCGATGATCACCGGACACCGATGATCACCGGACACCGATGATCACCGGAACACCGATGATCACCGGACACCGATGATCACCGGACACCGATGATCACCGGACACCGATGATCACCGGAACACCGATGATCACCGGACACCGATGATCACCGGAACACCGATGATCACCGGACACCGATGATCACCGGACACCGATGATCACCGGAACACGATGATCACGGGACACCGATGATCACCGGACACCGATGATCACCGGAACACCGATGATCACCGGACACCGATGATCACCGGAACACCGATGATCACCGGACACCGATGATCACCGGAACACCGATGATCACCGGACACCGATGATCACCGGACACCGACGCTCAACCGAACACCGATGATCACCGGACACCGATGATCACCGGACACCGATGATCACCGGAACACCGATGAACCCCGGACACCGATGATCACCGGACACCGATGATCACCGGAACACCGATGATCACCGGACACCGATGATCACCGGACACCGATGAGCACGGCACACCGATGATCACCGGAACACCGATGATCACCGGACACCGATGATCACCCGGACACCGATGATCACCGGAACACCGATGATCACCGGACACCGATGATCCCCGGACACCGATGATCACCGGACACCGATGATCACCGGACACCGATGAGCACCGGACACCGATGATCACCGGACACCGATGATCACCGGACACCGATGATCACCGGACACCGATGATCACCGGACACCGATGATCACCGGACACCGATGATCACCGGACACCGATGATCACCGGACACCGATGATCACCGGACACCGATGATCACCGGACACCGATGATCACCGGACAACCGATGATCACCGGACACCGATGATCACCGGACACCGATGATCACCGGACACCGATGATCACCGGAACACCGATGATCACCGGACACCGATGATCACCGGACACCGATGATCACCGGAACACCGATGATCACCGGACACCGATGATCACCGGACACCGATGATCACCCGGACACCGATGATCACCGGACACCGATGATCACCGGAACACCGATGATCACCGGACACCGATGATCACCGGACACCGATGATCACCGGAACACCGATGATCACCGGACACCGATGATCACCGGACACCGATGATCACCGGACACCGATGATCACCGGACACCGATGATCACCGGACACCGATGATCACCGGACACCGATGATCACCGGACACCGATGATCACCGGACACCGATGATCACCGGACACCGATGATCACCGGACACCGATGATCACCGGACACCGATGATCACCGGACACCGATGATCACCGGACACCGATGATCACCGGACACCGATGATCACCGGACACCGATGATCACCGGACACCGATGATCACCGGACACCGATGATCACCGGACACCGATGATCACCGGACACCGATGATCACCGGACACCGATGATCACCGGACACCGATGATCACCGGACACCGATGATCACCGGAACACCGATGATCACCGGACACCGATGATCACCGGACACCGATGATCACCGGAACACCGATGATCACCGGACACCGATGATCACGGCACACCGATGATCACCGGACACCGATGATCACCGGAACACCGATGATCACCGGAACACCGATGATCACCGGACACCGATGATCACCGGACACCGATGATCACCGGACACCGATGATCACCGGACACCGATGATCACCGGAACACCGATGATCACCGGACACCGATGATCACCGGAACACCGATGATCACCGGACACCGATGATCACCGGACACCGATGATCACCGGAACACCGATGATCACCGGACACCGATGATCACCGGACACCGATGATCACCGGACACCGATGATCACCGAACACCGATGATCACCGGAACACCGATGTACACGGACACCGATGATCACCGGACACCGATGATCACCGGACACCGATGATCACCGGAACACCGATGATCACCGGAACACCGATGATCACCGGACACCGATGATCACCGGAACACCGATGATCACCGGAACACCGATGATCACCGGAACACCGATGATCACCGGACACCGATGATCACCGGAACACCGATGATCACCGGACACCGATGATCACCGGACACCGATGATCACCGGAACACCGATGATCACCGGACACCGATGATCACCGGAACACCGATGATCACCGGACACCGATGATCACCGGAACACCGATGATCACCGGACACCGATGATCACCGGACACCGATGATCACCGGACACCGATGATCACCGAACACCGATGATCACCGGAACACCGATGATCACCGGACACCGATGATCACCGGACACCGATGATCACCGGAACACCGATGATCACCGGAACACCGATGATCACCGGAACACCGATGATCACCGGAACACCGATGATCACCGGAACACCGATGATCACCGGACACCGATGATCACCGGACACCGATGATCACCGGAACACCGATGATCACCGGACACCGATGATCACCGGACACCGATGATCACCGGAACACCGATGATCACCGGACACCGATGATCACCGGAACACGATGATCACCGAACACCGATGATCACCGGAACACCGATGATCACCGGAACACCGATGATCACCGGAACACCGATGATCACCGGACACGATGATCACCGGAACACCGATGATCACCGGAACACCGATGATCACCGGAACACCGATGATCACCGGAACACCGATGATCACCGGACACCGATGATCACCGGAACACCGATGATCACCGGAACACCGATGATCACCGGAACACCGATGATCACCGGAACACCGATGATCACCGGACACCGATGATCACCGGAACACCGATGATCACCGGAACACCGATGATCACCGGAACACCGATGATCACCGGACACCGATGATCACCGGAACACCGATGATCACCGATGATCACCGGAACACCGATGATCACCGGAACACCGATGATCACCGGACACCGATGATCACCGGACACCGATGATCACCGGAACACCGATGATCACCGGAACACCGATGATCACCGGACACCGATGATCACCGGAACACCGATGATCACCGGACACCGATGATCACCGGAACACCGATGATCACCGGACACCGATGATCACCGGAACACCGATGATCACCGGACACCGATGATCACCGGACACCGATGATCACCGGAACACCGATGATCACCGGAACACCGATGATCACCGGACACCGATGATCACCGGAACACCGATGATCACCGATGATCACCGGACACCGATGATCACCGGAACACCGATGATCACCGGACACCGATGATCACCGGAACACCGATGATCACCGGACACCGATGATCACCGGAACACCGATGATCACCGGACACCGATGATCACCGGACACCGATGATCACCGGACACCGATGATCACCGGAACACCGATGATCACCGGAACACCGATGATCACCGGACACCGATGATCACCGGACACCGATGATCACCGGAACACCGATGATCACCGGAACACCGATGATCACCGGAACACCGATGATCACCGGAACACCGATGATCACCGGAACACCGATGATCACCGGACACCGATGATCACCGGACACCGATGATCACCGGAACACCGATGATCACCGGACACCGATGATCACCGGACACCGATGATCACCGGAACACCGATGATCACCGGACACCGATGATCACCGGAACACCGATGATCACCGGAACACCGATGATCACCGGAACACCGATGATCACCGGAACACCGATGATCACCGGAACACCGATGATCACCGGAACACCGATGATCACCGGAACACCGATGATCACCGGAACACCGATGATCACCGGACACCGATGATCACCGGAACACCGATGATCACCGGAACACCGATGATCACCGGAACACCGATGATCACCGGAACACCGATGATCACCGGACACCGATGATCACCGGACACCGATGATCACCGGAACACCGATGATCACCGGAACACCGATGATCACCGGAACACCGATGATCACCGGAACACCGATGATCACCGGACACCGATGATCACCGGAACACCGATGATCACCGGAACACCGATGATCACCGGAACACCGATGATCACCGGACACCGATGATCACCGGAACACCGATGATCACCGATGATCACCGGAACACCGATGATCACCGGAACACCGATGATCACCGGACACCGATGATCACCGGAACACCGATGATCACCGGAACACCGATGATCACCGGAACACCGATGATCACCGGAACACCGATGATCACCGGAACACCGATGATCACCGGAACACCGATGATCACCGGACACCGATGATCACCGGAACACCGATGATCACCGGACACCGATGATCACCGGACACCGATGATCACCGGAACACCGATGATCACCGGACACCGATGATCACCGGACACCGATGATCACCGGAACACCGATGATCACCGGACACCGATGATCACCGGACACCGATGATCACCGGACACCGATGATCACCGGAACACCGATGATCACCGGACACCGATGATCACCGGAACACCGATGATCACCGGACACCGATGATCACCGGACACCGATGATCACCGGAACACCGATGATCACCGGACACCGATGATCACCGGACACCGATGATCACCGGAACACCGATGATCACCGGACACCGATGATCACCGGAACACCGATGATCACCGGACACCGATGATCACCGGAACACCGATGATCACCGGACACCGATGATCACCGGACACCGATGATCACCGGAACACCGATGATCACCGGACACCGATGATCACCGGACACCGATGATCACCGGAACACCGATGATCACCGGACACCGATGATCACCGGACACCGATGATCACCGGAACACCGATGATCACCGGACACCGATGATCACCGGACACCGATGATCACCGGACACCGATGATCACCGGACACCGATGATCACCGGAACACCGATGATCACCGGACACCGATGATCACCGGACACCGATGATCACCGGAACACCGATGATCACCGGACACCGATGATCACCGGACACCGATGATCACCGGACACCGATGATCACCGGACACCGATGATCACCGGACACCGATGATCACCGGACACCGATGATCACCGGACACCGATGATCACCGGACACCGATGATCACCGGACACCGATGATCACCGGACACCGATGATCACCGGACACCGATGATCACCGGACACCGATGATCACCGGACACCGATGATCACCGGACACCGATGATCACCGGACACCGATGATCACCGGACACCGATGATCACCGGACACCGATGATCACCGGAACACCGATGATCACCGGACACCGATGATCACCGGACACCGATGATCACCGGAACACCGATGATCACCGGACACCGATGATCACCGGACACCGATGATCACCGGACACCGATGATCACCGGAACACCGATGATCACCGGAACACCGATGATCACCGGACACCGATGATCACCGGACACCGATGATCACCGGACACCGATGATCACCGGACACCGATGATCACCGGAACACCGATGATCACCGGACACCGATGATCACCGGAACACCGATGATCACCGGACACCGATGATCACCGGACACCGATGATCACCGGAACACCGATGATCACCGGACACCGATGATCACCGGACACCGATGATCACCGGACACCGATGATCACCGGAACACCGATGATCACCGGAACACCGATGATCACCGGACACCGATGATCACCGGACACCGATGATCACCGGACACCGATGATCACCGGAACACCGATGATCACCGGAACACCGATGATCACCGGACACCGATGATCACCGGAACACCGATGATCACCGGAACACCGATGATCACTGGAACACCGATGATCACCGGACACCGATGATCACCGGAACACCGATGATCACCGGACACCGATGATCACCGGACACCGATGATCACCGGACACCGATGATCACCGGACACCGATGATCACCGGACACCGATGATCACCGGAACACCGATGATCACCGGAACACCGATGATCACCGGACACCGATGATCACCGGAACACCGATGATCACCGGACACCGATGATCACCGGACACCGATGATCACCGGACACCGATGATCACCGGACACCGATGATCACCGGACACCGATGATCACCGGAACACCGATGATCACCGGAACACCGATGATCACCGGACACCGATGATCACCGGAACACCGATGATCACCGGACACCGATGATCACCGGACACCGATGATCACCGGACACCGATGATCACCGGACACCGATGATCACCGGACACCGATGATCACCGGAACACCGATGATCACCGGAACACCGATGATCACCGGAACACCGATGATCACCGGACACCGATGATCACCGGACACCGATGATCACCGGACACCGATGATCACCGGAACACCGATGATCACCGGAACACCGATGATCACCGGACACCGTTGATCACCGGAACACCGATGATCACCGGAACACCGATGATCACCGGAACACCGATGATCACCGGACACCGATGATCACCGGAACACCGATGATCACCGGACACCGATGATCACCGGAACACCGATGATCACCGGACACCGATGATCACCGGAACACCGATGATCACCGGACACCGATGATCACCGGAACACCGATGATCACCGGACACCGATGATCACCGGACACCGATGATCACCGGAACACCGATGATCACCGGAACACCGATGATCACCGGACACCGATGATCACCGGAACACCGATGATCACCGGACACCGATGATCACCGGACACCGATGATCACCGGAACACCGATGATCACCGGAACACCGATGATCACCGGACACCGATGATCACCGGAACACCGATGATCACCGGACACCGATGATCACCGGACACCGATGATCACCGGACACCGATGATCACCGGAACACCGATGATCACCGGACACCGATGATCACCGGACACCGATGATCACCGGAACACCGATGATCACCGGACACCGATGATCACCGGAACACCGATGATCACCGGACACCGATGATCACCGGACACCGATGATCACCGGAACACCGATGATCACCGGACACCGATGATCACCGGACACCGATGATCACCGGACACCGATGATCACCGGAACACCGATGATCACCGGAACACCGATGATCACCGGACACCGATGATCACCGGACACCGATGATCACCGGACACCGATGATCACCGGACACCGATGATCACCGGAACACCGATGATCACCGGAACACCGATGATCACCGGACACCGATGATCACCGGAACACCGATGATCACCGGAACACCGATGATCACTGGAACACCGATGATCACCGGACACCGATGATCACCGGACACCGATGATCACCGGACACCGATGATCACCGGACACCGATGATCACCGGACACCGATGATCACCGGACACCGATGATCACCGGAACACCGATGATCACCGGAACACCGATGATCACCGGACACCGATGATCACCGGAACACCGATGATCACCGGACACCGATGATCACCGGACACCGATGATCACCGGACACCGATGATCACCGGACACCGATGATCACCGGACACCGATGATCACCGGAACACCGATGATCACCGGAACACCGATGATCACCGGACACCGATGATCACCGGAACACCGATGATCACCGGACACCGATGATCACCGGACACCGATGATCACCGGACACCGATGATCACCGGACACCGATGATCACCGGACACCGATGATCACCGGAACACCGATGATCACCGGAACACCGATGATCTCTCAATTCCGAGGCAACCACTCCGCCACGACAACACCTAAGTTAATTCAAATTCTATTGACATAAATGTTCTTCCAAAATTACCCTATTTTCCCATTAGCAATCTTAACGTCTATTCATCCCTAGAATAATTATTTTAAAAAATCCCAAAAACCTTGTTTTGCAAAAACGAATAGTAACACGTTGAAGCTGCGGAAAATGGCCAGAAATTCCATCAAAAAGAACAGCCTGTGGATTTGTAGCAGACAAACGAAAACCAAAATTTAAAGCTTTTGCAGCCGAATAAATATTTTTAATTCGATCAACACGGGGGATTGCAGGCATTTTAAAATTAACTAAAAGAAAATTAGAAAAAAAAATATATAAAATAAAAAAAAAAATAAATTTAATGTCAATCTAAAGACAGAAATAAATTTAAAAAATTAATTTAAAAGAGAAAAATTTATTTAAAAAAGAAGAAAATAAGCATGGGGAAAAGATAATTGCGACTCATCACAAAATAAATTTTGCAAAACATAAAGGGAAATTTAGAAAAATCAACAATATACCTAATATAGGATTAGAAATATGGGTCCCAAGTCATAACATTAATCTTAAAATATCCAAAATGAAAATTTATTTTTAAATTTTTTAACTTTAGACCAAAAATAATTAACTAAAATTAACTAGTCTACCATCCCTACTTTTTCCTGACATTTTCTCATAGTTTCAATAACATCCAAAGCATATCCAACAGACCAAGCTTGTGCGGGACACGAGTCTCCACATTTTTCTCCTTTAGCGTTAGTTAATTCAGGCAAAGATGCCCATTCTCCATTTGTCAAAATTTTTTCATAACGATATAATCTACGACGAATTTCATCTAAAGTTTGTTGCCATTCCAATTTTCTGCCATTTTTGTAGAGTAATGAAACTATTTTTAATTTGGCACTCATATAGGCACAAGCTACCCAAAGCCATTCCTTTAAAATAATTTTTTATTTTTGTGGTGTAGTTGGAAAGGTCTAGGTTAGGCAAATTGGAGGTCATGGGTTCGAACCCTTTCGGAAGAAATCATCTTATTTTTGATTGTTATGAGCTCCCTTTTAATTTTAGATTAAAATTTGAGGTTAGGCCCAATTTTTAACTTTATGGTGTAGTCGGAAAATTCTAGGTTTAGGCAAATTGGGGAGTCGTGGGTTCGAACCCTTTCAGGGAAAATCATTTTATTTTTTATTATCCTTTCAAAAAAATAATTTAAAAAAAATCCAAACCGGTCCTTGATGATAATTCCACCCTTTAGCTGTCACTTTATTATTTCCATCATCAGAATTATTATAATAGCCATTATATGCCCAGTCTTCCGGATCAAGTGTACAAATACCCAATGGCGCGTTTAATGCCAAAATATTGCCAGCGCATTCTAAAGCATTCCAAGCAAGATTTGGTTCGATTAAATTTGGTGCCTGATCAATAAAAAATTTTTTTTAATTAAAAAAAATTTTCTACTTACGACATCAAGAGCAATACAAAAATTAGGCCTCAATTGATAATCAGTATAACCAAGAGAACTTTTAAAAGAATCTTTTATAATTTCTTTACGATTCACAAATTTATCTGTACACGTTTCTTGAACATAAAAATATTCCAAAAATGATTTTTGAATTTTTGAGGCCCATTCAGACCAAGAAATTGAAGTTCCAAGGGAATCTGAAAAAATAATATTTTAATTAATAAGGCATAAAAAAGCTTAATTTTAATTAAAAATAAAAATTTAAGAAAATAAAAATAAAATATTTAAGGAAAATGTCTATTAGATAAAATTGTCTTCCGGAAAATAAACTCTTTCCGGAAAGTAAAAAAACAGAAATAATTTCCGGAAGAAAATAAATAAAAAATTTCTTTCCGGAAAAATACAAGAGAAAAAAACTTAATTTTAGTGGTGTAGTTGGAAAAGTTTGGGTTAGATTAACTGGAGGGGTCACGGGTTCGAACCCTTTCGGGGAAATCTTTTATTAATTTCGTTTAATTTTTAAAAATAAATTTTTTTCATTTAAAAAACAAATTTCAAACCATTTTTTAATTCTTTGTAAGGAAATTTTCCCTCATTTGAGTAGTTATCCAAAGCTTTAGCTACACAAAATGCCAATCCTTGTAATTCAACAGCAGCCCCATCACGTGGTGTAGCTGGTTCTCCTTTATTTCCTCCATTTGATGAACTACCCATTTTATCCATCCAAGTACCACAATTCCAACGATTTCCACCAAATATTAAACCAGTTTTGGGACAGATATAAGCCTGGACATTAAATCCTGGAAAATAAATTTTTAAAGGATACAGGAAAAACACACTATAAGAAACCCTTATGGGAGTTAAAAAGAGTCCCTTATAATAAAGTACCAGCGGCCAACCAGATTAAAAAACGTCCCTTAAATAGAGGTGTAGTTAATATCTGGGATGTCTGTCGTTGTCCAAGAGGTTATCTTAAATTAGGGGGCAATGTTTAGACAACTCCCTCACCCAATTGCCAACCAAATTTTAAAAAGAAAAAGTTTAAGAACCTTCATCTCTCATATGTTCATCACGTCCAGCATTTCTTTCACGAAAGTTTATACCTTCAAAATGACGACAAAGAGCTTCATAAATTGTACAGTGTAAAGGTTCTGTCTGTAAAAATTTTGGAATTTAGAAGAAAAAAATTAAAAAAAGAAACCTTTAAATCCTCTCCTGTTGAAGCATCTGTCGAATATAAACGAAGTACTGGTTCTTGAAGAATTTTAGATCCATCGGGGGCCTATTTAAAAAATATTTTTAATTAATTTAATTTCGTGGTGTAGTCGGAAAAGTTTAGGTTAGGCTTATTGGGAGGACGTGGGTTCGAATCCTTTCGAGGGAAATTATTTTTAATTTTGTTTCCTATGAACTCACTTTCAATTTTTGATTAAAATTTGGCTTCAAAATTAAATTTTTTAATTTGTGGTGTAGTTGGAAAAGTCTAGGTTAAGGTCATCAAGGGGTCCCCCTTTCAGGGAAATCTTCTTTTAATTAAATCTCTTTTTACAAAATTTAAACCAATTAATTTATAAAAATCAAAAAAACATCAAATAGATCATAAAAACAAACCGTTTCAATATATCTAATAATAGCAACAATCCAAAACCAAACAGCATCACGACAATTGTATCTAGGCGATTTTCCTTCTGCCAATAAATTTGGAATGAGTCCATGTCTAAGAGTTCCAGCATATGCCAAAATACAATTTTTAGCATCTTCAAAACGTCCAGTTAAAAGAAAAATTCCAGGTAAAGCAATAAAAGTATCACGCCCCCAATTACGCCAAATTCCTTCAGCAAAATGTGGAAGTCCAGCAGAAAGAGAAATTTTATTATCCTTGTTATTTGCTAATGGTGGTAATAAAGCATTTGGAATATGAGCAATAAAAGCATTTGAAGCAATACATAAAAGTTCAGTAATACGAATACGTGGAAGAATCGGAGATTGTGAACTGAAAATAGAGAGAGTATAATATAACAGTTAGAGAAATAATTTTCCGGACTAAAATCTCCTGAAGAGTAAACTCTTTCCGGAAAGATAAAGAGATATATTTCGGAAAAATAAACCTCTTCTAGAAAAATAAAATTTACGGATGAATAATCTTTTCCGGAAGGAATAGACTCTCTCCGGAAAGAATGAATAGAGATATTTCCGGAAAAATACAGGTAAACCCTTTCCGAAAACATTTAAATAAGATTCACATAAAGAATAATTTTCTTACAAAATTTTTTCTAAAAATACTCGTTCAATAGCCACATAAAAATAAGTAAAAATCATCTCAAAATAACAAGGCCGCAAATGATGAGGAAAATTTTTAAGTAAATTAAATGCATGTTCCAAGAGTATGGCAAATTTTTCAAGTGTTGTTGAGAAACGTTTAAGGCGGTTGATTGAATATTCTTAAAAAATTTAAAAAAATATTTTTGATATTATTAAAAATTAAACAGAATTTTTTATTTTATTTATAGACCCTTAAAATATAACTGAATAAATTTAGGAAAAATTTGAGGAATTATAGATGAAGGGACAATTAGGAGGGGGGTCATGGGTTCGACCCCGCTTGGTGGTCAAACATTTTTTTAAATAACTAGAAGATTAATAAATTCAAAAAATATTTTTTTATTCCAATTATAAACCCTTTAAAATAAAATTAATACCAATTAGCCAAGTTCCCTGTCTCAAATTTTCACAAAATGGATGGCCAAGATCACGACTTGATTGAATATTTACAAGTAATTGACGTATACCCATAAAACCACAATAAGGTAATTTTCCAAAATTAGGAATTTGATAAGATCCAGTAGATAAAGTTGTTAATTCTTCAGATTCACATCGAAAAAGTAAAAAATTAAAATCATAAAGGGTTAAAGAATTGAGTAAATTAGTTGTTTCTTTTGTTGAAAAAAATAAAATAAAAATTTAAAAAAAATAAAGAAACCTTCAATTAGCGAATTATTCTCAATTATATCTTTAATAAACATGCATCCATTTCTGGTACTTTCGGTTGGATTAATTCTATTTTTTAAATAAAAAGAAAATTATTTAATTGAACAAACATTCCGGAAAAGTTAAATATTTAATAGATTGTTTTCCGAAAAATATAAAAATATAAACTTTTCCGGAACATACAGAATTATAATCCTTCCGAAAATATAAATAACTAACTCTTCCGGAAAAATAATCAAACCTTCCGGAAAATATAAAATATAAACGTTCCGGAAAATATACATAAACTTTTCCGGAACATATAAAATTATAATCCCTTCAGAAAAATATAAATAACCAACTTTTCCGGAAAAATATAACCCTTACGGAAAATATAAAATATAATCTAACCGGAAAATATAAACTATAAATTTTCCGGAAAATTATAAAATTAACTATACTCTTTCCGGAAATTATTTAATAAACTTTTTCACGAAAATATAAATTATACTTCTTCCGGAAATATATAAATATATAACTCTAATTTTTCCGGAAATTATAAAACAAATAAAATATAAAAAATAAACAAACTTTAAAACAATAACAGAACCAGACGTGAACAATTTAAACTTGATATATTGCTTTCCATTTTCATTTAAATTTATTTCAATTGCATCAGAAGCATTAAATTCAACATTTTCATAGCATTCAACAACAAAATTGGGTAAGCCAGTTAATAAATTATTTTTGGAAGAAATTTCGTTATTTTCGGAATTTTGGGATAAAATGTCCTAAAAAAATTAATTAAAAAAATTTATTAAAAAAATACTTTTTCAACAGTTTTAAGTTCAAATAAAATTTTTTCAATTTTTCCATCAATTAAAATTGCTTTGTAATTTGTAGGAGTCCATTTAAATGTTGAAAAACAAGTATTAGCTATTAATAAAATTGATTCATTATTTGTTGGATTGTGGCGTGTTATAGCTGTAATATCTTCATTTATTTGATCAACAAAAGTCTAAAATTCAATTTAAAAAAATTTTCTAAAATAAGAAAATAAACTTGAGTATATCCATCATTCCACAGATTATAATGAAGCTCTAAAAAATAAAAAAAAATATTTTTTAAGTAAATCGTAGAAAATTTTTGTTGAAAAAGTTGGGCTAGGTTTTACTCAAAAATTAAAAAAGGAGCTTATAACGATCAAAAATAACACGATTTTCCCTAAAAAAAGATTCGATCCCACGTCTTTGCATATCCTAGACTCCTCCTATTACACCAACTAATTTGAAGTATGACTGGGCTCTGAAAAGAAATGGAAAAATCCTGACCCCAAGCTTTTTAATAAACAAAAACTAAACCATTAATAATTCTTCTAGCTTTAAACATAGCTTCCCCAAAATTATTTTCTGACCATTTACGATAGAGCCTAGTTTCGTTAACAACATCAATATGTTTTGGATAGAATTCGTCATATCCTCTAACTGTTCCTGTAGCACAACAAGTAGCCGCACACATTGCTGCGGTTGGAAGGGAATCATAAACTGTACGTTTCTAAAAATAAAAATTCAAGAAAAATTTCAGAAAATTTTTTTAATAAAAAAACCTGAATTGGGGACGGATTATCATGTGTTTGATCATAAAATAATGCATGGGCTACATCCCATGGAGCAGGGCGAACAGATTTTGGATGGAACGCCCCAACAGGATCACCTCCATAACGATAAACAAATCTGCCTTAAATTTAGAGAAAAAAATTTTTCTGGAATTTTAAAAATTAAAATAACCTTGTTCATTACAATTGTGAGCGTTCTGAGCTTCTAAAAATTTCAAAAAAAATTTTTTAAGTTGAAAATTATTTTTCAAAAAAACCTCTAATTAAAGAACTTATTCCTAAACGATTAACAAAAATATTATCCAAATGTTCATTTCCAGTAAATAATTCTGCCACGACATATAAATCTTTGCGTACATTTCTAGCGATTTTTAAGAGATGCTAAAAAAATTCTTTTTTAAAAGAATATATTTTGCTTTTTATTTTGTCGTATTTACAAAATAAAAAATGTTTTCCCCCAAAAGGATTCGAACCTTTGACCCTTTGGCAGTTTGAATGTAACATTTTCCCACTAAACCAAAGCGACAACTTTTATAAAACAAATTGAATTCCTTTCCAGAAACTTGTACTTAAAAGTATTTTTGTATTCTGGTTTTCTGAAGAATTTTTTAAATTAAAAAAACTTATTATTATTTACTGCCCATTTCAAAAAAATTTTTTTTGAAAAAAATTTTTCAAAAATTTTTAAAAATTTTTCGGAAAAATTTTTTTTTAAAAAACTAATTTTTCAAACCTCAGCCACATGTATAGGTGTAGAATGGCAATTATCAATTCTTAAACCATTAAAAATTTTTGCACATTTAATAGTATAATTTTCCATATAATTCCATAAAAATGGGCAATCTTCTTTTGAATTTCCATAATTTAATTTGACAGAATCCCCCCAGCAAATTAATTCTCTTCGTAAATAAATTTGTGAAGGAAATTCAGCAAAATTATTTAAAGGGTTAGAACAGTCCATTACCCAACCATTAAATGCCATAATGTGAGGAGATAGAGAAGGATCATAAGCGAGAGTTGACTCATCCTCTTGCCATGTTTGAGAAGAAAAATGCGGTGGTTGGAGAAAATAACTGGAAAAAAATTTTTGAATTAAAAAAAATTCTTTTTTGAAATTTCTGAATTTTTTAAAATTTATTTCGGATTATTTACAAAACAAAAAATGTTTTCCCCAGAAAGGATTCGAACCTTCGACCTTTTAGTTGCTAAATTAAAAATTATCCCACTACACCATAGTGACAACTCTAACGGGGGAAATACTTTTCTGGGACATTTTGCAAAATTTTTTTTGAAAACTTCTAATTAGAAAGTTGATTAGAGTAATTAAAAAATTAGTATTTTACCAAGTAAGCAAAGGACTACAATCACTTATTAACCCTTTTTTAGGTCCATGCGAAGCAACTCTTTCATAAGAAATATGTCCCATTATTGCTCCAATAGCTGCAGAAATATGGCCATCAATTGTTTGTTTTACTTGCTCATTTAAATAAATTAGGTGGGCATTGAATAGATTGATGGATTCTGACAAGTCTGAACTGAAAGAAAAAATAATAAATTTTTGAGAAAAAATTGTCAAATTTTATGAAAAAATTTTTTTGAAAAAAAATATCCAATAAAATTTTTATTGATATAGTTTCGTATTTTGTTATTTATTTTATCTTATTTATAAAATAAAAATAATTTTCAACCTAAAGGATTCAAACCTTCGCCCCTTTTGATTGATGTAATAAAAATTTTCCCACTACACCACAACGACAACTTTTTTCCCCAAAGGTGGTCAATACAAAAAACAAATCTCTTTCCGAAAATTCTTTTTGCTTTCCAGAAAATTTTATTTTAAAAAATCTAAAAAAACCTTTTATTATTTACAGCCCATTCAATCGCAACATTAATATCAACAGTTGATTTTAAACGTCTATATTCCTTGTCTTGAATAATTAAAATATCATTTAATGTTTTTCCACTAGTTTGAATTGACAAGGGTTCATTTTTTGAATAAATATCTATAAAAATAAAATTATTTAATTATTAAAAAAGGTAGGAGACCATTCCGACCAAACACTGTTCCAGTCTCGTGGCCATATTTTGGGCCATAACTTTCTTGGTCCTTAATCGATGTGAACAAGTTTTATATCAATCTAAAGCTCTGAATGTGAGGATTATTTTATCTAACAGGATTGATTTGATCAGATCACCCTAGAAAAAGTTACAGCATAACTAATTAATGATCTATCAAATCAATAATCACGATTGAGCGCACTTACCATCATGTAACGTTTTGTAAAATAAACTGATTATATCAATCCTGTTAGATAAAATAATCCTCAAATTCGGGGCTCTCGATTGATATAATAACCATCCAAATTGGTTAAGAACCAAGTAAGTTATGAGCCAAAATGTGGCCTCAAGACTGGCATGAAACGTTGTTTCGGCGAAATGTCCCAAACCCTTTTATTCAAGTAAAATTTTAAAAAACCTCCAATTTTATTTTCAAAACATTTTAGCACTTCTTCTCGATCAATTTGATAAAATTCTTCCAATTTCAATTTTGGAATAATTTCATCTTTTAAAATTGAATAAATTGAATTTAAATGAATTTCTGAATTAATTAAAGAAGGAATTCCTCTAGTTTCCCATTTTCCTTGTGAAATTTCTCTACTAAATTGTTGCAATGCTCTATCTAAAATATATGCTGGACGTAAATGTGGAGAATTAAAAAGATTGTAGGCACATTCTGGATGGGTCTAAAATTGAATTTTAAATTTTTTTAAATTTTCGATTTGACCGACTTACTCACCTATACGAGGTAAGCGAAAGCAACGCCTAGGAATAAATAACAGGAAATCGCGGGATCGGTTTCTGCCCGGGACTAAACTCTTACATCGCGCTTTAAAGTGGAAGCGTATTGAAGTGCCATAACATTGAAATCCTAAACCTACAAAAACCATTAAAATGGCAAATAGAAATGATCGAGAAATAATAACCCCTAAAAAAGATGACGAAATGCCCACATGTTGTTGCAATAATGGGAGCATTCGATAACTTTTGGGATTTCAATGTTTTGACATTCAAAAGATGCTATCTTAAATGTTCTACACACTCTTAAATTTTTTATAAAATTTTTCCTAAAGAATTTCCATTTATTAAATAAAACCTGTAGCCAAGAAGCATTTTTAGCTGCATGATTCCAAACAACATCCTGAATTGTTAAAATATTCCAGTCTGTTTCAATTTTCCTTGTTAAACGTTCTAATTCATCAAAATCACTAGCAAATAAAGGATTTAATTTGTCATGTTCCGCGATTGAATAACTATAAATGAGAAGGGAAAATTTTAAAAATTTCAAAAAATTCAAAAATGTTTTTTGAAAAAAAATTTTTTTTTCAATTTTTAAAAATTTTTGGGAATCCAAAAAAATTAAAAAAAAGGCCCAAAAAATTTCCGAACCTCCAGAAAAAAATTTTTTTAAAAACCAAAAAGAATAAATTTCAAAGAAAATTCCAAAAAAATTTTCAGAACCAAAAAATTTATAAAACCAATTTCCCAAAAATTAAAATTCCCAAAAAAAATTTCAGCAAAATTTTCCAAAAAAACCTGCTATTAGAAATTCCCAATTGTTGAACAGGAGTTAAATGTATAACATTAAAACAACATTTATTGGCAACTTGTAGTCTTTCTTCCCATTCATTTAAAGGACCCAACAATTTTGTCAAAAAAGTAATTGTACAAAGGCCATTTACAGAAAGCAATTTTTGTTCGTTTCCAATTCTCCAATGAGGTAAAATTGTAAAATAACCAGAACCAAGAGGGGTAGATTTTGTTGGAAGGGAGGAGGTATCAGCATAAAATTGGTATCTGTTAAAAAATACAATTACGAATTATCCCAGAGTTGAGTTACCCAAAGCTTGTTTTTTCAACAGGAGACCTGATCCAAAGATAATTTTGAAATCTCGATTCAAAAACCGCCCCGACTTTTTCTCTCAACCCCGACCCATCACTGCTATCAAACCAGCTTTATGCGGACTAAATTGATAAAGACCAGGTATTCTTTCAGATATAGTAAGGGCGCAGCCAGGGGATCGATTTCGGGAGGTTTGTGATCACCCATAAAAACCCAAAAAATTAAACAAATTATTTCTAAAAATTTACTTGTAAGCCCCAAAAGTGTCACATTCAAAAACCAAAAAATTGTTGTTAGAATCCAAACTTTTAATAGCATCACCAAAAAATGAAGGAAATATTTGATCAAAATCAGTGTCCAATATATTTAGGCGAATAGCTTTTCCTAGAAGAGATTCTCCAAGTTTGAAGTGTATTTTCCAACCTAAAATTAAATTTTAAAGAAAATTGGACTTCAAGAGTAGAATCGAAATATTTAGAAAAATGATTATGGGGGTGTGAAAACAGTTAATGAGAAGTAATGCTCTAGGGCCCTGGTCAAAGACAGCCTAAACGATAATCAACCAAAACTCTGTACTGATCAGAAATTATAATTTAGACATGTGGTATGGGAACAATTCGGAAGACACATAAACAGCCCTACCCCAAATAATTTAATAAAATAATTATTTGAAAAATAAACCTTGTTCAAGCCGGAAAACTTTGGTTTCCAAAAATTCTCCAATATTTAATTCAATAACCAATGTAGTTGTATTTAAATAAATGCTCATTATTTTAAGGTTAATAAACAATAAAAATCAAGTTTAAAAGGAAAAACAAATAAATTTCTAAATCGAGCAACCATCGATTTAAATGAAAGAAACACAAAAATAAGTGAATTTATATTTTTGAAAAAAATATATTTATTTTTAATTTAGTCCTCAAATCTAATACAAAACAAACAAAAACAAAGCTCAAAAATAGACAAATCGGAATATTAAAAATAAAATTGAAGCAACCCCAATAGCAATAAATAATTTAAACACGGCCGTTCGACGATTTAATTGCCGAGCATCTTCGCGATATTTTTTGCTTAAATGGGAGAGATCGGAAGCACGAGACTCGAGAACTTTAAAGAAAAAAAATTTTTTTTAATTTAAAAAAAATCAAAAAACAAACTATTTAATGCCTCCCCTCGATGTATAACGTCCTCAATATTGGAAACCATAATTCTTGTCACATCTTGTAATTCATTACTGACCGCGGCAAATGCATTACGTCCTTTATCCATATGTTTTCTTTTTGCAGTTTGGATATAAGTATCTGCAAAAAAATTTAAAAGTTAACAGATGATGGAGAAGAGGAAGGAAGGAGGGTCGTGGGTTCGAACCCGCTTGGGGCAAATATTTTTTTAAGATCCAAGAATGTCAGGAACTCTAAAAAATCGTTTAATAACCCAAAAAACAAATTATAATTTAAAAATATACCAAATTCCAAAAAATGATATGGTCTAGTAGTCGACGCCACTTGAGTTCCATATTGATTAAGAAATTCAACAGCGACATCTTCCAAATAGGCAAAAGCTATTTTTCTATTCAAATTCTGCTCACACAAAGATAAAGCACATATTGCACCCTTCACAATATAACTAGAAAAGATTTAAGAAAATTAAAAAGAATTGAAATCGAAAGGCTGATGAGAGGAGGGGGGTCGTGGGTTCGAACCCGCTCGAGGGCAAGCAATTTTTAAAGACCCGTTAACGTCAGAAAATGATAGAAGAACAATAAAAACGACAAAAATGAACAAAGAGAACCCCACTAAACCAAGGTTCCTCTCCTCTTTACAAGCGGAGAACCCTTAAAAATCAATTACAAAATCTAATCACTTACTGAAAAAAATATTGTCCACTAGTAATTGATTGAATCTGTGGAGTATTTGGACTATTCAATTTACGAAAGATCACTTTTGCTTGACTCATATATTTAACCATATTGTGGTCAGGCTTAAAATTCATCCAAAATTAAAAAAATAAAAAAATAATACATTGTCTGCTCCCTCAATTGAAGTTGCCAAAATTAATCCATCACTAACTCGAGCTATTAAAGTAAGCAAAATATTGTCCATTTTAAGTCTATAAAATCTTCGCCTAAAAAATGAATTTTTAATAAAAGAGATAAACGTGTATATTTAAAACAAATTTTAACAAAAAAGGAGACAAATAAAAATACTTTTATAAAACTGATAACGTGTCTAAAACTCAAAAAATCAACGTTAAAAATTACATTTTGTAAATTTTTCAAAATACCAAAAAACCGAGAAAACGACAAAACGCCAAAAGACACTTTGGGTTAGGTAGTTAAAAAAGAGGGAATAACAAAATTTTACAGATTTCAATCAAAATCCCTTTAAAAAATAAATATAGGAGCAATCATATCACAAAACTAAAACACTTTTGCTGCTCCCTCTCTTTGTCTCTCTCTCTCTCTCCACTACAATTCACTCTTAACTCCTTCCTTCTTTTTTCCTTCTTCATCTTTCTTCTTTTCTTCCTCTTCTTTTTCCTTCTTCTTTTTTAATTCTTCTTCTTCTTCTCCAGCCAAATCAGCAGCCCATTTTGAAAATACTTCACTTTCTGATAATTTTGTTAAATATGGTTCTACTGCAGGGAATGCTTTTGTTAATGAATTGCGAACATTTGTTGATGTTTTTGGTGGAAGATTTTTGAATGGAACAAGGACTTTGTCTGAAAGCCAATGACCAAATGAGGATTTAACCTGCAAATATAAAAATTTCGATTTTTCATCATTTGACATTTTGCCAGTGGACATTTGGTCAACTGACAATTGGTCAAATGACATTTTGCCAGCGACCCTTAAGAGTCCCGCTAACAAAACCTGTCAAAATTTCACTCACATCGTGCATGTACTCCTTCGCTTCCGGCTCCAATCCACCATTAAATTTAGCCCAACGTTGCTTAATAATCTTCCAGGCATCTTCCAAAAGAGAAGCCAAAGTAGGGGTATTACGTTTCAAAGCCTTCCAAACATGCTCCAAAGTTTTGTATTTAGCCAAAGCATCCCAAACGGCCGCTAGTTTGTCCAATTCAGAGGTTATAATTGTTATGATTTTTTCACGCCAACCTTCGGGTATATAATCTGGAAGAGTGAAAGAGATAAGACAAATCTCGAATTCACTATATACTTTAGGAAAATAGGAGAGGAAAAGGGAAAGCTTTTGTTTCTTCTTTTAGAGGTAGAGGAAGAGAAAACTTGAACATAAGCATCACGAAATGAAACTTTCGCCTACATCCGGTGGGGAGGAAGTTAAACTATACTCTTTTTAAGGGGGAGTATAACCTCATAACAAACTACCCCAAGAGCGAATCCTATAGTGAGATCTACTATACTCAAAAAATTAAAAAAAAATTTTAACTTTGAAATTTCATAGGCAGCCAAGACATCAATTTGGCCGGATTAGCAAAATTTTGGATAAATTGTCCAACTTTTTCTGTATCAATCGATTCCATTAATTTTTTAATTCCAGCAAATCCATCTTCTCCCTCATCGTCTTCATCATCCGTATCATTCCCTCCACTAACTAAAAAATAATTTTTTTTTCTCTTCCCCACCCCCACAAACCTTTAGGCTTTTGTATTTCTTTTAAAGCAGATTGAACTCCCGAAAGTAAACTTCCAAACATTTGTTGAAAATCGGGTTGTTGTTGACTAGTTGAAGTGTCTATCAAATTGGTCAAGTAAAGGAAGGGGAGAAGCACCACCACTAAAGGTGCAGAAAACATTTCTTTTACTCTTCTAATAGAAAAAAAATTTTTTCTTTCAAAATAAGGAAAACAAATAAACTAAAAAATAAAAAAATTTTGAAAAAAAAATTTTTTTGGAACCAAAAAATCTTTTCCTAAACGCCTTTTAATAATTCTAGCCTTTTCAATTAAAAATATTTTTTAAGTTGAGAGCCTTCTAAAAAATCTATCTAAACTTGAATACCTATTTTATCTTCCACTTTCTCTCTCTAAAAAATTAGAGAAAATAAGGAGAAAAATTTTTTCAATAAATGCCACTCGAAAATTAAAAAATGGCCAAAAAAAGGCATTGCGCAGACACATTATTCATTCCCTCAATCATTAAATTACACGTGTATTAAAGTAAAAATATTATTGATTTTTATTAAAGAAAAAATATAAAAGTGCATAAACAATTTTAAAAAACTTTTTTTTTAATTTTAAAAATATAGAAGGACCTCGATTTACTTAAATGTCCCCCCCTTTAATGCTGAAGAAGTTATTAAAAATGAAGGGCCCTATATACATGGCCCACCCTATATACATAAATATGTAGTAGCATCCCTATTTTTCTAATTTAAGAAAAAAGAATTTAAAAAACCATGCACAAGAACAAGAATTTAAAGAAATCTCTGCTCCATCACTTCAAGCCATTTTCTCTCTTCCTCCTTTTCATCGAAAAATTTTTTTTTCATTTCTTCCCAATATTTAATGACTGAATTGATAAACTTTGATAAGCATGAAAATCTGGTGAGAGATCAATTTTGTGACGTAAAATTGACATTATGATGAAATCCTCGTTGAAAATTGCTTTAAAAAAAGAGAATTTTAAAAAATTTTTCTCTCAAAAGTCCAAACTTACGAAAATTGCAATTAATAAGGTATTGATAAAAGACTAGATCATTATGATTACAAACAATAAAATATGTCTGGTCATTCTTTTAAAAAATTAAGATAAATTTTTAAAAATTAAAGCGGACAACATTTTTGCGGATTTTTTTGTTTTTGCGGTCACTCTCTATTCTTACAACTCGAGACGGAATATAGACACCAAAGATGGGCCGGGTTTAGAAAACAAGAAAGGTTCTGGGCCGAAAAAAGGTCCGGGATTCGGGTAAGCAAAACTATTAAGACACCAAAAACATTTTTCTAAAAAATCCGCCAAAAATTTTTTTTGTCGCAAAAACATTGAAATCCGCAAAAATTTTTTGTCCGCAAAATTTCAAAGCTTAAACATCCTCCTCAAAAAATCTAAAAAAATCTAAACCTGTATATATTCAATCAATTCTTTTCTTGTTGGTTTTTCTTCAACAACTCTACCATCAGCTGCTTCAACAAGTTGACGAAGAATTCCAAAGGAAGGTTGAGTTCCTTGACCAATATGGAAAATAATATTCTTAAAAATTAATTTTTTTAATTAAACAAATTAAAATAACCTTAAATATTTTACGTTGTCTTGCACGAAGAACAGAAACTTTTAAACTAAAAAAATAAAGTTCTAATATAGTTTATGAGTTCAATATATCTTTGCGAATCTAATGAGAATTTATGCGTATAATAAAAAATTTAGGAGTTCAATAAGTATGACTCCAAACCCCTAGAAAACATTTTTAGACTAATAAAATAGATCAGCCAATAAAGAAAAGAAGGAAAAAAATTAAAAAAAAAATCCTCAAATTTCTTGGAGGATTTCTCGTGAATTGCTCGCTTAATCAATTATTTATAAGAAAATAATTTTTTCAAAATCAAAACCTGAAACAATATTTTCTTTCATTTTCACGATCTTTGACAAAGAAAGGGAGAGGATCTGAATGAAAAAAAAGTAATTTTTTAAATTAACTTGGGAAATCAAAAAAAAAATTTTTTTAATGTCAAAAATAAATTAGCAGAAAATTAAATACACAAAAAAAATAAAATTAAAAAAAAATAAAAACAATACCAACAAACTGTAAACATTTGAAGCTTGTTTCCACCTTAAAAATCAAGCAACCTTATTTAAATAAAAAAAATGAAAAACCCAATAAGGAGAAACGATATGTTTTCCCAAAGCAATACATGTGACCAAGTTAACGCTTTAAAAATTTCAAAAAAATTTTTTTCATAAATAATTTTATAAAAAACCTTTTTCTAAGAGAACTAGTTACAAAATGAGTACATTCATTAGGCGACTCAACTACTTTTGCTGCCAAAAATCTAACTTTTTTGGACATATTGTCGACTTGTTCGTTTGTAAATCCATCAAACAGAACAAAAATCTGAAATTAAAAGTTTTTTATAAAAAAATATTTTTAAAAAAGTACAAACATTTATAGGTTCTTTATTGCTAACAGAAATTACATCTATTGCTTTCAATATTTGTTCCTCACTTGGTGCATTATCGGTTAATCTGTAAAAAAGATGAATTTTATAAAATAAGGTAGAATCTCCTTACAAGAAATGTTTGAGAATTTAAATAAAATTTGCCCTGTACACGTACACAGCAGGGATTCTTCTGCCGTCCCGATTTCCGAAAATTGGCAATTTTGTTTTTTGTCGGCAGGATCCCTGGTACACGTACAAAGGAATGAGTACAAATTTTAGTACGAGGTATGAACTTCTAAAACCGACTGTAAGATACACCAAAAAATTCAATTTAAAAGATGTTTTTTAACGTCAGTCAACGGCGGTGAGAAACTCGCCTCATAGTTAACAATATCCCTCTAATTTTATTTGTAACCTAATTTATCCTACAATGGGGTCCAAATGTATAATTAAAAAATATTAAAAAAAGGAAACCTAAAAAGTTTTTCAGGAAAAACGCTGACATCTTGAAAAATTGCTCTTTTCATTAAATATGCAGATTTAATAACATCATCCTCAACTGCAATATGGACAGACCAAGGACCTAAAAAATAATTTTCAAAAAAAAATTTTCAAAAATTTTTTTCTTCATTTACTCATCAATCTAGAACACAATTCATTCATTTTTCCCAAATAATAAGGAGAAATTGTAACACAAGTTAATAAAGTTTCAGCTTCAGGAAAATAACGTTGAGCTTCTGTTGGAACAAGAACATTAATATTTCCAAAATATAATTCAAAAAGCCATTTATAATTGACAAGTTGAGTGTTGAATGAATGAGATTTTTCAATTATTTGGTCGGTTAATGAACTTGAAAAAATTTGGAAAAAAATTTTTTTAATAAAAAAACTTTTTTTTGGTCGAGTGGTTAAGGCGTTAGACTACAATTTAATTATTAGTTTTTTGGGGCATGGTTCAACCCCTACTAAGAGGAAATAAATTATTAATTTTGTTTTATTTTTTAAACATATTGTTTAATGAATTTTTAGCAAGAAATTTTTTTACAAAAATTTTTACTAATCATTGTTAAAAAATTTTTCAAGTTTTGTGACAATTAAAATTTTTAATTGAGTGGTTAGAACGCTAGGTTTCATTTTAATTTTATATTTTGATGAGCAGGGTTCGAACCCTGCTATGGGAAAAAATATTTTTTAAAAAGAGAATTAGTTTCACAACAAGAAAAAATTTTCAAAAAAAACTTTAGGCCTTAAAAAATTTTTCTTAAATATGTTTGCTGTTAAAAAGAAAATTTTAGTTGAGCGGTTAAGACGCTAGGATCCAATTTAATTATTAAATTCTTCGAGCAAGGTTCGAATCCGATTTTGGGAAAACTTATTTTAAACTTCTTTTTTTTAAATAAATAATCTTAAAAATGAAATTTTGAATAAAATAAAAGAAAAACCTTTTATTAATAACAAGAAAATCAGTTTTTGAATTAAACGGTACACAATAAGCACCAATTGAACGTATCATATATTTTATTGCGTTGGAGTCATTTTGGTCAAATCCATGGAAAGAAATTATTTTTGAAGAAATTTGTGGATTTGGTTCTAAAACACTCCAGAATCTTTAAAAAAACAAAAAAAATTAATTTAAAAAACGTTTTAAAAACCCTGGCAAATGACAAGCTTTTGACGGCTGCTCAACTTTTCTTTTTCCTATTGTATCGTTTAACCAATGTAAAGTTACTATACGTTGAGCTTTACGCTGAAAACGACGATTTCGATGTCGATCAATAAATTCCTTAAATGAATTTAAAAAAAATTATTTTCAGAAAAATGGGCATTTATAAAAATCCGCAAGTTTAGTCCGCAAATCTCAAATTTAACTTTTATTAAAAAAAGAATAATACCTATCAAGGATGTCACAGGTTAAGACAAATACGATACCCAGTCTTTTTTCGACACAAAATAAAAACCCGATCCAAGAGATTTTAAAAATCCGATCCAAAACTAAAGACTCGACTTTTCCGCATCCCGTAAAAACAAGATGAGAGTAATTAAAAATTTTAATTAATAAAAAATAATTTTTTTAAGATGGGAGTAATCAAGGATTTTGTATTGTTTTAGGGGAAAAATTTAAAATCTTTTATTTTGAAAAGGACAAAACTCCCGGATTTTTTAAAAACATAATAGTAAAAACCCCAACAGTGGCCAACGCATTATTTATAAGTTTTTCATTATCCATCCTTAAAAATACAAAAAAATAAATACAAAAAATATTTTCTAGAAAAACTTACAAACTAGAACAAACAATATGAGTAACACGCTTAAAATAATCCATTAAAAATTTAAAAAAATTTTTTTAGAAAAACCTCTGGAATGCCACGTGGATTGCTCGATTCAACATCACCTTTTGAATAAAAAAATTTTTTTTCCTCTAATATAATTTCAAAAAAACCTCCATAAAAACGGATAACACTGGAAAGTTGATAACTTAAAAAATTAAAAAAAATATTCCTACAAATTTCAAAAAAAACCTGTCAACAAATTGAGGATTACAATCATCAATCAATAGAAAAACACAACCAGTTAAACAAATTTCTGGATTTACAGGATTTCCAGTAGGTGTTACAATAACATGTTGTTGAACTGAAAAAAATAATTATTTTTTTAAATTAAAAAAGAAATTTTCCTCTCCTACAATTTATACTAACACATGTTATGCCGTATTCGCAGAATGGATATACGATTGAATAAAAACCCCTCATCGAAATAGATAAGTTGGGCACAGTCGATTGTAGACAAAATTTTATTTATTCTCTATCACATCTCACACTCATCTCTCTCACACTCATCTATCACATCTCACACTCAACAAATTTTTCACAAAAGGAGAGAACAGGACTTGGACGACCAATCGAGAAATAATGGCCTGCCCACAAAAAATTTCGATTTCGAAAAATTTTTTTGAGAGACTGGCATTTCTTCGTCACGCTATGCCCTTCCGTCTCGATACAATCCCTTTTAAAATTCAAACCTAAAGATTGAGAAAGTGCCTGCGAAGGTATTTGTTGCTGTTGAATTATTCCATGTTGTAACATTTGTTGTGGTCTTTGTGGAGGTAATTGTTGGTGTGGAATTTGTTGATTATACATCATATGAGCAGGAACATTTACACAATTTGATAAATTAAAGTTTGAAGTATATTCGGGAGATGAAAAGCCGGGTGCTGTGGAAAAATAAAAAAATTTTAAAAAATATTTTGAGATAATCGAACCATATAATAAAATACATCCCTTGCGACAGAAAAACATTTTGTCTCCTATAACGAGGTGTCTCTTAAATAGAGAGTATCGCTTAGAAGAAAATACAGTCGGATCTCAATATAAGAAACTCCTTGGGACAGAAAAAATTTTTGTCGCCTATAATGAGGTGTGCCTTAAATAGAGGGTATAAAATTCCCCTTATTCAGTAGACAAACTGAGGTTTATCTAATATTGAGAGTATTTAATATATCAAAAAAATTATTTAACAAAAAAAACCTCCATGTGTAACAATTTGTGTAGGTCGCATAATTTTTTCTGAAGAATTTTGATGTGATTGTTGCTGCGATTGAATAAGGTTCTCTGTTGGAGATTGAAACGTTGCTGCTCTTTGTTGATGCTGTTGTTGTTGAAAACCAGCTGGGTATTGAGAATAATTATTAGCGACAACTTGCGGAGATTGACCATAATGAGGTGGAGGAAGTTTGAGTTGTTGTTGTTGATAGTTTAAATATTCAGGTGAAATAGTTGAGGAAGATGGATGCCTGAAAATTTTTTTAAATTTATTAAAGAAGAGGGTTAAAATTAGGAGTCAGTTTTTGAGGATTAAGACAAGAGTTCGACATGAGCAGTTAAGTTTGCTCTGTGGAGGGTCAAATGGAAAGAGTTTTGAGTCGCCACAGGGAAAAATTAACCGGTCGTGTCCAACACTAAACTTTCAGGTTAAGTCGCGCCTCAAGACTATTCCTTCTAAATTTATACCTTTGTTGGTTAGAAGGCGTCAAGTGTTGTTGTTGCTGTTGTTGTTGAGGGGATGGATGAGGTGAAAAACGTGATGGGGCAACAATTTGTTGATTAGGAAGAAGTACATTATTATTCCCACTGATTTCACCGGTTCCCATAAAAGTTGCTACATTTTGCTGCTGATGTTGCTGTTGATGGGGTATTTGTTGATGAATTATTTGTTGTTTAATAAGTTGTTGATGCTGTTGTTGATACATTTGTTGTTGATTTGGTGATGAAATATGTTGTTGATATGGTGGAGGGTGCTATAAAAATAAGTCTAATTTTGAGAAAATAAAAGAAAAAAACATGTAAGGAAAGGGAAGAACCACCACAGGTGGGTAGCAGTTAGAAAAAGCTTGGGCGGAGATTTAAATCTATAGAAAAGAGAAATCAAAATCAGTGTTCCTTTGTAGGTGGTGGGTCCCATATTTTAACTTAAATGTTAGTAATACAAACTGTCAACAAAAGTCCTAAACGTTTGCTCACAATATTTTAATAAAACAAAAAAAGAGATTTGGCTCAAAATCATGAATCTTACTAAAACCATCTAATAAAAGGCAAACCTATTAAAAGGCAAATTTAAAGGCAAACCTGATGTATCTGCTGTAATTGTTGCTGCTGCTGTAACTGGTGTTGATGTTGCTGCTGTAGGTGCTGTTGATGTATCCAATGTGGATGTCCCATCATGCTATTTGGATGCTGAATCATTTGTGGAGAAATGCCATATTGACCCTGCTGAATTGGAGAGAAAGGAAGTAGAGTTTGGGAAGGGTGTTGAGATTGCATAGGCTGCTGCATTTGTTGCATTGGAGCTGAAAATTTAAAAGATAAAAAAATTATAGAAATTAATATTTTTGTTTTATCAGTTAAACCTCTCTATATAAGACATCCCTTTACAAACCATAAACCCTACAATACAACCTTAAGGTTGAAACTTGTGCCTTATAATGAGGTTATCTTAAATAGGAAGTATCACTCTTAGGCAGCTCCATGATTGTACTTAATAAAGGACTATCTCAGCGAAACCCTCTAATATATATACCTCATTATAAAGTAAAGAGTGTATCATATAGCGAGGTCGCCCAACATAAGTTTAATAAAAGGTTTATAATCAAACATAAATATATATTTACGTTGTGCTGGAAAATATTGATGTAAATGACTTTGCTGTTGTTGTTGAACATGTGGATGTTGCTGCAAAGACATACTTCGTTGTTGTAATTGTTGAATAGCTGGACTCTGTGGTGGCTGTGAATGACACTGTTGTGGTTGGTGTTGATGAGAATGAGTTATAGGAGTTGGAGGTGCTGTTTGATGGTAAAAACTTTTTGGGGTTGCTGAATCGAGTGAAACACTTTTTTCTGAAAATTAGAAAATAAATTAGAGAAAAATGTATATATTTTTGGCTCTAGAATGGATTATGAGTCCTCTAAAGGGTTTAAGTGTCAAACAAAGGGCCTGAGAGTCCAATAAAGTTTATGAGTCTAATAAATGATTAAGAGTTGAATAAAAGGTTTGAGAGTCCAATAAAGGGTCCAATAAAGGATATGAGTCCAATAAAAGTTCTTTCACAGTCCACGAATCGAAAATTTCCAGCAAAGCTTTCCTAGACGTATAACCCTTCTTTGAACTCATAAACTAGACCAGAGCCCAAAAATTTTATAAACCTCGGAATTCATTGCTCGTAGAGCTATCCATAGATAACGATTCCATAGAAACATGTTGAGCAGACGTCTTCTAAAAATTTTTAGAATCAAAAAATATCATTAACATATACATTAGTAACACCACCGCTAGAAGATACTTCAGGTTTATCCAACATTATATTTCTGAATTTGTTTGGATCCAAAGGTTCCAAAGGGCTTAAAACGCCGCTGAATTCATTTGAAGTAGCAGATGTCGAAGCAAATGAAGCATTCTTAAAAATTAAAGATATAATAGAGAATAAAATAAAAGCTCATCATAAGAGACAACGTGGTGTTCTCATAATGAGGTTAAATGAGGACCATCCCAGAAAATGTGCTAACTTGAGGTGACGGCGAACGGCCAATTTTTGCCTGTGGCAGTTCAAATAGAGAAAACATTCGAGCCGCTACAGAAATACAACCGGTCACCAACCACCCTTCTTATAACCCAGACGTTTCCAATAAAATCGTCAAAAAACCTACCCCTTTTTCTGCATTATTTCCAGTATCAGCCATTCTCCAAAAACTAAATCATATTTAAAAATTAACCATTAAAAAATATAAAAGCAAAAATATGCATTCACAAAAAATAACGACACTTTTTTATTTAAATTTAAAAATAGTCAACAGATAAATACTCAAAAGATCAATGATTTTTTAATTCTCAAAATAAATATAAGAGTTGAATATATAACTTATATTTTGACTCGCATCTTCAACAAAAAAATCAAATTATTTAATCAGACTTTAGGTCGATGCCAATTTCTTCTTGAGTGTTGGTATCAGCTAAAAAATTAAAATAATGATCAAAAATGGCTAATAGTCTCGTTCATTTGCTCCTCTTCCTTCCCTTCATTTTCACTATTGTCAAGAAAAAATAAAATACCCCAGGAAGATTCAAACCGCTAACCCTAATGAATCCTAGCATTTTCCAACTACACCAAGGCAGACAGAAAAAAGTTCAAAATGGCCAAAACCATAGGAGGACCAAGCTTATTTTTGAGGTCAAAAATCAAATAATGGCTCATGTGAAAACGAGACCATTCCCTTCAAAAAAAGTTAAAAGAAACCTTCTCAAACTCAAAAAACTGCGCCTGCGTAAGACTGATTCCCTTCTTGCCAGGAAGCCATTTTCCTCCATCCTTCTGGTAGTACTCACGAATGTCCACATTAAGCTGGCCTTTGAAAGTGTTGATGGCAGCAAAGCGTTTCATACCAATTGGGAACATCTTTAAGTAAAAAATAGAAACATTTCCAATCAAAACCTCATTTCCCTCAGCATTGATCTCAACATTGGTTGCCGCAGCAGCCTTTCCCCCTCCCTTCTCCTTCTTTCCATTTTTAGCCTTAACAGATTCCACCTCCTCATCCTCAGAAACATCCTCATCAGAATCCGACTTTTTAGCCGGTCCCTTTCCTTTCTTCTGCGGAGGTTGTTTAGTCTCCTTCTTCTTTGCAGGCTGATATTCCTCATCATCACCACTAGAAGCATCATCCTCAGAATCATCCGATACAGCCTTCTTCCTCTTGTTGCTGTTCTTTGCCGGCGGCGGTTGGTCATCTGCGCTCGAATCACTGTCAGAATCCTTTTGAGCAGCCTTCTTGCCTTTCTAAATTGAAAATCAGAATATCTCCCAAACTTCAATAGAATATACCGCTGGAGCTGGCTTCTTAGCCGGTGCCACCTTGGCTGGCGCCGCAGCCTTTTTTCCATTAGCCTTCCCTTTTTTAGTCACCGGAACTGGTTCGTCAACTGAAGAGTCATCGGATGAAGACATTTTTGTATAATTAAGCTCGTTAAACTAACAAGGTCAAAAATAACGGTTAAAACAAAGCTAAAAATAAAAGTTTTTTAAAGAAAAGGTTACAGAGAAATCAATGGACAATTACAAATTAATTTTTATTATAAAGAACGCGTATTCATATTTAACCAATATCACACTTTACCAACAAGGGTAAAAATCTCGTTTGGTCAACAAGGTATTAGTGACAAAACGTGAATTTTTACCCTTATTGGCAAAATGTGTTTTTGGTTAAATATATAAAGACCATAAAGAGAAATACTGTATAAAGTTAAGAGTGACAGTTAGAGATTTGGAGAAAATTAATAAAAAAGGCATTATGCCAATTTTCTTTCTTTAGTAAATATTTTAAATTGTTTTTCAGTTGTTTTGAGTTTTTCTTCAAGTTTTTGTCTTTTCTCGTTGTTTTTCCTTTAGTCTTATCTTTTAAGTTAACTTTTGTTTCATTTTCCAGTCATGTCATTGCTTCAGAAAGTGCCTAAAGTAACTTCCATTGATTATTACTTTGATATTGTTTCAATTCCTGCTTGGGTTTTGTTTGAGGTTTCTTTTTATAAAATATTTTCTAAATTTAATTTATTTTCAGAGATTTTCAATTTTAAAAGAAACTCACAAGGAAATTAATTTTAATTTTCGTCCTGTCCATGCTGGAAATTTGTTTACAACCATTGGTATTTTTTTAATTTAATTTTTTATTTAAAATTTTTAAAAGGCGTTCAAGTTCCCTATACAACTCCAAATTTAAAAAAGAATTATTTTGAGGAGCAAAGATTGTTTGCACGACTTCATGGATTAAATATTAGGACTGATCCCGTTGAGTTTTTTTAAATTTTTTTAAATTTGCGGACAAAAATATTTTTTGCGGACAGAAAAAATATTTGCGGATTAAAAAATTTTTTGCGGACAAAAATATTTTTTGCGGACAAATTTTTGCTGACTTTTTCTTAAATGACAACCCAACATTTTTCCATCAATTTTCATCTAAATTTTTATTTAATTTTATAGGAAACAATAGACAATCTATTAGACGGAATTTCCAGCTCTTTCCACCCCCAATGTGCGTTGAACATGATTGCCTCAAAATGTGGATTTTCTGCATTTCAAAAAATTTCTAGACAATTTTGGCAAAGACTTTGGGTTGAAAACAAGGCTTTAAGTTCTCAAAAGGATTTGGAAGAGGTTTTTAAATTTTTAAAATTAGTTTTAAATAATTTGCGGACAAAATTCAAATGTCCGCAAATTTTATGCGGACTTTAAGAATTTTCATTTTCAGGCTCTTAATTCCTCCCAAATTTGTTTGGATTTTGATTTGAACGAAAATTCATTTTCAAATGATGAATGGTGTAATAAACTAAATGAAAACCATAGAGAGGCAGTAGAAGCAAAGGTTTCTTGAAAATTATTTTTAAATTCAAAAAATCCAAAAATTAATTTTAAAAGTTTTTCGGCATCCCCTGGACTGTTCTTCACTTTGAAAAGGATTTAAATTCGAGAAAAGAATTTTTTGGTATAGATTCATGGCCTCTAATTTGTCAATATTTAAAAATACCACAGAAATTGTTTGGTGATGTTTTGTTGTTTTGATTTAATTTTTTGGGTGATTATATTATTTAAGATCTTTTTTTCGTTTTTTTTCTTTTTTTCGTTAATTCCTGGGGTTTAGAGGTTATTTTTGGATTTTTATGTCTTTGTTGAATTTTAGTCATTTTGTTTGAGCTTGAAAAAAAAGTCCGCAAAAATTTTTTTAAACCTCCAATCAATCTCGATGGTGTTAAAGCGTGTTGCTACTTTTTTTGGTTTTTTGATTTTTACAAAAGGGGTAATTCTGCATTTCTCCCATTTCCGTCCTTACAGTCCATTTTTATATTTTATCAAATTACCTTTTTTTGTAAAAAAATTTTTTTCTTTTTTTAGTAAAAAATATTTAATTTCAACATTTTTTTGCGTAAATAAATTAATTGTATTTAATATATAAATTTAATTATTCAACAATTTATTTAATAAATAAAAACAAAAAGAGAAAAAAAGAAATAATTAAGCTAAACAAATAAGCTTAAATAAATATTCTCCGTTCATTCTCTTGCTTCTCGCACACCCTTCTTGACTCATAAAATTATTTCCTTAATTACGTATATTTTAATTTTTACTTTTATACCAATCCTTTGGGAGTTGTTTAATAAATTGGAAAATGATGTGCTTAAACAAAAGAATAAATTTTTTATTTAAATTTTATGTAAATTAATAAAAGAAAAGTTGAAGAGAATTGGGGAAGTTAAAAATGGAATATTATTTAAACTTTATTAATTAGTCTAAAAATGATAATACCTTTAGTATCTATTTCCGGAAAACTAGAATAATTAAATAAATTAAGGAAAATAATGCATATAAACTTTCCGGAAGGTTTATACTGTTCCAGAAAATAGATATGAACAATTAAATATTCCGGAACTTGTATTTATTTTATAGCGATAGAAATAAACTTGTTTTCCGGAAGGTTTTAATTATTAATAAAAATACATGAATATAAAATTTCCGGAAGGTTTATATTTTTCCGGAAAATATACACAAATAACTAAAACATTCCGGAAAGTTTCTTTTATAGAAGAATTCTATTTTCCGGAAACTTTTAACTTTTCCGGAAATGATGGAATAATCAATTAAATTAATAAAAACACAAAAACTTTCCGGAAAATATAAAAACATTATTATAATAAACAAATAATTAACCATTCCAGAAGGTGTATTTAATAGTACATATTCAGGTAAAATAATGTTTTTCGGTAAAATTAAAAACATTTTTTTCCACCTGTAGATACTTTTTATATATTTATTTAATATAACGCCATTTGAACTTTATTAAATAAATTTTACAAATTTATTTATTTTTGTCAGAATATTTTAATTAAATGACATTTTAAAAATAATTATTTTATAAAAAATAGTACAAATTAAAAACAGATGTTTTGATTTGTTTTTACAAATAATATTTATTTATTTTTTTCTATTTTGGAATATGCAAGATAAATATTGGGGTAAAAGTGTAACATTTATGCAGATAATATTTAAAGAAAAAATACTTCCGGAATGCTTAATTTTAGAAGAATTAATTAATTTTATTTTGTTTCCGGAATGTTTCCCTCTTAATTTAATTTTTTAATATTTTCGGAAAGTTTATATTACGATAGGAATTTTTTTTTATTTTTCCGGAAAGAAGATAATTTTTAATAAAATATATTTCCGGAAAGTTTAATTTAGGAGAGCTCATTTATTATATTTTCCGGAAAAAATATAATATTTACTAAAAATACTTCAGGAAATTAGATTTTCCGGATAGTCTCCCCCTAAATTTTATTTTTATTATTTTTCCGGATAGTTTATAATATAATATTTATTTCTAAGTTTATTTCCGGAATGTTTTATTGAGTTATATTTATAGTTATACTTCAGATACAAATTTTACCTTATGTTTTAATATTCCAACGTTTCATTTTAGTTACTGAATATAGAATTTTAAATAATAAATTTATTTATTTTTAAAATTTAAACTTCCTGTCTATATATAAAAATGCTAATTTATTCTAGCATTTTAATAAATCTCTTAAAATCTTTTTAAAATTAAAGAAATTTTTTAGCTAAAAATTTTTTCGTTAATAATTTTTTTCAATGGCATTTGAAAAATAAAACAATTATTAATTTATTTATTAAATTTTATCTAAAGGTTAAATATGTTTTAATTTAAGGTTAATAATTAATATTTTGTTTATAAAGTTTTTTACTAAGTTTTTTCGTTATATTTATAATATTTTCCGGAAAATGAAATTTTGGAGAATTTATTTGTGTTTCCCGGAATGTTTCCCTCTTAATTTTATAATATTTTTCCGGAAATAGAAAAGGAATATATAATTTTCCGGAAAAATAATATACATATTCAGTTTTTCCGGAAAGTTTAGGAGAAATTATTTCCGGAAAGTATATAAAGGTATTAATTTTTTCCGGAAAAAGTTTAATTTTAGAAGGAGTAATTTATATTTTCCGGAAAGCCTTTCTATTTATTTTATTTTATATTTTTCCGGAAAGTATAATTTATTTATATAATAATTTCCGGAAGTTTTTTATACACATACATATTTAAAAATATTTTTGGATTTTTACAAAGTTGGACACCCACGCAAACACGGCCAGTAAAATCAAGTAAAAAGGGTGCATTATTTTTCTATCTTTTGATGAAATTAATTATTAATTTTGATATTAAATAGTTTATAGTATATAAACAGGTGGTTTAAATTTATAAAAAAATATAGAAAATTTTCTCAGACTCTAATGTCTTAATTCTCTCATTCTTGAGTGAGAGGGATATTAATGGGCGTGGTTTAGAATTTTAAATGTTTATTGTGGCAGAAGGCTATGTAAAAGGAAATGCCAACGATAGCCACACATTTGTATTAATAAAATAATTTTACTCAATTAATTAGCATTTATTTGTATTTTTTACAAAAATTAAAGCCTTAAGAGAATATTTAAACAGGAAACAGGTTTTCCGGAAATTTTAAATGATGTCTTCCTGAAATTGTTTTATTTTTCCGTTTACTATAAAACTATTTTATTTTTCCGGAAGTCTTTTATTTATTGTTTTATTTTTCCGGAAAGTTTGTAATTAGTATATAAATTTCCGGAAAGTGCATTTATAATTTTTCCGGAAACTCTATATTTTCTATTATATTTTTCCGGAAAAATTATAATTATTATACAAATTTCCGGAAAATTAATTTTAATTTCCGGAAAGTATATAATTTTTCCGGAAAACATATTTTTCTCTTATTTTTCCGGAAAGTTTATATTTATTGTTTTAGAGGTGTTTTCTTTTCGAACATTATTAGAAACCTTTATGGTAACTAAAACATCATTAACAACACCCTCTCTATGTTGCAATTGTTTTGTTTTCCCTCCAAACACTTCAGCAACTAAAATAAAAATGCTACAACTACGAAAACAACAAAAATCATTGAAATTTCCATGTTTTTCTCGTCTAAATTTTTCCACATTATTTTTTTCTTTGTTACAAATAATATTGTTTTGTGGTTGTTTACCTTCAGTTTCCTCTTATTTTGGTTTGTATTAATTTTATTCCCCAAAAAACCCTAATTTTCTTCAGTTCTGGCAAGGTACTCAACTCTTCCTGTTCGACAACACTTAAATTATAACCCTCATTATTTCAGCAAAATTAACCAAAAAATAAATCCCTTAAAACACCACTGGAATGCCCAACAAAAATTTTTTTCTTCCTTAAATCTTCCCTATGTAGACAAGGAAAAGGAAGAAATTAATGAAGGAAAACATTTTAAAAATGATTTAGAACAACATTCTTTTGCTAATAAACAGAAGCGAACATCTATCATTTCCGAACATTTATCCGAACATGAGCATGTTTGTACAACAATTATTAGAAGGGACTATGCTCCGACACGGGGACACGGTTTGTTTTGATTTTTTGTTGTGTTAAAAACAAATGTTTTTCCGGAAAACCTACTGGATGTTGTTTTGTTTTTGAAAAACAAATGTTTTCCGGAAAAATGCTTGATGTTTTAATTAAAGTTGTAATGTCTAATGTTTCCGGAATTTTATTTTGTATAGTTTCCGGAAAGTTTAATTGATGTTTTGTTTGTTTAAGTTTTTCCTGAAACATTAAATGTTTTTTTGAATGTTTTTCAATTTTATTCTATTTTCCGGAAAACCTCATGTTTATTTAAAGTTTTAATGTTTTTCGGAATTTTATTCTCTTGTTTCCGGAAAGCTTTCTAGTTTCCTTGATGTTTTATTTAAAGTTTAATGTCTAATATTTAAACTTTTCCGGAAAGTTTACTTGATGTTTTAATTTGTTTTAGTGTCTAATATTTTCCGGAATTTTACTCTTTATAGTTTCCGGAAAGCTTTCTAGCTTCTTTGATGTTTATTCACAGCCTTAATATTTAGTTTTCCAGAAAGTTTACTTGATGTTTTAAATAAAGTTTTAACAATTTCCGGAATTTTATTCGATGTTTACCCAATTAATAGTTTATATTTCTATTTTCCGGAAAGTTTTATAGTTTACTTGATGTTTTATCTATTTTCATTTTATTTTTTAAAGATAAAGACAACAATCCTGTTGAAATCCAACAGGATGAGAGACGTCAATTTATTGCTACTTTTATTGAGTGTGCTAATTCTAAAGGAGATCAATGCCATGGAATTGATGATTTAATGTAATTTAATTTTTTTAATAATCCTTAACCTATCCAAAAATAATATTTTTACTAAAAATCGCAAAAAGAAAAATTGCAATAAATAACAAAAAAAATTATGTTTTAATTGATAAAATTGCTAAAAATGTTCTCTGGTACAGAGAGTGCTTTGTTCTCTATAGGGAATTAATCTTAATCGAAAATAAATTATTAACAAAGAAGGGGGATTAAGCACATCATCACCTTCCTCATTAAGCATTTTATATATATTTCCATTTTTGGGGGTTAAAAAAGAGCGAGAAAAAAAATTAAGAAAATGGCAAAAATAAGACAAAAATAGATAAACTACAAGACTACTAGAAAAATGAAATAATATAAAAACAAAAATAAAAACGGAAAACACAATGGAAAAATATAAGGGAAAACACAGCAATAATTAATTTATTAATAAAAATTACAAATTGTAATTACCTAATTACAATTCCGGAAAGGGGAATAAGTAGGAAATGCAACTCGAAAATACAAACTGAAAATAAAACTTGAAAACAATACAACCTGAAAATACAAACTTGGGAATGCAACTGGGAAATAAAACTTGAAAATATAAGCTTAAAAAATAAAAACTTGAAAATACAACTCAAAAACTCAAACTTGAAAATAAAACATAAAAATACAAACCTTAAAATTACAAACCTAAGAACTACAAACTTAAAAATAAAACCTGAAAATAAAACTCATAAATACAAAACTTAAAAATACAAACTTAAAAATTCAAGTTTATTTTATCTTTTTTCAGTTACTCTTCAAAATGTGTAACAGTTTACGAACTTCGCCCTGCCGGAATACGAATGGAAGGTGATGTGGGGGATTTTGTTGATGGAGTAATCCGTGTACCGATAACCTGTCAATGCCAATTATACAGAAGATTATTTGTTGGAAACACAGATTAAAACAAAACATTCAACCTCTCATCCTCACTCTTTATAAGCATTTATATTAAATCGTTATGGTTATTTGAATAAAATAAGCATGTTTCTCAGCTTTCAAGTTTATTTAAAGGTCTAGGAAGAAAATTACAAATTGTAAAAAGTTTTATTTTTTAAGTCACCAAGAAGTTACAAATTGTAAAAAAAAATAAAAATTGTAATATTCAACAATAAATTGTAAAAAGTTTTATTTCAAGTTTTAAACTAAAAATTACAAATTGTAAAAAGTTTTACCAAAAAGTTTTAAAAATTGTAAAAAAAGTTTATATAAATATTACAAATTGTAAATGTTTAATTTCAAGTTTTAAACTTAAATTACAAATTGTAAAAAGTTTATTTAAATTCCCAATAAAAATTCCAACCAAAAATTTATTCAGAAATAAAATACAACTTTTTTTGAAAATATTATGTATGTATATGTATGTAAAAGCAGTAGATAGCAGCCATAAATGTCTTTTTTAGAGGAAGTGATTTTGATACAAAAATGTTAAGAAAATAATAAATTAAAATAAATTTTGAATAAATATTCTTGCATCATTAAAAATAAATAAAATTGAAGTGAAATTTAATTACAAACTTAAGGGCACGCGCAAAGGCAAGGAATGCTGAACTTAAAAATTGAAAAAAAAATTTTTTTGAATATATAATTGCACTTAAAAGTGATATAATTGCCAACAAATAAAATGTGGAGATTTGAAAAATATTATGATAGGTATTTTATATAGAAAAAAATTTTAATCTGGCAAGATGTCAAAGAAAGTAGATTACTAAAATAGAGCCTGTCTAGGTTTTATATTTTTAAGCTTATTTTTATTTTTACAATTTGTAAAAAGTTTTATTTCAATTTCTAAACTTAATTTAAAAATTGTAAAAATGTTCTGTTTCGAGTTTAAGCTAAAATTACAATTTGTAAAACGTTTTAATTCAAGTTTTAAATTAAAAATTACAAATTGTAAAAAGTTTTGCAAATTGTAAAATGTTTTAGTTCAAGTTTAAACTAATATTACAAATTGTAAAAAGTTGAGTTTCAAGTTTAATCTTGAATTACAAATTCTCTCCAGACAGCTCTATTTTAGTAATTTAAAAAAAATAAATTAAAAGAGGTAAGCAAAAAATAAATATAATATTTAAATAATATTCTTGTTGAATCACAAATGCTCAATTAAATAAAATAATTGTATACATATTTTTTAAAGTTCTTGTTCAATTAATATAACTTTAATCCTTTTACCTTCATGAATATATTCCTTCATTTCAATTACTCCACTAATATCTGTCTGTGTCTGAACATTTACCAAAGATCTTTTTGTTGTTGTTGTTTTTAATTCTTGTTTTATAATTTTATTTTTATTATTTTTTTCCAAATCATTATTAATCTCTAAAGGCGCTTTTTGTGGTTGGGAAGTAATGGGAGAGGTATTGTTGTTGTTGTTATTGTGTGCTTCAGCTGTAGCTTTATTTGAAAGCCTAAAAATTATTTTACAAATGTAAAAGGTTTAATTTTCAAGTTTTAAAGAAATTACAAATTGTAAAATGTTCGTTAATTTCCAGCTCGGTGTCCATAAAACTTTTTACAATTTGTAAAGTTATTTAAAAAAATTTACAAATTGTAATAAGTTTTAAACTTAAATTACAATTTGTAAAAAGTTTCTATTTCAAGTTTTAAAGGAAAATTACAAATTGTAATAAGGTTTACTTCAAGTTAAATTAAAATTACAAATTGTAAAAAAAAGTTGAATTTTAACTGTAAATTTGTAAAAAAATTGTAAAAAACAAAACTACAATTTGTAAAGTTTGATTTTCAGGTTTTAAAGGAGAATTACAAATTGTAAAATGTTCTTATTTTAAACGTAAAGTTGTTAAAATTATAAAATAAATTTACAATTTGTAAAAAAGTTTTTTTAATTCAAATTGTAAATATTTTCTGATTAAAAAAATTATTTTTACTTTTGAAGAATTCCATTTACAATTGCTCCCTTTCTTTTAAATAAATTATTTTGAACGGGAATATTTGGAGTAGCTAAATAATTGTTGTTGTTATTAACAAAATTATTATTCATAGTTTCTTGAAAATTATTTTGTTGTTGAACTTGATTTTGTGTTGCTTGATGATTGTTTCTAATCATTGTAGCAGCAGCAGAAAAAAGAACAGCAGACAACATTGGAGAACCCAAATTAACTAAAATCAGAATTATTATAGTCAGAATTATTTTTAATAAACTTTCCGGAAAGCTTTTTAAATTGATTAATTTCTTTCCGGAAAGTTTCTAAGTAGGAATGTTCTTCTGAAAAAACTTGCTTCCGGAAACTTGTTTCCGGATAAATTTGTTCAAAAAAATAATCAGAATTATTATTGAAATACGGGAAAATACTTTTCCGGAAAGCTTTTTAAATTGTTTAATTTCCTTCCGGAAGAACGTTTTCAGGCGAAACTAGTTTCCGGAAAAACTTGTATAAAATATAGGTAATCAGAATTTTCAAGTTTTAAAAAAATCAGAATTTCTTACAATAATCAGGCGTATTGCACAAATTATTCCCCTTTTCATTATTATTCCCATTATTTCCCAAAAAGATATTAGGTGAATTATTAGGAATTGGATAATGTCCAGAATTGTTATTCATTAATTTTGGTGTTAATAATCCCTCAGAAATTAAATTATTATTAGACAAAGTCTGAATAGAATGTTGTAAAATATTCTGATTTAATTGTTTTGGACTGTGTTGTCGATTAAATAAATATTTTGGGGTATTTTGTTGAACAAATAAATTATTTGGATTTTCTTCTTTTTTTAATACAATTTCCGGATTATTATTTTTGAGTAGATTTAATTCGCAAATTAATTGTTTATTTAGAGTATTGTCATCGTCTTCTAAAAATTATTTTAATTAAATTCCGGAAAGTTGTAAAATTATTTATTTTTTTTTCCGGAAGATTGTATAATTCTCTATTTTCTTTCCGGAAAGTAAAATTATACTCTTTCCGGAAAATTGTAAAATTATTTATTTTCTTTCCGGAAAATTGTAAAATTATTTATTTTTTTTCCGGAAAATTGTATAATTCTCTATTTTCTTTCCGGAAAATTGTAAAATTATTTATTTTCTTTCCGGAAAATTGTAAAATTATATTTACTTTCCGGAAAATTGTAAAATTATATTTGTTTCCGGAAAATTATAAATCTATTTATTTTCTTTCCGGAAATTGTAAAATTATTTATTTTTCCGGAAATTGTAAAAATAAAATAATATACCTAATAAAATACCTTTAATATTATTAATAACATCAACAATAGGAGAATCTCTTCCTTCATTGCTATCAATATCATTCTTTATTGTTTCATTATTTCCATTTACTAATTCATTATTACCCTCTTCCATAGGAATCTCAGATTTTGCTGCTCTTAACATTCCAACCTTAAAATATTTTTATTGGTAAAATGAGTGATTTTTGGAGGGTTTTTTGGATATAACTTTAAATTTAAGAGACCTAAAATTCAATTTTATTTTCTATCATATAGGAAATTTAATTTTCTATCGAATGACACAAAAATCATTAAAATTGGTTCATCCATCCAAAAGTTATAGGAATTAAAGTAAACTCACTTTTCTAATAGTCTCCTCTACAGCAGAATTAGCCATTTTCATTCTAGCCCTTTTATGTCCTCTTTCAAAAGTATTTTTTAAACGTTGATTAGATTCCCCAATAGTTAAAGGTGAACAAAAATGATCAGAAGCATCGGGAAAGTCTGGATCATTTATTAATAAATCATTTTTGACTGCAATACAGGGAACGGCTGGTAGACGGTCTTTTGATAGAGTTCTTTGAAGCTAAGAGATGAGAAAGGAAAATAATTTTAATTATGAAAAATTTTTTTAAATTGTCTCTATTTCCGGAAAGTTTTAAAATAATTTATATTTTTTCCGGAAAATTGTAATTTTATTTATATGCTTTCCGGAAAATTATAAAATTATCTATTTTCTTTCCGGAAAGTTTAAAAATAATTTAGGTATATTCTTTCCGGAAATTTATTATATTTTATGAGTGTTTTCCGGAAAGTTGTGACATTGTTTATTCCCTTTCCGGAAAATTGTAAAAATTATATATTTTCCGGAAAATTTATATTTTATTTGTTTTCCGGAATTTTTATTCCCAAGTTATAACTTCCCTATATATTCTGATTCTAATCTTATTAATTTTATTTTTTATTTACCCGATGTCGAAGAGCACGACATGCCATACAACGATAATAAACTGTAGTCAAGCCAGACTGATTAGTGAAACGAGTTTTGTAGGCAAATTCCCTTCTTCGGCCAGGATGGGAGCGTGAATCATAAATCAGAATTTGACGACCATGACCGCTCGGTGCATAGATTGGCTGAAAATCAGAATTTTAGAAAAATCAGAAGTAGTATAAAATCAGAATAAGCACACGATCAGAATTTCAAAATCAGAATTAACACAGAATCAGAATTTTAGAAAAATCAGAATTAACACAAAATCAGAATTTTAGAAAAATCAGAAGTAACACAAAATCAGAATTTCAGAACCAGAATTAAACACAAAATTAGAATTTAAAATCAGAAAGTCAACCTGAACAGGCGTGAAGGGCAATTCATGTCGTTTCACCACACCTTAAATTTTTTTAAAATCAGAATTAGAAAAATCAGAATTTCAAATACCCGGAGGAGCCAAAGACAATGCTGGAATTGGAGAACGTCTCTGCCTGCGTTCTTTCAAATTTTGTGGAGTTTGTTGATTCAAAGTTGTATTGGTTGAAGGAGTGCTGCTTCTACTGCTGCTTCCACCTCCACCACAAGTTCCACTACATTCAGCAATTAAAGAAAGCGAGTCTCCGTTGCCTAGAAGGTGATGATGGTTTTGATGTCCGTCGTTTAAGGTTGTTGAACTGCTTGGAGCTGAGCTGTCAACCTGAAAAAATTTTTCAAAATCAGAATTTAAAATCAGAATTTTTTAAATCAGAATTTTAGAAAATCAGAATTTTAGCAAAATCAGAATTTAAAAATCAGAATTTTGGAGAGATCAGAATTTTAGAAAGCAGAATTTTAAAATCAGAATTAAAAAATCAGAATTTTAGAAAGCAGAATTTTAAAATCAGAATTAAAAAAAATCAGAATTTAAAATCAGAATAATTTTCCACAGAACATCACTCACAGAATTTGGAGAGGTTGCAGTCGATCCAGGCACTGTAGTAGCCACCATAGAAACTGTCCCATTACCATTATTATTGCTAGAAGTGGCAGCCGCTATAAAATTTTTAAATTTATTATATTCTCAAATAATTATTTACTACCTGCTGCCGCAACATTTCTTAATAAAGCGGCCAAATCAAATTTTTGTTCCATATTTCCAAATAAATTATTATTTGTAGTAGTAGATGTGGTTGTTGTTGCTGCTGTAGCTGCATCCATTTACTACTTTACTGAAAAAATTTTTTTTTGAAAAATTTTTTTTCAAATTTTATGGGCAACTGAAGTAATGTTCTTTTTCCTTCTTTAAATGTCCTCTCCAGTAGGGATTCTAATAAATAGGCCGGTCAGTCGGCCATTCTCTCCCTCCTCCACCAAAACATTTCTTTTCCCCTCCCCCTCATTTTGATCATCCCCATTGACCTGGCAATGCAAAATCGCCGGAGGGGAAGAACTGTACGGAGAATTGTAAGGAAGGATGAAGAAAAGGTGAAGGAGAGTGACCTGCCACCTTTTCGGCTCTTCCCCCTCCTCCTTTTCCTCCTTCAATTTGCCAGGCGACTGGCTCGCCGATCAGAAGCACTCTTTCTCTGCAGGGGATGTGTGAAAAAAATAAAGGATATAGAAATGAGGACACTAAAGAATGAATGGAACGAAGAATTAGGACGAAGAATTGGGGCTATATAGTTAGATCCGCGAAGAGATGGGGGGAAAAGCGCGAAGGAACGCTTAAAAGAAGAAATAAAGGGGAAAAATAGGGCAAAGTGGAAAATAGGAATTTTAAAAATGGGGGATACTGTGGAAGGATAAAGATATATTTGAAAAATAGGGATAAAGATAGATATGAGGGCAAAATATTTTCCGAATAGTTCGAATGGTTATAGAATAAAATAAAATCCAGAAAAGTAATATGTATTTTCAAGGAGTTTAATAATTCACCTGAAAATATGTACATATAGGTATAATACTATAATATTTTCCGGAAAGAACGAAGTGGGAAATATTTACCGGAAATATAAAAGATTCCGGAAAATATATTTAGAATACCTAGCTTATATTTATATTTTCCGGAACGTTTAAATATAGGATAAAATATAATCCAGAAAGGTAATAATATAAGTTTCCGGAAAATGCAAATAAAATATTTTCCGGAACGGCTTTAGAACAAAGTTTATTTATTAAAAATAGGTAAGAGTCTATTTTCCGGAAAGTTTATTTTAGAGAAAATATATTTCCTGAATAAAGTTTATATTCCGAAAAGGTTGTATTTTTCCAGAAAATATTTTATTTATAACTCTGAACAAGCTTATCTTCCGGAAAGTTTAAGTTAAAATAAACCTTACATACATAAATAGTTTTGCAGCTTATAAAAGAGGAAATTAAAGAATATTTTTAAATTAAATTAAGGTAAATAAATTTAATAAAAATTTATTTTTGCTTTATTTTCGTCCAGTTTTTAAAAATGCACAAGGATTTTTATGTTTGGTTTCCTAGAATTAATCGGCTCTCGAAAATGATGGCCCCGCCCCATCGTATCCAGGCCGGCTGGTTAGTTTAGTTTTAAATGGGGTCGCGCGCTGTTGCCCTCTGGCTGAGTGAATGTTTGTGGGGATATTTATTTAGGATCGGCTGGAATGAAAGAAAAGAAGGGAGAGAAGGGTCTAGAAAAGGAGAAGGGTCTCTCTGGAAGGGTCTTTAAAGGCTAAACGACGCGGCTCTCAAAATAGGACGGGAGTGTGTTCAACGTTTTTAATCATACACAAGGGGCGTCCAATGCGCAAAAACGGGAACAAATTTGGAGATTTATAGAATATATTTGGGGTAAAGGGGAAAAGAAAGATGTTGATCTTCTTAGGTATATTTAGTTGATGAGTTGGGTAGGTGGTAGTTGATCTTTTTAGGTAGGTTGGGTGATCAGTTGGGTAGGGGCAGTTGATCTGATGGGGGTGTTAGGTGATGAGTTGGGTAGAGGTGGTGGGTAGAAGATGGGTAGGCATGTTAGTTGATGATTTGGATGGGGCAATTGACGATTTGGGCAGGGATAGTTGATCAGTTGGGCATTTTGGTTGATCATTTGGGTAGAGGTCTTGGTAGAGGTGGCAGAGTGACCCCATGAAATAAATGAAATGATTGAAGGGAAGAAAATTGAAGGAATGGGAACAAGCAATGAAGAAAAATGAATCTACTCGCGCGCCGACCAGCCGCTTTTTGAGAGAGAGGGCAAAAGGATAAAAAAAGAAAAAGACAGGGCCGAAGCCGATTATAGCTCTCTAAAAAAGGCTGGGATCTCTGAAATACGGGTCAACTGAAGAAAAAATTCTTTTGCACGTTTGGGGGGATCACACATTTTGAAAGTCCGTGGAAGGGAAAAAAGAGAGAGGTCCGTAAAATGGACGGCCCTGTGTATGAGTGAAAAGCGGCAAGCATTCCCTCTCTCTGGGTTAATTTGATGCCCAAAAAGTGCAGAATTTGAAAAAAAATAAAATGAGGAAAGAGCATTTTTTGAAGGTAGAAAATTGCTTGAAAATTGCTTGAAGACTGTAAGGATTAAAAAATGGACAGGGAAGAGGGGAAAAATTAACCTTAAAAAATGTGTGCCTTTGTCCTTTAAATTGGCAGGATTATGTATTAAAATAAATAAAGAAATATTTATTTAAAGTTCACCAATCAAAAGGACGAGGAGTCAAGTTGAAAAATTTTGGTGGGGCAAATATTAAGGAGGAAAAGAAGGATTAAAATACCGACAAAGGAGAAAATGAAGAAGGAAAATGTGTGTAGATTAATTAATAATTTTGAAAACTTTCAAATTAATCAAATTAGTAAAATTAAAGAATAAAAATAAAAATTATTTTGAATAAGAATGAAAAGATCAGATATAAAGGATTGATATATAGAGAGGTGATCTTGTGGACTAATTTCAAATGAGTAAATTATTTAATGTTTTAATAAACTTTCCGGAAAACATTTATTAAAACATATAAACAAATATTTAAATGAATTTCCGGAAAATGCTTATCAAAACATCAAATGTTTTGATGACTTTCCGGAAAACATTAATTAAAACATCAAAACAAATGTTTAACTAGAATTCCGGAAAATGTTTATCAAAATATTTAAATGTTTAAATTAAAATTTTCCGGAAAACATCTATTAAAACAATGTTTGAATGTTTTCCGGAAAATTTACCTTTCCGGAAAATTTAATAAAAAAATTTTAACGGAGAGAGAAGTTAAAATACTATTAAAAATCAAAAAATTGTCCACTTCAATTTAATAAAAAAAATAAAGGTCATTAAAACTTTTTCTTCCTTAATGTATAATTTTCAGGATTTTTCACCTAATTTATATAAAACAAAAAATTCTTTTATAAAATCAAAGGCTTTTGCTAAATTTGGCGATTTTTCCTTCCTTCCAATTTTAGCAAAAATCATCGTTCTTTCATTCTTTACGTCTCCGGTCAGATGGTTGCCCCAAATCCGGGAAGGGCCTTCGTCGATTGGAGGAATGGGGTTAAAGAGAGAAAAAGCCTTTTACTATAATTTAGCTATTCTATTAAATTAAGCAAAAGGGGGGAAACATGAATATAATAAAACTTTCCGGAAAACATTTTATAAAACATCCATGAAAATGCTAAATTAAAACATTTCCGGAAAACATTAACTAAAATATCAATGAACATGTTTATATCAAAGCTTTCCGGAAAACATCTAATAAAACTTTCCGGAAAAATTAAAATGTGTATATTAAAACTTTCCGGAAAAACATCCTTTAAATAATAAATGAAATAAACATCTAACAAAACATTCCGGAAAAAGTTTATTTAAACAAATATGTTTATTCACTCAAATAATTCTATAGTTCTTTACTTAACGTCACGGCCCCACTAACTACGAGAAAAATGGAAGGAGGAAGAAAAAGCCTTTTTTAAAAGGGAGAAAACAAGAGATATTTTCAGCTGCGCAAAAGTGGACAATCTCTAAACAACCAGCCGGGCACATCACAACAAGCCTAGTTAAAACACACAATTTGCAAAAAAAGAGAAAATCTGGGTCAAACACTTGGGCGAGAATAGAAGAAAAAAAATTTTTGGAGCAGCGGGAAAAAGAAAAGCAAAAAATCTTTTCTGTTATTAAAAGAAAAAGCCCCCATTTACTTGCCGTCACGGAGCCCTATGGATAAAAATAAATTTTCTCGTCCTTTGAAAAGAGGAAAGGAGGAGAGTGAATGAACCAAATCGGGAGGATAATATAGAAAAAATCCAAAAAAAAATATTTTTATGCCGGGACTGGTTATTTTTGTGGACTTTACACTAAATTAAGGGAAGATATTTGTGACCCGCATAAACTGGCTAAAAATTGTTTTAATTAAGATGATTTGTTTTAATTAAAATTTTCAGGAAAACATCTGCTAAAACTCGAAGGAAAATGTTTAGTATATTTATTAAAGCTTTCCGGAAAACATTTATTGGAAACATCTATTAAAACATCAATGAATATGTTTATATTAAACTTCCGGAAAACATTTACTAAAACATCTATTAAAATGTTTATATTAAAACCTTTCCGGAAAACATTAACTAAACATCTATTTAAATGTTTAGATTAAAACATTCCGGAAAACATTTATTAAAACATATATTAAAACAAAAACTCTAAAACTTTCGGAAAGTTACATTTAAAAGTTAATGTTTTAATGGATGTTTTAATAAATGTTTTCCGGAATGTTTTAATCTAAACATTTTAATCTAAAACATTCTTTAATCTAAAACTTTCCAGAAAGTTACATTTAAATGTTCTTTTAAAAATAAAAACATTAAGGCAAACAGCCAATAGGCGAAAGATGGGTGAAAGAGGAAATGAGACGGATATCTTAGGATGAGGACGAGAATAAATAGAGAAGAGAGAGTAAAGAATAAATCTCGGGACGAAAAAAATATTAAAAAATTTAACCAATCAAAAATAATTTTTATTTATTTTTGTGACTTTGATGAGCGGAAAAATAAAAAAAAAGTTAAAAGATGGGGAAGAAAAATTTCCAAGGCCAAGGACAAAAATAACCCTTTTATTTTAATATAATTCCAAGGCCAAGTTTCTTCCTTTTATTATTTTACTCAACACCAGCCGCCACGAACTAATACACCTTTTTAGGTAAATAATACAGCCGAACATTAAAAGTAATAAATAGTTTAAATTTAAAAACAATGAAGGATGTTTATATAAACATGAAAATTAATAAGACATGAAAAACATTCCGGAAAACATTTATAAATTGGTGAGAGGGAAAACAAAAACATTTATAAAACATTGAATATTAAAGCTTTCCGGAGAACATTAAAGTAATTTAAAACTTCCGGAAAAACATCTATTAGAAACATTCAGGAAAACAATTAATCTTCCGGAAAATGTTCATAAAACATTCAAGAATATTTAAAACATTCCGGAAAAACATTTATAAAACATTCGGTTAATATTAAAGGCTTCCGGAAAATGTTTATTAAAACAAGTAAATATTAAAGTTTTCCGGTTAAAACATAAAAATAAACATTTTATTTTTCCGGAACAACGTTTTCCGGAACTTGTCTATGTAAAACATTGTCCGGAAAATGTTTATTAAAAACATTAAAGAAAATCTAAGATGTTTTACGAAAAATGTTATTCTTCAATATTTAAAGTTTTTTCCGGAAAATTTTTTAAAACTTTCCGGAAAGTTTTATCCTTTATTTCAACAAATAATAAAAATAAGACAAATCAATATAACAATATCGGCATTTTTGTGCCTTTTTCGAGTATTAAAAAAGAATTTTTTTGTAAGTGATGGGTGAATAAAAGGTGGACTTTAAGAGTTGTTTTGTGCATGTGAAAAAGGCCATATTACTATTAGGACCATCAAAAATGATGGCCTTCAGCAGCTCTCCCCCAACCTCCCCTCCCCCTTATTTTACTACCCCCATATTTTGCCTTCTTCACACAGCATGTATTAAATAGTTATATGGAAGGGGATGGCCAGAGAAGGAATTTTAGTCTCATGAAAAGTGGTGGTGGCGTTGATGGCCAACCCATGAGAAATAAAACTGTGGAGAAAGTGAAGGTCAAAGCAACATAAAAATAAAAATATGAACGAGTTTTGGAAGAGTAATTTCGGCCAAAAAAAAAATTTTTTTTAAAGTCCTGCGCATCTCTGACCATTAATAATAAAATAAAAATAAATTTGAGAGAATTGTTGCTTCCATTTTTCAGCTCCCGCCGCGAATCACCAGCCACATTGCTAAGCTTGCCTGGTCAGGCCATCACTCATGGAAAGGGCCGTAGAGGGCAAAGAGGAAGTAGTAGTAGAAAAGGGAGTATTTGATGGAATTGTAGGGGGAAGAGGATGACAGTCACAAACGCGCATCAAGGCCAAAAGAAACATTTTGGGGTTGTTTTTGTTGTAATGACTCTAGGACTGTAATAAAATGAGTAGTAGAATGGACAATTTAAAAATGAAAGAAAAAAGATTTGGACATAAAAATAAGATGGTGGCATTTTTGTAGACAATGCGTAATGTCTGCAAATGTTGTCCGCAAAAATAGATGCTTAAAACTTGTTGTTAAAACTTTTCCGGAAAAATTTAATTATAAGGTTTCCGGAAAACTTTTATGGTGTTTTTAAAAGTTTCCGGAAAATAAAACAAATTAATTACCAAATGTTTTTCCGGAAAATGTTTATTAAACTTTCCGGAAAACATTTATGTTTCTAAAGAGTTTCCGGAAAATATACCTAATGTTATTTAAACTTTCCGGAAAACAATTTTATTTAAAAACATCAAAATATAAAATGTTTTTATTTCCGAAAAATCAGGAAAATGTTTTTCCGGGAAATGTTTGAGGAAATAAATATAAATTTAAATAATTAAATAGTCTAAATGCCACTAAAAGTATAATTATTTACAATTAATATTTAAGAAGCCAAAAATAAAAATATTTAAATAAAAATATTTCCTATTCAATATGCCTTCCTCCCCTTCATTTTCTTGCTTTTGCCGTCGTAAATTGTTGAACACTTTCAAGGAAATTGTATACAAAAATGGCAAAACGGCAAAATGATGGGGGGAAGGGACAAAAGAAGAAGTAAAAAAAGTAGAAAGATGGTCTCCATGCAAAAAGGTTGAAGAGATTAAAAAAATAAAAATAAAAAAGGGGAGGAATTTGTGGGGAAGGTTGTAGATGTGTATGTTGTTCATGTGAGTATATGGCCAAAAATTAATTTGGAATTTTTGAAAAAAATTTTTAGAAAATTTTAAAAATTATTTTAAAAATAAGAAGAAAATAAAAAATAAAATAAAAATTAATTTTCTCCCCACATATTTTTGCTCTAAAAAAGTAAAGGCCTAGTTTATTATAGTAAAGGCCTATAATAAAAATAAAAAATATTTTCTGTTGACTAAAATAATTTTTCTGTAAAAAAAACAAAAAATGGCCAAAAATTGAAAAGAGAGAGAGAGGTGGGGGTAATAAAGTTTTGAGAGAGAAAATGAAGAAATTAAAATTACGTCAAGTTTGCAATAAAAATGTGTTTCTAAATTAACTGTATAATGTTTTAATGTTTTTATAACGTTATGTTTTGTTTGTTGTTTTTGTTTGTTTTAAATGTTTTTAATGTTTTTAATAACATGTTGTGTGATGTTTTAATAAATAAATTCCGGAAAGACGTAAAAACATTGAGTAATTGGTTATTCCGGAAAACTATGTTTGACTAATGTATTTCGGAATATCTATTATGGTATGGAATGTTTTAATGTTTTCCGGAATTATAATAAATAATTCCGGAAAGAATTATAATAAACAATTCAGGAAAGAGTTTAGAACGTTGAGAAATGTTTATTCCGGAAAGATTGCTAAAACATGTTTTCAACCATGTTTTCCTGAATATATATTTTTGTTTAATGAATGTTTTCCGGAATTTTAATAACCTATTCCGGAAAGATATAAACACATTCCGTAAGTGTTTTTCCGGAAAGTTTAGAAGAATAATCTTTACCTAATGTTTCCGGAAAGTTTGTAAATTAATTTAAACAAGTTCCGGAAAGTTGAAATTTTGCGGACAACTTTTTGCAGACAATCTTCTTTCCACTTATTCTTTTGTTTTTAATTTTTGTAAAATTACTTTTACAGTTTTACATCAAAATCATTTAACTATATCTACCAAAATATACTACTATATTTTCTCGTTGACACTCTTTTTTGGCCTTGACGAGAGCAACATATATAGTTTGGCTATTATTTCTAGTTTATGTGTAGGTGTGCCAGGCTCAGGCAGGTATAGAAGAAGAATAAATTTATTTTTTTTATTTTTTTAGAGGGCCACGCATTTTTGCATTCGCCGAGTGATGGCCAAGGCCAACAATTTGTTGAACTGTTCCACGTACTCCTTTTTTTGTTTGTTACTGAGAGAGAGAAGAGTAAAAATAAATGGCCAAAAATATATTAATTTTTATTTTAAATAAAATACATAAATTATTTAAAGTTCCGGAAAGTTTGAAATTAATTAATTTATTCCGGAAAGTTTACCAAAACAAAGGTAAAATGTTTTCCTGAATGTTTTTAGAAAAATAAATTTTAGGCAAGGTTTTCCGGAAGACCAAAGCAATTTAAAGAATTTTAAAGAATTCCGGAAAGTTTATAAAATAAGGTTTGTTTTCCGGTTGACCAAAATGAATTGTTTTCCGGAACGTTTAGAATAATAATCTTAGCTAAGGGTTTCCGGAAAATTAAAACAATTAAAACAATCAAAGAGTTTCCGGAAAGTTTGAATTAATTTATTTATTACGGAAAGTTTATTTACTTTCAGGAAAGTTGCAATTTTGCGGACAACTTTTGCGGACTATCTCAAAGAGTGTCTCTGAAAAATTTTTTTAAATTTTCAAAAATTAATCTCAAAATTTTAATTAACAATTTAGGACATCTCCTTTTCTCTTCCCTTCTTTGATCCATTGAATGAACTACAAAAAAAAATTTAGGTCAGGCATCAGTATTAGGATATATCTGAACATTAAAAAGCAACAAACCCCTCCACACCTTTTAGTAGTTTAGGGGCAGATCGCAACCATTTACACAAATTTTCTTTAAAATTAAACGAAAAATAAAATGTGAAAAACATCAAAATGGACGAGAATTGGAGAGAGATTTATGTCAAAAGAGCCGAACAAATCGCCGCGCAGCCAAATTGGAGGGGGGGGGGAAGGAATGAAGGATATAGAGGAATTGGGTCATAAATTCAACTAAACTCCCGGTTCAATGCTCTCTTAAAATTTTTGAAAAAAAGTTAATGCCTTAAAGCATGTAAAATAGGAAAAAAAGAAGAAAAAAGAGGGGGAAAGGGACTTGGAAATTTGAAAAAAGAAGCAAAAATGAGAGAAATTTAATTAAATACCCCTCAAAAAATTTAAATATATAAATTCGCGGCTATAATTAAATAGGCTAGTTGAGTGCTAAAAATAGAGTGTCGTCAAGTGAACAATAACTGTTAGCACCGAACTGACCTTAAAGTTTAGTTTAAATTAATCTTCTTTAATTGTCTCTTTCCCTTATCTTTTTTACTTATGCTTCTCTAATTAATTAAGCATTTAGAATTAGCTTATCGCTAGCAAACATATTTCGCCAATAACATATTTTGCCAATAAGGACAAAAACTTGCGTTTTGTCAACAAAGCCTTATTGGCAAAACGTGGAATTTTACCCTTATTGGCAAAATGTGGTATTGGTGAAATATGGAAAAGCTTGAAACATGGAAAACAGATTTGTTTTCTTGTAATAAAGCTTTAACATTTTTTTATTTAATTTGCCTTTTTTCCATTCCCATTTTTAAATTAATCCGCTCAATAAATCAATTAAATACTTGCTAATTTATTCTAATTTTGATTAAATTTTAGAAATGTCGTTATTTAATAAAGAAAATTTTCAAAAACTTGGAAGATTCGCTAACGCTATAAACACAGGCCTTCAAGCAGCTCAAGCAGCCCAACAAGTTTACCAAGCTGTTAATGGAACGGGGACGCAGAATGGGACAACTAACCAACAACTACAACCTTCCCAAAGAGAAATTACTTTTGTCCAGCCAAATGCTGCTGAGAATGGGAATAAAAATAAAAGTTTGTTTGGAGAGTTTAATGAAGAGGTTTTCTTAATTTAATTTAATAGAAAAATTAAAAAAAAATTTTTCAGTTCCTCAAAAAGAATCTTTCATTAATTAATCAACATCGTGATTCTGATGGTTCTACTCCGCTAATTTGTGCCGTTTTGCGAAAATGTCTTGATTCTGTTGTTTTGCTTTTATCTAATGGGGTAAGTCTTCTATTTCAGTCAAACATTGGTATAGGATACCCCCGCAAGGAATCTGAAAAATCTGATCTCTTATAATGAGATGTCTTTTAAATAGAGAGTATCACCTTATAAAAAGCCCTCAACACGTCTCTGATATTTAATAATTGGGTCTATCTTATAATAAGGCTTGGATATCTTTCAAATTTCTTAAAAAAAATTTTTTTCAGGCGTCTGTAAACGCTACCGATTTAAAAGGAAATACTGCTTTGTATTATGCAGATACTCCTCAAATTGTGAAAGCTTTAATTATTTTTAGAGCCGATTTGAATATTAAAAATAAAGCTGGGAATGATTGTCTTTCTGGTAGAAAAAGGTTTTTTTATTTTAAATTCTGTGGGGAATTTTTGGGGGAAATTTTAGACAATTCAGTTTTTTGGAGTTATTTTTGAATCTTTTTTTTGTTTTCTATTTCGATTAAAAAATTTTTTTCCAAATCAAAAGTTCTTCAAAAATAGTTTAGAAATAAAATTGAAAAAAAATATTACAAATTAAATTTATTTACCAAGACGGGGGATCGAACCTTCGTGCCTCTGTTAATTTTTTATAAGAAATCGAAGAATTTTTCCGACTTAACCAAAATATCTATATTTTCCATGAAAAATCATTTTTAGTCAAGAAATCTGCCAATTAAATTTTTTTGCAATGACTGGATATCGAACCATGGTGTCCTCTTTTAGCTTTTATATAAAATCCAACAATTTTCCCACTTAACCAGAAAGACCATTTTTCTTTGAAATTTCAAGAATTGCCCTGTTAAGCGTTCAACAAATTTTAATAAATATTTTTTATTCATTTTTAGGCAGGAAATTACTCAAATTTTGTTAAAAGCCAAACTTTGGGATGAACTAAAAATTATTGAGAATGCAACAACAACTTCCCCTTCACTCCAAACAAAAATAAATGAACACAAACAACAAATAGCCATTCAATGTCAATTTAGAAAGGATTTGGAAGACAAAAAACGATCGCTTAGATTATTGTCTTTGGATGGTGGAGGGATTAAAGGGCTTGTACTTATTCAGGTTTTTTTAAAATTAATTTGGTTAAAAATTGCGAGGGTTAAGAGTAATTTTTTTGGCAAATTGGGGAGTTTTCGGGGTGGTTTTTGGAATTCGATATCAATGAAAATTTTTGATAATCTGTCGATATTCGATATTTTTCCAAAAATATTGAATATGCAATTTAAAAAAAAATAAAAAATTTTAATACGTCAAGCAGAACAATTTTTAAATTTTTCCTTACAATTAGGCTATTAGAAATTAAATTTCTGAAATTTAAAAATTAAAAAAAGTCTAAAAAATTTTCAAATAGATTTAAATTTTTCTGTTTAATTTAAAAGATATTGATGGAATTGGAAGACATTTGTGGAGATACTGAAAACTTTGTGACAAAAAATTTTGATTGGATTGCAGGGACGAGTACTGGAGCGGTTTGTTTAAAGTTTTTTCCAGTTATTTTTTGAAAATTTTTTCAGATTTTGGCCCTAGCATTGGCAGACGGATATAAACCAATTCAATGTTTACGCCTCTACTTGCGATTAAAAGATGAAATTTTTCTAACTCGTTCAAATCCTTTGGTGCCTTATCCTGATGAAAAAATTGAAAAATTCTTGAAAGAAAATTTTGGAGAAACTCGGAAAATGGCTAATATTAAGAATAAAAAATTGAAGTAAGAAAAGGTTTTTTATTACTATTGGGCCACTTTATAAGATACCCCCAATATTAGATAGACCTCTGTTTAAGATACTTTAAGATACGTTTTCTAAAATTTGGTTGGCTACGTGGGGGGGGGGGGGGGGACATGGATCCAAAAGGGCATGCCCACCTTAGATGCTCTACGTTTTTTTTCTAAGGTGGGCATGCCCTTTGGAGATACGCTATTTGGGCAAGCTCCATGTTATGACCACTACTTAAGGTACACCTTCTTATAAAATACAATTTCAGACCCAAGGGCATAGGCGAAATTTTCTTAAATTATTTTTAAATTTTCAGAGTTTTCGTTACAGCAACAAAAGCAGATCAAATTCCAATAAAAATGATACTTTATCGAAGTTATGATACTCCATTGAAGAAACCGATAGATCCTTTACCTCAAAATGTAAATATTTGGAAAGCTGCTAGATGCTCTAGGTTTTCTTTTTTTTTTGATAATTTATATAATTTATATTTTTAATTTTTTTAGTGCCGCCCCAACCTTTTTCAGTAGCGTTAATGGAGTTATGGATGGAGGTATATTTTTTAAATTATTTTATTAAAAAATTTTAATTTTTAACTCGTCGTATTGGGATAAGTTTAGCATCTTATCACCACGAGAATTTAGCCACCTTGTCATATAGGGGAAATTTAGACAATTCGTTACATATGGGAAATTTTTCCGTTTCGTCACATAGGGGAATTTAGCCACTTCGTCACAAAGGAGAATTTTACCATTTTTGACACACGAGAAAATTTTACTTTTTTACTATGAAATACAACACTTTTTTAGGCCTAATGGCAAACAATCCTGGAGTTACATTACTTTTGGAAGTTTTTAAAAATATTGATTTTCAAGCATTAAGTGACAAAAATGAAAACCCTGTGAGTGAAAATTATTTAAAAAATTTTTAAATTTTTTAAATAATTTTTAAGCCTCCAGATTTGGCTTTTATGCTTTCCCTTGGTACAGGAAAAAGCCCTGAAGTCGCTGTACCAATACCAGAATTTTCTCCTGAATTGGGATTACAAGGAATAATTCAAACTGTGCAGTCCCTTAATAATTTGAAGTCAATACTTGTTGAACAGGTTTTTTTTTGAATTTTAAAACTTGTCCAATTTTAAATAATTCTACTTTTTTCAAAGTTGTCAACTTCTGACGGTCAAGTAGTCGAAATAGCTCGTTATATGTCTCATACTCGCCGTGTCCCATATTTCCGTCTTACACCTTCATTAAATACAGATATTCAGTTGGACACTGTGGACAATACTTTGCTTATTGAAATGCTTTGGACTACCAAGGTTTTGAAAATTTTTTGTGGAATTTCTGGGGCAGGGGGGTCCCTTGGTTTTTTGGGATTACCAAAAAAAAATAAAAATTTTTCTGTGAATTTATTTTGTTAATTTTAAGGAATATATAAGAGAAAAATGCTCAACTGATGTTTTGTCTTTGTTGGAACTTTTTTCTGCATTTAATAGAAGCAACGAATAATTTAAAAAGGAAAAACTCTAATATTGACAAAGTGCAATAGGTACATATATTTTATTAATTATACAACGAAAACTAATTTTTGGATACCTAATTCCTGAAAAAATCCTCTTTATGGTGCCGCAAAAATTTTTTTCGTGGGACATTTATAAGCTGGACGTAAACGGTAACCGAATTGAAAACGAAACTCTGGAGTTAAAAAACAGGCGATAACCGAAAGCCATGGAAAATCCAAAATAAGATTTTTGCGACACAATTTTTCTTTATTTTTATAAGCCATTTCAAAAATGCTTTAACCCTCTTTCTTTTTTAAATTATTTCCTATAGAATTTTTTCTTAATTCATATAAATTCCTTTTTTAATAATTCTAAAACTACACTTTAGATTTTTATTAAGTATTTATATAACGTTAAACAAATTTTTAAAAATTTTGAAAATTGAAATATGATAAAAAAATTTTCAGACATTCATTTTTTTACATTTAAAAAATTCCTCCAACCAAGAAATTGTTTTAACTCTAAAATTGAAGTTTAATAAATATTTAAAAAAAATATTTTTTATACCTTTGGTATATCAGTTTCAGCCATTCTTTTTGCAAAATTTTCAATTCGTTCAATACCAATAACTTGAAAAAAAATTTTTATTAAAAAAATTTTTGTCCGCAAAAGTTTTGCGGATGAAAATTTTGTCCGCAAAAAATTTGCGGACAAAATTTTAATTTTCAAAAAAAATTCAAAAATCAACTTACCAGGATATTTTGTCAATTCTCCATCTGTTACAATTTTTACATCTTTTTCGCTTCCCTCACTCGTTAAAATTGACAAAAACAATGTTTGTTTATCCAACAAATTTTTTTCTTCCAAAAATGCTTTCAATTCAGAAAATAAATTTTTTTCAGATTCAACTTCATGAAATAATTTAATTTTGTGGTCTGTTACTGAACCTTGAATCCATCTTTAAAAATAATTTTTTTAAATTTTTTATGAAAAACTACTTAAAATTTGGTTGTCAATAGGGTGAGAAAAGCTGCCTAAGCCGATACCCTCTATTTAATAGACACCTTGGACAACAATCAGACTTCTCTATAGTATACCCCCAATATTAGATACACCAAGGGCGTATCCAGGGGGTCGGTTTCGGGGGGGGGGGGGGGGGGGGGGGGCAAACCCTGGGTGGGCGCAAAAATTTTTGGCGTTTACCTTGGCGTTCCGGACGCAAATTTTTTTGTACATAAATTTTTATCTTTTCAGCGCCGCAGGCGAAAATTTTTTGAATTTTAGAAGGCCGTAGGCAAAAAAAGTTCACTTTTTAGCGCCGCAGGCGAAAATTTTGAGGATTTTGGAGCTCAAGAAGCCAGATTTCTTCCATTTTTTGCGCCGCAGGCGAAAATTTTTAAAATTTGAGGGTTGTAGGCGAAAAAATTTCACTTTTTCGACAATCCTTCTCCTAATTTTTTCCCCCTTTCCCCCCTTGGGGGGGGGGGGGGGCTCTAGCCCCCCCCCAGCCCCCCCCCCTGGATACGCCCTTGAGATACACCTCTATTTATGATGCGATCTTTTTTTGAAAATTTTTGAATGACCACAGGGCTGCGGGGAGCCTATGTTAAGTGATACCCCCTATTTAAGGCACACCTCATTATAAGATAAACTTTAAGATTTTTCCAATGGGGTATCTTATGCTGTTTTTAAAATTAAATTTTAAAAATTAAAACCTAATAGCCTCTCTAGCATTTGCACTATCTTTTTTTAATTTATCCAATTTTGCCAAAACTGAACGTGTAATGATTGTATTTTGTTTTGCTGTTTGACAGAGTTGATCCATTAAAGTTAAACGTTCTAATAATACGTGGTGGTCAGGCGCAATATAAACGGGAATTTTGCTTAGAGTTTCATTCTAAAAATAAATTTAAAAAATCAGAATTATTTTAAAAAAACCCCCTTACAATTTTGCTGACATGTGCAGAATGTAAGCGAGAAATCCCTTCCATTGTTTTACGTTCCTTTTCACCAATGTTGGATGATGCCAATTTAAAATATTTATTGAAAACAATGCCAGCAAAGCGTGCAGAAATTATATTACGTATATAATAGACCTTTTTTAATTAAAAAAATTTTTTTTTAAATCCGCAAAAAATTTGCGGACAAAAAATTTATGTCCGCAAAAAATTTGCGGACAATTTTTTTGAATATTTTAATTTTAGAAAATTTAAAAAATCATACCAAAACAACAACAAATAATTTATTTCCTTTATTTTCATCAAATTTGTACATAAACCAATTTACAAGTGCACGTCTTTCTGAAGAGCTCGAATTGTCTTCTGCTTCCATTAGAGGTGAAATACGAGTAATTAAATCATTTAATAGTTCCACAAATGTTTTTAAAATGTTTTGGTATTGCTAGAAATTTTTAAAGAATTAAAAAAAAAATTAAAAATTCGCAAGAAAAATTTGCGGACAATTTTTGCGGATTTTGCTTGTCCGCAAAAATTTTTTTGCGGATTTTCCTGAGAAAAATTTTTAAAATCATACAAGTTTAAGTGAAACAGAAAGTTTTCTTATTGTAAAATATTCAGCACAATTACTAATAAATTCAGAAACAATTATTGCTGATTGCCAAACAGTTGATAAAAAAGTAATATCGTCCTCTTCTTCATTCTGTTGGTTATTTGTTAGATTGTTATTTTTGATTTTTTCTTCTTTTTCATTTTCAGAGTTTGAGGAGGAAGAGGAAGACCTTTAAAGAAGAAAAAAATAAAATTTAAAAAATCCGCAAAAAATTTGCGGACTAAAAATTTTGTGCGGACAAAAATTTTTTTGCGGACAACCAGAAACCCGGGGTTACAAGTCCAATAATAAGTCGTGGACATCAAAATTTTAAAAAGTTAAAAAATTTCTTCAAACCTTTCCTTCTTTTTCCTTCTCCTTTTATTAATTTGAGCATCCTCTTCTTCATCGTTTTCCTTTGCAGCAAAAAGTCGTCTTGCCTCTTCCAAAACATAAATTAATTTTTGACAAGTAAAGGAGGTAATATAACGAAAATGTTCATCCGTGGCTAAAGAATTTGGAAAATTTAAAAATAAAATTTAAAAATCCGCAAAAATTTGCGGACAATTTTTGCGGACAAAAATAAAAATCCGCAAAAATTTGCAGACAGAAAATTTAAAAATAAACGTTGATTTTGTAGAGCAAAGGAAACAGCCAACGTGCTACAATTAATGTGTTGTAAAAACGTTTTAAAATTATTTGAGGTTTTAAATGATTCAAAAAGTTTGTCCATTTCTTTACGGGATTCTTCAAATTGTAAACGACTGGAAGAAAAATTTTTTTTAATTATAGCAAGTCCTCAATAAAATTGAGACTGAAAAATTTTTCGTCTCTTATAGAGAGGTGTTCATTAAATAGAGGGATCACTCAAGCAGCTTCCTCCACCCAATACAACTAAAAAACGTCTCTTATAGAGGTCTATCTCGTATTGGGTGTATGTTATAGAGAGGTCTGACTGTATAAGATACACCCAATACTAGATACACCTCGCTTTAAGAGACGTTTTTTAAATTTAGGTTGGCCTATGGGTGGAGAAACGGTCTACACGATACCCTCTATTTAAGAGACACCTCAGTATAAGCGACTTTTTTCACCTCCAAAGGGTATCTTATAAAGAGGTTTTCTGTAAACATTTTTGTTACCTAAATTCAAAAGCCACAATATTAACAAATTTTAAAGTAACATCAAAGTCAAAATTAAAAGAAGAATTGTTGCTGCTCGTTCCTTCTTTGGTTGTCAATAAATTAATATTATTTTGTATACCATCAGAATTTTTGTCAGCTTTTTTGTGTTGAGCTAGTGAACGTAGAAAGAGGCAAAAGGCTAGGTTTGGGTCGATTTTGGAGTTTAATAAGGCTAACTAAAAAAATTTAGAAAAAATTTTTTTTTATTTTTTTCAAAAAAAATTTCAAAAATCTCAAGAAAATTTTTTTGAAAAATTCTGAAAATTTTTGTGAATTTTTTGTGAAACTTCAAAAAAATTTTCGAGAAATTTTTCAAAAACTTCAAAAAATTTGTGAAAATTTTCAAAGATTTTCCAGCGAATTTTCGAAAAATTTTTAAAAAAATCAAAATATTTTCCAAACCTGACTGTAAGGCTTCCAATTTTTCGGCTCACAAAACGCCGCATTAACATAGCACTGTTCACAAATTGTAAAATCTCTTTTATCCTCTCCACAATAAATAAAAGAGTAGCGATACAAGTCTCCCAACCACAAAAGAAGGGAATGTTTGAAATCTTGGAATTTTGTCAAAAACGAAGAAATTTGGGAAATATTTGATGAAATGAAGATTTTTAATAATTTAATTGTGTTCTCTTCCTTCTTAAAAAAATTTTAAAAATTTTCAAAAAAATTTGCGGATTTTTTTTGCGGACAAACCAAACCCAGAGGGATTTAAAAATTATTTTTATTAACCTGACTAGTTTCTTCAGTTAAAAATTGTTTGTAAACTTGTTCCTCGTTAAAAAATTGTTTGAAGGCAGCAATGGGTTTATAACAACAATAAATCCAAAATATTTCCAACGCTTCACGGCGAAAAGTAGAATATTGGGCGAGAGATTCACATTCTTGGGATAAACTGGAAAAAAGGAAAAGGTATTAGAGTAATCTAACCGCCCTTAGAAACCTCCAAAATATTTAAAGAAAAAATTTTAAATTAAAAATACGCAAAAAATTGCGGACAAGTTTTGCGGACAAAACAAAACTCCAGTAAAAAATTCTTTGAAAAGTTGGAGGCACCAAGGAAGAGGATACCAAAAATATATTTAAAAAATTAACCTTTGCCTTAATCTCACAACCTTCTCATCCTCCAACATTTGTTCTACTGTATCAATCTCATTATAAAGCCTTTTAATTTGACTCATACGATACTTAACACACCTAAAAAAATTTTTTTTAATTTTTAAAAATTAAAAAAAAACCGGAAAAGTTGAACAGCTTCGTCTGACGATTTGTCATCTTGAGGTATTTTGGAAGACATTCGGAAAAAAATTAAAAATGAATTTTAAAAAGAATTTTTAAGAAATATGAGAAATTAAAGGAGAAATTTAAAAAAAACACAAGAGAGAAATATCAAAAATTTTATTATGAATCAGAAAACAAATAATAAATCAAAATAATTATATTTAATATGTATTACTGAAAGAGTGAGCAACAAAATTTTTGTCTAAATTTTAAAAAAATATAGATAGGCAAAAAATTGGTATTTTTGCGGACACTTTTTGCGGACTTTATTTGCGGACAATCTCTGCAAATTTTATCTTTGCTGACTTTTTTTTTGCGGATTTTTCTTTTTGTGAAAGAAAGTCTTTAAAAAAATTTTCGTTCTCAAAATGCGTGCAAACCCTTCCAGTTATATAGAATACACATCAAATAAAAATTATTTAAAGGCACAATTAAATGAGCATTCTTAAATAAAAAAAATAACATTATTAAAGCCAAACTTCCAACAATTAAGCATCGTCAAAAAAAAAGCTTTTTCAATGACAACAAGGCTTTAACTGCTTCCCACGCCATTTGCAAAATGCAATTCCAGCAACCACACTAACAAGAATCACAGCTCCAGTAGTAATAGCAATTCGACGCCAACGATAACGGCCTCTCTCTGTCTCGTCAGAAATTATCTTTAAAAAAAAAGAAATTTAATGGAGATGGATTAAAAAAGTCTGGGATGAATAAATATCGAATCCACAGACTTGGACCTACTCCTGGACACGTATAGTAGTCCAGGAAACGACCAGGATAAAAACTAAAAAGGCCAAGAAAAAAACTAAAAAGTGCGGAACCGCCGTCTTCGTCTTTTGCCCTTGTTAAAAAGCCCAAGAAACTAAAAAGTCCAAGCATGACTGAATACAAGATACTTCCCAGAAAGCTGAAATATGAGGCTCTGGGTAGTCCTGGGCGGATCCTAGGCTAATCCTAAGAAGAACCAACCAAGGAAAAAATAGGGGCCCAAAGATGTCAAAAACTGATAGATTATGAGTTTATGGGACCACTTTAAACTCTGCTACAACTCGCTAAGAAATGCTTGGCTCTGGATTCAAGGAAAAGCCTTTAACTTTCCCTATCCCGATCTTCTAAAATCCAAACCTCAAAATCCTCTGGAACCGCCGTCTTCGTCTTTTGCCCTTGTTGCTCCTTCCCCGCCTCCTTCTTCGCTTTATCCTTCTCTGTCAACATTGAAGTATGCTTAAGCGGCGCTGAAAATTTTTCAAAAATTTTATTTAAAAGAAAAAATAAACCAAAATCCTTCCCAACATTGTCAAAAACCTCTGGAGGTTCAATAAAAGGCTCAACATCCTTCTCATTTTTAGGCATAACTGGAGGCAAAGATTTGCTTTTGTTGTCGTCCTGGACATTGGAAGAAACTGGAGACAAAGGTTCAGGAGACAATTTGGCTTTAGGAACCGACGGCAGTTTTGGGAACTGGAAATTAATCTAGAGAGGAATTAATAAAATTTAATTTTAGGAGGAGGACCGAGAAGGAAAAGGGTTTAAATTCAAGTTCGTACCTCCCCTCCTTTCCTACCTCAGGTACTAGAAATGGTTAGACCTTTCTTCCTTCCTCAACTTCACTCTATCTCCCTATGGTATGCAATAAGTCAATAAAAGAATAGAGGCTTCTATAAGACAAATTGTAAGTTTTTGTTAAGTGGGACAAAATGTCTTTTTTTAATAACTTAAGGAAGTGGAAGAAAAAAAGGGGGGACGAACTCGAATTTTCGACAAAAAAACCGAATTTTAGGTTCAAAACTAGATTAAATTTTGTATTTTTAAAGAATTCAAAACCTTAAAGTCAATATCGTCCGTTGTCAAGTTTGTCATTTGTGGTGGTTGAGCATTAACAGCATCTTTACTGTCTTGATTCTCAGAACTTGGGGGAGTTTGGGATTGCTCAGACATTGAGAATTATTACTTAAAACAAAAGCTAAAAAGAATAAAAATTTAGAAAAGTTGAGGTTTAAAAAATTTCTGAAAAAAGTTAAACGAATATAGGAAAAAACTGAGCGCGCTATAGGTCAAATTGCAAGTTTTTGTTCAAAGTGACGAAATGTCTTTAGACAAATAGTGGGAACGCCTACATTTTATTTCTCTACCAACAATAATATTTTCGTGATCTCTTTCTCTAATTTCTTCACTTAAATTTGTTAGGTGACAAATTGTAGATTTTTGTTCAATGTGACAAAATGAATTTAGACGAAAAGTGGGTTTTGATGAATTTCTTTTACATTTTATTTCTCTAACGACTATAATATTTTCTATATATCCTTCTCTAATTTCTTCAGTTATTAGAAGACTTTCTCTATTTTTTCATTATGTCAACTTTCAATTTGTTAAGATTTATTAAACGGTAAACAACTATTTTTCTTTCATTTTCTCTCTCTATTTTTCGTAAAATTAAGGTTAATTAAATACTTTTTTGATTGTTTTTAGGCTCTTTAAAGCTTTATTTTTTTAATAAATTTAATAAAAATAAAGAATGAATCGAAAAGAAGACCAATCTACTTCTACTCAGCCAACTAGAAGATTAGTGGGAGCTCCCCCGAGTGCCGCGGTAATGAGAATTGCAGGTTTCTTTGAAGTTTTTCTAGTTAATTTAACCTCAAGTTCAGCAAAAGAATTAAAAGTTGAACAAAAGAGACGTCCAATAAATCCAGTAGAAACTGAGGAAAGTGCTGATGATGATTCCGAAACTGAAAAAACTGCTGAGGAAACGGAGGAGGTTGATGATTCCAAAACTAATGAGGGACTCCCTCCTGAAAAAAAGCGAAGAAAGAGAAGGAAGAAAAGAATAAGGCTTACTGATGCGGGATTGAAGACAAAGAAGAAAGTTGATAAGAAAGAGAAAGTGGTGCCAGAACAGAAGGATAAGCGGTAAGGGAATTTTTAAATTAAAGTGGGACCTCGTATGATACACCCGATGGGGCTGGCCCGTAGCTAGGGATGGGGGTTAGACCCCCTGAAAATTTTTTCTGGTCGGATTTATGTCCCTATATCTTCTCATTTTTCATCTTCCTAGAAAAATGAGGAACAACTACTTTTTCGATATTTTAGATTTGCCAGTAGATAGGTAATCGAGTGTGTTGAGTCTCATAGAGGTCTGACCTTATTTGTTTATTTTCTTTGAAACCTTTGCATTTTTGCTTTTGGTTCCCTAAAAGTTTTTTCAGTGTTGTAATCATTTCCTTATGTTTCAGAATCGAAGACGACCAAGACATGGACAGCGACCCTCCTAGTGCTAAACCAGAACCTCAAAAAGAAGAGCCACCTCCACCAAAGCCTAAAGAACGGCCTAAACTTGAAAATTTGTCGCATTTTCAATTATTTTGTGACAACATATTAAGAAAACTTGTCATGAAGGATCCAGAAGGATATTTTGCTAATCCTGTTTCCGAGTATTTTTTAAATTTTATTTTTATTTTTTGGATATCCCAAAAAACAGCTAGTGTCCCCCTATGGTTTTTCGATTTTCGTGGACCCATATCTCGGTCTGTAGTTGAGTCCCGATCTTAATTTTGGTGGCATTCGACTCAGCTCGCTGAGCTCTTTCAAATAACATGTTGTTATCCTTATCGAAATAGGGGACTTGTGACGGAATTTTGCCGATGAAAAGAAGAACTGACATGAAAAGAGGGGAGGGATTTCCAAAAAGTTCCTTATCTTTTTTTAAAAAATTTTTTGTTTAGTGAAGAAGCTCCAGATTACAAAAATTTAATTCAAACTCCAATGGCTTTTGCAATAATTCGAGATAAAATTGAACAAGACGAATATCCCAAACTTGTCGATTTTCGTTCAGATGTTGAATTAATTGTTTCAAACGCTCAAACTTACAATCCTGAAGGTTCTCTTTTTTATTTGGCAGCAGAAAAACTTTCAACTTTAATCAAATATTATTTTTCTGAAAAATATTTGCTTTATTTAATTTATGCGTTACCTTTTGGAAGAATGGTCCCAATTGAAAGAGTTGGGGTTAAAATACCTAATGAAAGGAAAAGAATTCAAAAACAACTTATTGCGAATACGAAAGAAAGGGAGAGGATGAATGCTTTGATAAAGTAAGAAAAATTTTGTTTATTTTTAATTGATTGGTTCTAGTCTGAAGGGTCAAGGTTTTGAGATTTTTCTATAGCCTAACAATTTTTTGAGCTTTCTTGGGAGCTTTTCGAGATTCCAGGCCAATGAGATTGGACTTTGATTTAAAAATTTTTGATTGAGGATACCGAGTTTAGATAGGCCAAAGTTAGGGGGTTTCATGTAGCCTTATTGTTAATCCAGACTAGGAACTTACTTTAACTTTCGGGGTTTTTCTGGACTTCAGGACAATATCAGCCCGGACCTGGACTTTTTAAAAATCTCAATTTTAGAGAATCCATTATTGAAGAATTTTTCTAGTAATTTAAGCCCTTTTTATTTTAATTTTTCTTTTTTATTATAAAAATTCTTTTTCTAGAGATAACGAAACTCCACGAGATATAATTGAATCTGCTCCAAAATTTATTCGAGTATGTTTTTTTTCTTTAAATTAGAAAAAAAATTTTTTTTGTTAAAGAGTCGTTTAACTTCACGCCGTCCAAACTGCAATTTAGTTTATTTTGACAATAAAAATGGAGCTTTAGCATTAAATTTGCTTACTTCAAATAATTTGGAAGAAGACGAGGGAGATAATGAGGAAGGAGGAGGAAATTTCCCACAAAAATTAAAACTTGGAGATTTGGTAAAACCTTTGGAACAAGGCAATCCTGGCATGTTAATTGAAGCTTTTGAACCTAAAATAAATCAACAATTTCCTTTAATTTCTTATACAAATCCGGGACCTTTTGCTTCATTTGCTCCACAATGGGATTCGACTTGGGCAACTCTTTCTAAAAGAGGTCTGTTTAAAATTTAATTTTTTGTTAAAATTTTAATTTAAAAAAGTCGTTTTTCTGTCTTTTTTGTATTCTTTTTTATTTTATTCTCATTTTTATATTTTTGAATTAAATTCCTTCAAATTTTTTAAAAATTTTCTTAAAGATAGTCAATTGCTTTTATCTTGTTATGGTGACCAAGACAATGTTAGCGATGCTTTTTCTCTTCGTCAAATGGTTGAAAATGTAGATGATTGTAATTTTGTTGATGATATGTTTGATGTAAGTTTTTTGAGAAAAAAATTTTTTTGTCAATTTTTTCAAAATTTTATAGGAGCTTACTGATGGAGAACATCGCAAAACTATAGCAGCACTTGAAGGAAAGGAAGTGGAAAAGGTTTAATAAAAAATTTAATTTTTTAAAGCTTTTAAATTTTTTTTAGCCTATTGCTGTTGCTTCTAATCCTCTGGATGAAAAACTTGACAAAACTGGGAATATGTTACAAGTAATTTTTAGAGCTTTTTTAAGTGTCCTTATTTAGTTATATTCCTAAAAATCCCTAAGTTTTTAAAAAAATCTGCAAGTCTCTAAAAAGCTTTTCCAAAAATGTCCGTAAATATTTTTGCCGATTTAACTTGCGGACTTTTTTGGGAGACATAAAGTAAGAAGAAACCCTTTTGGTTGTTCTCTCATTAAATATGAGTATATTTAAGCAATTGGCTTCTGTTCAAAATAAACGTTTGAGTCTTCCACCGCCTACAGCTATTAGTTATGCTTTGATACCTGATCAAGGTTTTTTTTTTTGAAAAAATTTTTTTTTTGAAATTTTTTTCCTTCCAGAAGAAACTCATTTGGCTAATTCAATAGCTCAAGATCTCACTAAACAAATACTTGAATCAAATGTTCGTCCAGGCGATATAGTTTCTCCAAAAATGGTCCATCAAGCATTGGGATTGGATGCTGATGATTTTGATGTTATTTCTGAATTTTTGGATGTTTAGTATATTTTTTTGATTTTTTAGACATTTTTTAAAATCTCTTTTATTTTCGGACTGTGTCATAATGAGAAACGTTGAAATGCCAAACCCCAAAGGGTGTCAAAATACCATCATTAGAAAGTAGGGGTAATTAGCAACAACGAGTGATGTTTTTTGTATTTTATCGGCTTGGGGGAGAGGTTTGGCATTTTAACATTTTTGGCATTATGAAACCTCTTGGAAAACCTCTTGGAAAATGAAATCTTTTGATTTTTTAAAATTTTTGAAATAAAAAATTTTTTTGAATTTTGTTGGCCTACTGATTAATTTTTTTTATTATTAATATTTTTAATTTGGTAGAAATTTTATTTAAAATATTTTTTTAGATCTCTATAATTATTAACTTGAAGATTTTTTTCTCGTATTAATCTCTTGGATGTGCAATGTCTTTAGTTATGCTTCCAATTAAGGAAAATGAACAGCCTCCTTGTACGCATGGTTTTTTTTAATTTTATTTTTTTATTAATTAGGGAGGGCTAACATAAAGTAGTCCAACTGGCATTACATCCTTTGTTTCCTACACAAAAAATTTTTTCTGGATACACTCTTGTTTGGTGATACTGGTCAGTACTCGGTATTTGGCTCTGACCTTTTTCCATATACATATTGGCTCTCCGTGTTTTCTCTGGGGCTCTTGTTCTATCAATAAACCTTATGAGCTGGGCTTTTGATGATTTTTTAGAAATTTGGGAAGGGAAAATTTTCCCAGTTTTTAAAGATTTACCTCTCAAAACCATCAAATTTCCCTTAAAAAAAATTTTTCTTTAAGTGGATATTTCATTATCGTCAGAAGACCAAGAAGATACAAGCTGGATCGATTGTTCAGAAGAATTATCCAAAAATTGTTTTTCACAATTTGGAGAATTACGAAAATCTGGCCATTTAACGGATGTTATAATTAAAGTTGAAGGAAGAGAAATTCCAGCACATCGAATTATTTTAGCAGCAACAATTCCTTTTTTTAATGCAATGTTTACTTGTGAAATGATTGAAGCTTATTCTAATGTTATTACTTTACCTAGTTTGTTTTTTTTTAATTTTTTTTAATATTTATGGAGGATGGGCGAGGGTTTTCTTAAGGATTCGTTGACTTTTTAAATTTTTTGAGAAAATTTTTGTAATTTTTTAGCAAGAAACATTTTCTTTGATTTCCCTTTATGTCATTTTTTTATCATTTCCTTTAGATGAGAATTCAATCAAGAAAATAATAGTATAAAAAAATTACCTGTTATGGGTCACATCCCCTATAATCTCCAAAATTTGGGAGCTTGGGATCCATTTATAAAGTTTTGAGCTGGATCCCAAGCTCCCAATTGGACGTTCTTTTCTTTTTCAGACATTGATGCGGACACGATGGAGTCAATTTTAAATTTTGCTTACTCTGGTCGACTCAAATTTACATTTAAAAATATTGAGCGTTTATTAAAAGCTGCTGTAAGGGTTTTTTTTATTTTTGAAATATTTTATCATATCGCACATGCTCTGAAACTTTTTAACCAAAAAAAACTTTGTAACCGACTCAGCTGGCCTAGCTCCTTCAAATGAGTTATCTTTTTCTTGTTCAAATTTTTGACCATTATGAGACCTTAACTCGGCTTACTATTTTTTATTATCAATTTTTTTATTTTTTTAAATAAACATAGGATTATCTCCAACTTACAATTCTTTCAAATCGTTGTGCAGAAATTTGGAAATATCGAATAAGTGAAAAAAATGTATTTTCTATTAGAAGATTTGCTTTAATGTATAATATTCCTCAAGGTTTTTTTGAATAATTTTTCTAAATTTTTCTTCTCTCGTTTTTTCTAGCCGTAATCGATGCCGATTGTTATATTCAACAAAATTTTTGTTTCATTTCCAAAACTACAGAATTTGCTCAATTAGATTTTACAACTTTGATAAATATTTTAAATTGGGATCAATTACATGTTGATAATGAAGGAAGGGTTTTTGAAGCTGTTTGTCATTGGATTGAATTTGATATTTCTAATAGACTTGTTTTTGCTCCAAAGTTTGTTTTTTGAAAATTTTTTGGGATTTTTGATAGTGGTTTTGGCATTCTGTTTTTAGCAATACCAGGGATGTTACGTGTTATCCGATCCCAATCCGAAACCCAACCATATTTTTTCTCAGCCGTGTCATTCTTGATCCAAACATTTTTTCTTTTTCCAAAATATTACAGTTTGTCAAAGGTTCATAATGGTCAAAGGATAAATTCATTAAATAAATTAGGGTAGGTCGTAGCCAGCATTTTTTCAGAGGGGGGGGGGCTGGAGGCCCAGCAAGGGGGGATTGGTCGTAGTCAGGTGGAGGGATGTGGTGTTAATAATATTAAAATATTTTCTTAACTGAATAAACAATTCAATTAAAAATTTTTTTCTTCCCACTTTTTTTCAGACTTTTAACTGCCGTTCGTTTACCTCTTTTACGACCTGCCTACCTTATTGATAAAGTTTCTCGGAATCCATATTTTTGTAATTCAATGGAATGTAGAGATTTAATTGATGAAGCAAAAAATTATCATTTAATGCCAGAAAGACGCTCAAATTTCAATTCAATATTCAAAATAAATATAAGAGTGTGTACAGAAATACCTGGGAATATTTATGTTTTGGGAGGATTAAATCAAATACAGCCTTCAACTGTTGAATTTTATGACCCAACAATTAAAAAATGGAAGCCAAGTAAAGTAATGACTTCGCAGAGGACTAGGTTTGTGTTTTTTTGAGGGGATTTTTTTCTTTTGGGGTCATGTCCGCAAGTTTGAAAAAAAGTCCACAATGTTTAAAAAATCCGCAAAGATTAGAAAATGTCCTTAAGTTTTCAAAACATCGCAAGTTTTTTTTAAAATGTCCGCAATTTAAAAAAAATATCCGCAAATTAACCTAATTTTTTAAAGAGTTGGTGTTGCTGTTTCAAATGGAAAAATTTATGTTGTTGGAGGTTACAATGGTTCAGAACGTTTACGTTGTGTTGAAGTAAAATTTTTTTTTGAAATTTTTGTTAAAATTTTTATTTTTTAAAGATGTTTGACACCGTTAGTGGAAATTGGGTTAAGGTAATTTTTTAATTTTTTTTTGACTTTTTTGTTCCTATGTGTCCGCAAGTCTTTAAAGAAAAGTCTGCAATTTTATTAAAAAAATGTCCGCATGTTGTAAAAAAAAGTCCGCAAATTTTTTTAAAAGTCCGCAAGTCCTAAAATGTTTGCAATTTTCTGACACTCTCTAATATTTTTTTCTCTAGCTTGTTTCAATGTTTAAACGTCGTTCAGCAATGTGTGCAACAGCTTTGGGTGAACACGTTTATGTTATTGGGGGCTATGATGGAACAAATGCATTGTATTTTTTTATTTTTTTAATTTAAAAAAGAATAAAATTTAAGAGATTCTGTAGAAGTTTATGAAATAAAAAGTGATTATTGGGCTTTTGGACCTCCAATGTTGGCTAAAAGATGTGCTGCTGGAATAGCTATTTCGAAGGGGTTAATTTATGGTTTGTTTTTAATTTTTTTGATTTTTTCTGATTTTTCAGAATATTCTGATTTTCTGGAAAATTTCGATTTTTCTGAATTTTTCAGAATATTCTGATTCTTTTCCTAATTTTCAAAATAAATTTTCCCAGTAATCGGTGGACATAACGGCGTTCAAATATTCAACACAGTTGAGTGTTACGATCCAGTTCTTGAAAAATGGTCTACTGTTGCACCAATGTTGGAACCTCGATGTAGATTAGCATCAACTTCACATCAAAATAAAATTTATGTGGTTGGAGGGTTTGTTGATTTTTGATTTTTTTGGGGTGACATTTGGTCCCAATTTTTTTCTTTTAAAAATTTTCTTCATTAAAGTTATTACGACGGCAACTTTCTCAAAAGTGCAGAAGTCTACGATCCAGAGACTGACACTTGGTCCTCAATTGCCCCAATGAATTTATTTAGAGCGCGCGTTTCTCTTGTAACCAATGGGAATTTTTTGTATGCAATTGGTGGATATGATGGGGAGGTTTGGATTTTTGAATATTTTTAGTAATTTGCGGACTTTTTTTGCGGACATTTCTCTGTTTTATTTTTATTGTCTTAAAATCCGCAAAAAAGTCTATAGGAAATCATTTACTTCTATTAAAAAAATTTTTTTTTATTTTGCAGAATAATCTGAATTCAGTGGAAATATACAACCCAGCCAAAAATCAATGGGAATTTGGTGCAGCAATGACATCTCATGAAGGGGTTTATTTTTTGAATTTTTTTAATAATTAAATTTTTAATAAAAAGATAAAATCAACCAAAAAACTAATTTTTGAAAAAGTTTCCCCCGCAATGGGTTCGAACCCTCGACCTCTTTTTCTTCCTATTTTCCACTCCACATTCCACTTAACCACGAGATTAAATTAATTTTTTTCTTTAAAAGGGTGTTGGAGCAGTTGTAGTACCAACAATGCCTCGAATGCATACTAATCGAAATAACAATAATAATGGAACTGGAGTTAAAAGGCCTTACAATTTTGATGATTATGGAGAAGATGGAGGAGGAGGAAGTGGTGGTGGAAGTGGAGGACCTTCAACTTCGAGAAGGATGAGTGAACAAATTGAATGAGGAAGGGTATTATTTATTTAAATTTAAAAAGAAAAATGAAACTTCCCGTGTTTTTCTAATGCATTTTTCGAAAAAATTTTATTTGATTTTAAGTCAAAATATTTAAAAAAAATCCCAAAAATTTTACTACTAAATATATGCATATATTGTGATTTATTTTTGACAAAATAAATTATTATAAATTTTTAAAAAATTGGAAAAGTGTTTTCCTAAGTAAAAATATCCAGAAATTATTTTTTTAAATGTTTACCCCGCAACGTGTTCGAACCCTCGACCTTTTTTCCACCCCCACATTTTATTAAAAATTGCACTTAACCACGAGGTCAAAAATCATTTTTTTATTAAATTGTCAACTAAACTTCCTTCTTAAGCGAAAAAAAAGAGAAAAATAAAGTTCAATCGGATATGGATTTTCCCAGCAAATATTTTTTGAAAAAAAATATTCTAGCAAGAAAAAATAATGCTGCTTCACAGCAGCATTTTTATTTTATTAAAAAAATTTTTTTTTTAAATTTAAAGTAAATTCTTTTTAAATAATAATTAAAAAATTCCTTTCTTCCAGCATTTTTTCAGATTGATTTTTTAATTTTTCCATTATTTTATAATTTTTTTCTGGACAAGAAGAAAATGTTTTTGCCCAAGTTAACAATAGAGGGCGTCCTCGGATTTAATTTTAAAAAGTCCCAAAAAATTATAAAAATATCCAATTTGGTTATTTTACTTCTCCTATGTTTTATTAATTATTCCCAAGCAAGATACAAGCGTTTTATAAAAGAAGAAAATTCAAAATTGATAAATAATGAAGAATATTTAATACAAACTTGTGTGGCTTATTGTGATGCTCAATTTGGGAGAGAATTTGAGGTGAAAAAAATTTTTTTGACTAAAAAAATTAATTCATCCCTCAAAAAATTGTAAAACAACCAAAAAACTAATTTTTAAAAATATTTAACCCGCAAAGGGTTCGAACCCACGACCCATTTTCCCCTTGTTTCCACTCCGTGTTACACTTAACCATGAGGTTCAAAGTCTTATTTTCTCGATAAATTCTTTTTTTTTTAAATTGTGAAAAATTTTTTAAGCCTAATTTCAACAAATTCCACCCTCAGAAATTTTCTAACAATCAAAAACTAATTTTTAAAAATATTTCCCCCGCAAAGCGTTCGAACCCACGACCTCCTTTTCCCCTTCATAATTTATTAAATACGCACTTAACCACTAGGCCAAATTCAACTAAAAATTAAAATTTAAACAGGAACACTTTGGACGTAGCTATTTCACTCAATTTTTTGATTTTCCAATTGATTCGTTAATTGTATCTTCCATCAACAATTTCAACTCTTTTTGTTCTCTAGTTGAACAAAGAAGTTGTTGTCTTCAACAAGAGTGTCTTAAATCTTCTGTGCCAGCTTCACCCCAAACACATATTTGCTTGGAACATAGAGCTGATTTTGAAAGGGCGTTGGCTTGTTTAAAGTAGAGAAAAAAATTTTTTTGAAATTTTTTTTGAAATTTTCTCTTCAAGTTCCACCGTCCCCCACTTCAAATTTCATTCAATCTGTTCAACAGCTGCAAAACAAAGTGTGGATATTCAAAGGCTGGCAGATGAGACTCGCGGATTTGACATTCACTTAACAGAACAATATCGGCAACAGGATCTTCGTTGCCGTTTTCAAGCTTGTACACTTTCGGCTAGGGTACCCTTTTGTCTAATTTTACCCTTTGTACCATTTTGTCGTGGCCGAAAATCAAGGAAATTTCAGATAATGCTAATCAACGAGCACTGCAACCAAAACGGTATCGGAGAGGATCAAAGAGAACACGCTCGTCGGACTGTTAGGCGCTACTATGAGGATGATTTGGAACTTGATTTGATTGAATATGGAGAAACATTGAACGCTACAAGACGTTTTCCTCGCTTTTGTGCTGCTTTTTTGGCACAACAAAAAGTGGGTTTGACATTAGCGACAAAACGGTAGTCGCGACAAAATGATACAAAGGGTCCAAATTCACCTATTGTCTAGTTTTTCTCGTGTATTATTTTGTCGTGAGTGTCGTTGTGTCGCACGTGCCTTTTGTCGCGACAAAATAGGTCATTGTGAAGCATTTTGTTGCGTGTACCGTGTTGTCGCTAGTGCCGAAAAATTATTTCTCCCCTTCAATAAAATCAATTTTAGGCAGAACCTATAGCTTTGCTTATTGACCACAAATCTTCACAAATTTATTTGGATGAATTAAATATTTTGTTAAAAATAATTGGAGCGGACACGGCAAAAATGATTGTAACGGGAATTTGAAATATTAAAATAAATAAAGATTGGTTAAAATTGAAAAATAAATGATTGTATAAATATTTAGAATATTTTTAGAATTTTTTTAAAAATTTTTCTGCTTGTTTTTATCAAATATTTATCTTTTTTGTTTATTTTTTATTTAATTTTTGTTATTTAACTAAGGATCCGGCTTTTTCAAATTCAAATTTATTTCATAAATTATATAAAAAATAATTTGGCGTAATGTTTATTTTCATTTTTTGGTACCCCCAAAATGATTTTGGACAAAAGGGTTCAACGACATAATGTCAAAAATTTCGCGTACCATTTTGTCCAAATTTCCCCTTTGTACCATTTTGTCGCTTGTACCATTTTGTCGCTTGTACCGTTTTGTCGTATGTACCGTTTTGTCAGTACACGCATCTCTGACGTGGCTCTGTATCTCTTTTTTATGTTATCTATCAAATTTTATTAAATTTTAATTTCCTCAATTTCTTCACTTTAATTAAATTAATTTTTAGTTGTTTTCAAAAATGCGACGATTATTGCCTTCAACAATTTTAATTTTATTATTTATTATTTCCACCTTAATTGGCTATTCTTCTTCAATATATTTCCATATTGCCGAGACTGAAAGAAAATGTTTTATTGAGGAAATCCCCGACGAAACAATGGTTATGAGCCGTTACAAAGTTCAACTTTTTGATCCAAATACGAAAGCTTTTGGGGATTATCCGACGATTGGAATGCATGTGGAAGTTAAGGATCCGGAAGAGAAGGTTTGTTGTTTTTTTTGTTTATTTTTAAGGGGAGATCCGGGTCCTTCCAGGATTAAGGGAGGAATAAAGGGGAGTATAGCCTTATTTAGTCCAATCCCAATTGAATTCACGTCTGAGCTTGTGAACTAGGGTTGGGCCGGTTGGAGAAAAAATCGGTTCTGGATTCGATTGAGTGTTTAAAATTTCTTTCGATTGGGTTTCTCGTTAAATAATATCCGGGTTTCCGGCAAGGGCGTAGCCAAGGGGGGGGCTTCTGGGGCTAAAGCCCCCCCCCCCCCCCGAAATGGGGAAAAGGGAAAAATTTGGAGAAGGCGTTGGGCAAAAAAGTGAATTTTTTTGGCCTACGGCCTTCGAATTTTAAAAAATTTTCGCCTGCGGCGCTGAAAATCAAAATTTTCGGCGCCTGCGGCGCCGAAAAAGTGAAATTTTTTCGCCTACAACCTCAAATTAAAAAAAATTTTCGCTTGCGGCGCTAAAAAAGTGAATTTTTTTGGCCTACGGCCTTCTAAAATTCAAAAAATTTTCGCCTGCGGCGCAGAAAAGATGAAAATTTATGAACAAAAAAATTTGCGTCCGGAACGCCAAGGTAAACGCCAAAAAATTGGCGCCCACCCAGTGTTAGCCCCCCCCCCCCCCCCGAAATCGACCCCCTGGCTACGCCCTTGGTTTCCGGGTAATACGACCCATTTCGGTTGTCAACTTTAGCATGTTGGGCTTGGGAGTTTTCCTCACCCACTGTCAAGGTACTTGTTGAGTTTGGATCTACTTTATATACAAAATCCCAGGTCCAGATACAATTAAATACTTGTGTGTCTCACCAAAAAGTTAAAGGGGACGATGTTAAATTTTTTCCAATTTTCAGATGATCTTAAGCAAATTATATACAAATGAGGGCATATTTACCTTTACATCTCATTCGCCTGGAGAACATTTGATTTGTCTTTATTCAAATACAACAGCTTGGTTTAGCGGTGCCCAACTTCGCGTTCATTTGGATATTCAAGTTGGGGAACATGCACAGGATTATCAACAGGTTTATTTTTGTTGTTTTTAGTCTTGTTCAGTTCCTTTTTTGTCTGAGAAATAGTCTTTGAAGCCGTTCTGGGACCATTTGTCTGTTCCTTGTTTTTCGTCTTTCCCCTTATTTTTGGTTTCAAGTGGGCACTTTTGGATCCCAAAACTCTGTCCTGGTTCAAGTCCTGTGGATAATTCCCTTGAAACCATCCATTTTCTGCTTTGTCTGTGGGTTTTTGAATTAAAAGAACAAAAGCCAGAAAGGTGCCAGAAAGGTCCTCTCTTAAATCTTAACATTTTTCCAATTTTGAAGATTGCCGCAAAGGACAAGTTGAATGACCTCCAATTGCGTGTTCGTCAACTACTCGATCAAGTTGAGCAAATTACCAAAGAGCAGAACTACCAGCGCTATAGAGAAGAACGCTTTCGACAGACTAGCGAAGGAACTAACGTTTCTCTTTTTTATTTTTTGAATTTTTTAAAATTTATTTTTTAGAGCCGCGTTTTGTGGTGGTCTGCTGGACAAACAATTGTTCTCCTTTTGACGGGTTGGTGGCAAATTCGACACTTGAGAGGATTTTTTGAGGCTAAAAAGCTTGTTTAGAGACTCTGTTTTTTGGTTGTTAATATTTATTTTTCTGGCTTTTTTCTCCTATCTTTTGCTTTGCTTTTCTAGAGATCGGAAATTTTAAAAGGATATTAATTATAAATTTTGGGAATTTAATTTTTTTCAATTTTTAAGAGGAATTTTGTAAACTTTTAAATATTCTTTTGATTAATCGTTCTTATCCCCACACTTTTTTTGATTCTGGTTGAGGGGTTTGGCCAGAAAATTAAGGAACACTACAAATGTTTTAATCATGACTGGGAACTTCAAAGTTTGGACCCAATTCCAGGCCGATCTCTAATCTATTTTTCTGGCATATATTTGTTTTTTCTAAAATATTTTCTAAAATAAATATATATATTTTCCTTTTTAAGCGAAAATTTTTTTAATTTTTTGTATGCTCCAAAATGTACATATTTTTTTATTTTTTAAATTTATTTTTAGCAAATTTAAGTAAACTTTAGATGGCTTTTCTAAAGTTTTTTACCCACCCTTTAATTCTCTACCCGTTAGGCTTAAGTGGTGTTGGCATTGGATTTGGTTATTTTCGGTAAAAAATTTTTTTTGACAAAAAAATTTTCAAAAAAATCTTTTTTCTAGAAATAAACGGGACACAAAACATTATGATTTGGATGAGCAAGACGACAAAACTTTTATTGTTACAGGTTTTTAATTTGAAAAATGAAAAGAAAAAAATTTTTTGAAGGAGCTACTTCGGGTATTGGAAAGCAAATCACGAGAAAATTGGCGCTTAAAAATGCAACTGTAATTATGGCTTGCAGGTTTTTTTTTAATTTTGTTTTATTTTTTGGGCAGTCATGTTGGGAGGTGTTTTGGACTTATTCTAGTATCTGTTTTCAACTCCTCGTTTCTAGTTTACTCCCATTTCATTTCTTTCCTTATTTTTCCTTTTTCAAACGGATATGTGTTAGGTCTCCAAATTTATGAAAGATTCGTTTTCCATGAAAGCCCTCTTTCTCCTGAATTTTTCGGTCCCCATTTTTATTTCTCCTTCATTTTCGTGAAATTTACCCCAAAATCAACTTCTCTCCCTTCTAAATTGATTTAGCCATCATATGAAAAATAAGGGATAATAGGAGAAAAATGAGGGGACCCTGAATTTCAGATTCACAAATTAAATTCATAAAAAATTTTTTTCTAATTTTTAATACTTTTAAGGGACAAAAATAAATGTTTAGAAATCAGAAGAGAAATTGTTTTACAAACACGCAACAAAAAAGTATTTTGTAGGCTTTGTGATTTGTCAGGTTTTTTCAAAAGCTAATTTTTAAAAATTTTAAAATTAACTTTTAGATCCTGAAAGTATTCACAATTTTGCTTATAAACTTACAAAAGGTTATTTTTTATTTTTCAAATATTGAGACTGTTTAAAAAAATTCTTTTTCGCCAAAAGGGTTCGAACCCACGACCCTTTTTCTCTTAAAACTCCACTTAACCAAAGTTTTATTAACATTCTTACTTGGAAAACTTCTGGAAACCCATAAAAATTTTTTAATTCAATTTAAATTTGTTTTCCTCCAAATGGGGTCGAACCCACGACCTTTTTCTCTTAAAGCAAAAAGTTAATCCACTTAACCACAATTATTACTCCAAATAATTTTTTAACGTAAAATGGCCTTCCTTTTCTTTCCAAAATTAATTCTTAACCCACTTAACCACAAAAATATTTTTAAAAATTAAAAAATAATTTTTAGACGAAACCAAAAGTTTTGAAAAAATTGATGGAATAATTTTAAATGCTGCAACAAAAGTGAAAAAATATAAATTAAATAAACAAGGAATTGAGACAAATTTGGCAACAAATCATTTTGGGAATTTTTTACTTGTTGGGCTTTTATTACAAAAATTGTTAAATCAAGATACTTCTTCAAAAATTGTTTTTGTTAATACAAATATTGCAGCTAAGGATGGGTAAGAGGAAAAAGGGGGGGGGATAGAAAAGGGAAGGAATCAAAGTTGAGAAATCTCGTTATAAGAGACTCAATACCTCGTCTTAAAATTAAGTTGTCCTTTGGGTGGGGGAGCAGAATAAGCGATACCCCCCTATTTAACATACACCTTGGACAACAGACAGACCTTATTTTAAGATAGCAAGGGCGTATCCAGGGGTCCATTTCAGGGGGCCTAAAATTAGGTGTGTGCAAAAATTTTGGCGTTTTCTTTGGTGTTCCGAACGCCAAAGTAAACCCTCAATATTACATACACCTCGATTTAAGATAGGCTTTCTGAAATTTTGTAGACCACTGGATGGGGAAGCTGTCTGGGCGATCCCCTCTATTTAATATACACCTCATTATAAGAGACAAAATTTTTCAGCCCTAAGGGAGTATCTAATAGAGAGGTCTAACAAATCTTTAATCAAAAAATATATTTTATTTTAAAGTCTAAATTTGAATTTATTTGGTCTAAATGATGGCAAATTTGTCAAAAAATTGACTAGCACTTGTGAAATTGTTGACCCAGAAAAAGGAAGTTATGATATGCATGCTGCTTATAAATACTCAAAATTAATGGATCTCTTATTTGCTAGAGAATTGGCAGAAAGATTGAAAGGTTATTTATTTTTTTTTGTAAAAATTATTTCTCCCCAAAATGGTTCGAACCCTGATCATTTCTCTTTAATAAATTATCCACTTAACCACGAGTACCTAAACTAAATTTTTAATATTTATGGAGGGGGTCTGGGTTATGGGTTCAAGTAAACACCGACCAAGACGTGTTGAGCCCCCGACATTTTTTAAGCAAAAAAGTTAACCCACTTAACCACGAGTACCCAAAATAAATTTTTTAGTTATTCTTGGAGGGGTTCGGGTTTGATCCTCGCCTGGATGAAAATTTTTTTATTAACAATAATACACCCACCAAAGGGGTCGAACCCTCGACTCTTCCGCTTCAACACATAATTCTAAATCCACTTAACCACAATTACTTTAATAAAATTTTTTATTTAGATACACAAGTTCAAGTTGTTGTTGCTGATCCAGGCGGCACAAAAACAGATTTAAACAAGGATGAACCTTCACAGAAATTTTTCTTAACTCGTTGGACTAGTAATGCTCTTGGATATGTGGCTGGAAACAGAAGACCGGTTAACACAGCAATATATCCAATTTTATATGCTTTGGGAGAGGATGGAGTTAAAAATGGGACTTTTATCAGGTTTGTTTTTCTTTTTAAAAAAATTTTTTGGGGGTATGAGTTTTTCCAAAAAGCTTATTTTTGTAGAAATATTAAAATAAAATTATTTCCCGCCAAGAGGGGTCGAACCCTCGACCTCCTTAAATACTCAAGTTCGGGTTTTTGTTGCTGATCCAGGCAGAACAAGACAGAGATCTGTCACTTATGTTGGCTTCTGGGTTCATTACGAAGCCTATAATTTTAAAATTAATTTTTCAATATTCTTGAAGTCCTCGACAAGTACCTCGTGAATGGGGAGAAAATGCTGAAAATGTTCAACTTCGTCAAAAAGTTTGGTTAATGAGTGAACAATGGACTAAATTAGCTGATTATATGGGAAGAATGGAAGAGGGACTTGAAAAGCTTGGTTATTTTTCCAAGGATTCTCATGGAGATGATGAGGGGGAGAAGAAGAAAACAAGACAGAGGTCGGCAAAGTATCTTTGGTTGGCTTGATTATAGAAAATATTTTTTTGGTTTTTTGATTTGTTTTTAGGTTTTATTTTATTTTTTTTGTTATTTTTTGAGAATTAATAAAATACTCCCATTTTAGATTTAAAAAATTATTTAAAGTTGTGAGAAATGCAAAAGACAGAGGGTCCATGGTTCGAACCCCGCCCGGGTCAATATTTTTTATTTTAATAATTAATGTTAAAAAACCTTTTCTAAACATATTCCAATATTTAAAATAGAATTTATTATTTTTTTAAACAAAAAATTCATCTAATTGTGCCATTTGAAAAAATTGTCTTTTTAAAATACAAATCAGAAAAATGTTGTGCCAAAGCTTCGTTTCTTGCTAGAGCTCTAATTAACATGTTTTTATGAGCACTTCCAGGGCCAAGAACTCGAAGACCACTAAAAATTTTTAAAAATAAGTCAGGCCCTCAAACTCGAGCTTATATCTTAAGAAGTGGTGCCGCTCCTCCCACGCGGGCTCGTAGCCCCTGACTACGGGCCTCTCCCACGCCCAGACATACCCTAGAAAATTGACCTTATAACCGGGTGTATCTAAAATAAATGGTATTACCTAGAAAAATCCTCCACCCACCTATCCTCCCAACTTTTAAAATATTATAAAAAACCGTATATGTGTATCCCTTCCATTTTGATGATTCTGAACAATTTGAATAACTATAGCAAATGCTTGTTGTGATGATTGTTGTTTTTTGGAAGTTTTTTCTTTTCTTAAATCAATTAATTGCCATCCTGTCGGTTCAGAAAAAGTAACGGTTTTTGGGTCTTCCAAGTCTAGAACAGAAGACCCTGTTTGTATTTGTATTCTGAAAAATGAGGAAATTGAAACAGAAAATTAAAAAAAATTAAATGGGGGGGGGGGGGTCCAGGTTCGAACCCCGCTGAGGTCAAAAATTTTTTTATGGTTCCCTTCTATCAATATTCATCAACTGTCCGAACCACTGCTTGAACATGACTAGGAAGTCACAAATTTTGACTATTTTCCTTTATTCTTCTAAGAGTCCGCAACTTTTGTCCGCAAGTTTTTGCGGACTTTAGAAAAAATTCAAAAATAAATAAAAATTACTTTGACGGCGTGTATGACTCATCAAGTTTATAATCCAAATAAACAACCAAAAAATCAATAGGGGTTCGACGCTGGAATTCTATTGTGATTGTGTGGGGTTGTAATCCATCACTTTGCCTAAATAGAATTTTTAAAATTTTCTAAAGTATAGGAAGGGGTCCGGGTTCGAATCCAAATATTATTTTTATTTTACCAATTAGATATCCACCAGTAGGAGTCGAACCCCCGACCATTTTTGTCTTTAAGCAAAAAGTTAAACCACTTAACCACGATTTCAAATAATTTTTTAAATGCCACAAATCGGGATCTAAGTTCGAACCCCGGCCGGGTCAAAACTTTTTTTAACTAAAAAAATTAAAGAAACCAAAAAGTGTCTTCTCTGTCATCCAACAATTGATGTATTCCCATTCCTTCTTAAAAATTAAAAAATTTTCTCATTAAAAAAATTCCAAAAAAAACCTTTAGCACTCGATAACGTCCAAACAGCTTCATTCGAAATATCATTAATATGTCCAACTCCTTCGGGTAGACAAGACTTCCAGGAACGGCCAAAGTTTTTGTTTGAGTTGTCATTCACCATTTTTAAAGGATTAAAAAATTTTAGAAGAAAAGACTTGAAATTTGCCTGAAGGATTAATTGAAATTTGCCTAAAAAATTGAATTTTGCCTGAAGAATTGGAATTTACCTAGGAAGTTCGAATATGCTTAAGAAATCGAAAAATGGCCCAAAAAACAGGAATTTGGACTGGAAAAATCAAATTTGGGACCAAATGTCACCTTAACAAAAAATATTTTTTTAACGTTCCAAGACGTTCAAAATTAGAAAAAAATTATTTTCCAAGCGTCATTTTATTTAAAAACAAAATAAGTAAATAATAATAAAAACACAACACATTTTTTAAGCAGAAGAAAAAAAGAGAGAATGCATTTTAAAATGAGGAATGAATTTTTTTAAAATTAGGTCCCAAGTGAATTTTTTGTGTGTTTTGCAGGAGAGAGAAAACAAAATAAAAGCCAAATATGTTGGGAAATATAATAATAATATTGGGAGGGGGGGTCATTATTTTTGTTGGCTTTGTGTGTCAATTTATGCCTCCCATAGTTTTATTTCAACTTTAGAATTCGGATTAGTTTTAAGTTGGGGGTGTTGAAACAATAATATATGTTGGAAATTTTGACTTGGATTTAGAACCCAATCCTAATGTGGCCCAAAAAATCAAATCTGTACATAACTATAGGACACACAAACGGGAAAAAAGCCATTCCTGTGTGGAGAGAAAGATAGAGAGAAGGAAGATTTTTTCATTCAGCCCCAAAAAACTTATAAAGATTGGAAAATAAGAGTAGTACTGGGAGTTGATTGTGAGTGATTTCAAGACCCTTCCACTCTCAAAGGATCCAAAAATTTCTCTCAGAAAAAATTTCCTAATCCAAAAAAGTCCTCCTTCCTCTCTCTATTCTCCCCACACACACACACATTTTTTTAAAATTTATTTTAAAAATTAAAAAAAAAACAAACGTCTCTCTCGGCACTTGATAAATATTTATTTTTTCTCTCCTCTCTTTAAATTTAAAAATTGGTTGGTCTCTTTCCTCTCTCTCTCAAATTTTTTTTACTCTTCCATCAATTTTTCAAAAAAAGTCGTCTTCCCTCTTTTAGTTATCACGATATTTCTCGTTGAGCTTGTTAAGCAATTCCTTGTGCGCAATTTCCGATTCGTCTGAGACCTTTGGAAAAAAATTTTTTTATAAAAATTTTGAGGAAAAAAACCTGAAATTGAAGCATCTTTGCCGTTCCAAGCGATGCCTTTATGGCAGAAGCAGTCGAAGCATAAACCATCTTCTTTTTGATAGAAGCACTGTCTGGGCACAACTAGAAAAAGATAAAAAAAGTAAAAGTCAATTTTCAGGCTTCCCAAGCCAAATGACTCATAATGGTCAGACTTAAATCTTGCCCAATTTCGCTATATTTCCTTATGGTATCCATAAGAGAATCGAGGAAATATTTGAATATGAGGGAGGATGGTCTGACCATTATGAGACCGCTAAGCAAGAAAAAGAAGAGGGGAGAAACCGTCGGTAAGAAAGAAACACTTAATACTTTCGAGCAACCTTCTTAGGATTCCTAACAATAATCAAGGGAAGAAATAATCCTCATATTAGAACCCCAAGATACAAAAACCCCCAGTCTATTGGATTGACCACTAGCCCTAATTAAGAACCCAAAACTCTATTAATTATAAAAGAAAATACTTGAATGAAGACTATTTTGTCCATTTTAGAAGTTCCAGCGCCTGGACGATGTGTTTGGAATTTAAAGTCAAAAACAGCATAACGACAATCTTGAAAACCGTCAGTCTTGTCTTTAATGTCCTTTACGAATATCTCGTAAGCCGCTTTAGAATTGTCTTCATAACTGTCATCTGTTGTCCCTATCTAAAGAGAAAATTGGGGACAAAGTTAAAATTGCGGATTCTGCAAATAATTTGCGGACTAAATCCAAAAACGAGGGGAAAAGGACAGGAACCAGAAGCAGGGGTAAGAGGGATTCAGTTTAGGAAGACAAAAGGAGATCAAATTAAACATGGGGATATAACCCGTGGACCTTTGGAAGCACAAACCTTCCCTAGAACCTACCCTTCATTTTGCGGACTAAACTTAATCCTGATAACGATTTAGGGACGGTGTCCGCAAAAAATGGAAAAGTCCGCAAAATGGGCGGTAAGGGGAATGTACCCTAATACAGTCCCAAAAGATTCCATTAGCTTTCTACCCTCACACTTTAAATCCCCAAAGATCCCCTCAGATTCCCAATCCCACAAAAAATAACTTTTTAAAAAACCTCTTCAGCAGTCAAAGCAACTTCAACCACAACTTCATTCTCGACAATCTTATAAATAATGTAGCGGTACTTTTTGGCCTCAGATAATTGTTGAAAAGCTGTCTGGCACTCAGCATTAACCATTACTCCGGAAGCCATTTTTAATCCAAAATATTAAAAAAAATAAAGTGAGTCTGAAAAATTAAGAAAAAAATAATAAGTTTGAAAATTCAAGGGTTCAAAATGGTCAAAAGGGTAAGTCAAAAGAACCTAGACTTTCTGACTTATAGAAAGAAGCCTATCAAATTTCGATGATTTTCCAGTCCTCATTCAACAGAATTTTAGTTAAAAAATAAAAAAAGCGTCAAGGGTCCGAAATGGTAACTTTTTGATTTTAACGAAAACCCCTTTAAAAACCCAGTGATTTTCCATTTTTATTTAAAAAATTTCAGTAAAAAATCAAAAACCAGAAAGGAAATGAAAAATCAACGCACCCATCAAAAAACTTTTTAAAGACGTAATGACCTTCTCTCAAGTTTTTACAGTCTGTTTTGACTCAGAAATTCCTCCACAAAAATATATATTAATCAATTTCACAATTGATGACTAATCCGTCTCGACAGTAAAAAATGTTCTCAATCCCCCCCTTTACAATAACGTTAAAAAAAGTCAATCAATCAGAGAGCTCTCAAAACTATTTTGTAAAAAGTGTTGTGGGGGGTTAGCTTATTTTTAGTCTATTACAAGAATGTGTGTAGAGGTTAGTCTGAACTGTGTACAAATGCAAAAGAATTGAAGGAAATGGGATGAAAAATAAACAAAAAAAAATTTTCATCGGGGAATGAATAGAAAAAATTTAGAGAAAAATGCAAAATCTTCATCAGTTCTTTTTATATTTGTTCTCTTTTTCTCTGTCTGTACTATTTCTTTTTTCAATTAAAGTTTGGCGGAATTTTTGAATTTGAAAATAAAATAACCTAAAAAGACTTTCACACTATAGGACATATTTTGGGCCATAACTTTTTTAATTCTTAACCGATTTAAATGATTTTTATATCAATCGAAAGCTCTTAATTTACGGATTATTTAAGCTAACAGGATCAATGTGCTCCGAACATTCTACAAAAAGTTATAGCAGAAATAAGTTCAAAAATCACGATTGCGCGCACTTATCGACACATAACTTTTTGTAGGGTGATCTGATCAACTCAATCTCTTTACAAAAAATACTCCCCACATCCAGATCTTTCGATTGGTATAATAATTATTCAAATCGGTTAAGAATCAAGAAAGTTATGGTTCAAAATGTGGTCTCTGCCGAACGGGGGCAGAATTTAAAAAACTAGAAGGCTGTATCTATCTTCATTCAAAATTATTTAAATTTTATCTAAAAATATAGCAAAATTAGCCAGTTTATACAAAAATCTAAAAACTTTAAAAATATTAAAAAAATTCATCACTTTCCCCCAGGCATATTTCCATACATGGGCATATTTCCATACCCACCATAGCCATTATTAAAGCCATAATTGTTGTACGGGGTATAGGCACTGCATTTACACGCACAATTTTGAGCAATTATCTAAAAATAAAATTAATTTCAAAAAAATTTTTGTCCAAAACGTCCAAGGCTCAAAATGGTCAAACAAAAGAATTTTAGTTTTAAGCTTAATATTAAATTTAAAATTTTTCTCAATTCACAACACCCACAGGACTTGCGCATTGAGCTAAAGACATAAACTGGCAGTCTGATTGGTCTACTGTACACACTACAAAAAATTTTTGAAAATTTTTAAAAATTTTTAAGGATTACTAGGTCTATTATTCACAGGATAATTATTTGGAGGGAAATTGTTGTAGCTTGGAGGGTAATTGTTCACTATTGGATTGTTGCCGTAATTTGGAGGGATTAAATAGCCTGTTCCATAACTTGAAAAATTTTTTTAAGTTGGGATTTTTAAAGGAAGAAAAATACTTTGGAGGAATATTGTAGCTATAACCAGCACCACTTCCAGGATTATTAATGACAATAATCTTAAAAATATTATGAGAAATATTCTGAGAAAATCAAAAATTTACCACAGGTGGCTGGTTGTACTGCTGTTGGGGAGGATAATAAGTCTGTGGAGGAAATTGTTGCCCAGGCGGGTAGTAGCCAGGAAAAGTTCCTGTATTGGGACGGTTATTAGTTTGGGGATTTATTTTTCCAGAATTTTTGCCTGGATTTATGCCTGGCTGTGAGGCAGGGTTATAATTTGGATTGTTTGGATCACCGCTGAGTACTTCGCCTTAAATTTTGAGAAATTAAAAATTTTTTTTTTAATTTTTATACAGCAGACGGAGCCAATACAAGCTTCTTTTGGATCGTAGCAGAACCCACCAATCCTACAACCTTAAAAAATAATTTAAAAATAAAGAGTAAGAAGATACCCCCTAAGGACTAAAAAATTCGATCAATTTTATATACAGCTTTTTAAACGCGAAAATTGACCGATAGGTTAGAAAAGCTGCAAGTTGGAATAAAAAATAAACTTAGAGGTATCTCGTAGACAATTCTCCCACCTTCCCCTAACTATGTAATTCTTTAAAATTTTATTTTTAAAATTGTTTGAATATTATTAAAAATATTTTAAAAAAAAAGGAAAAGCTGGCTGACTTTTCACTGCGGGATATTTGAAATTTTCTTTTATTAAAAAATTTTTTTCTAACAAAATTATTGTTAAAAATAAGGCAAATTTGTGCATTTTTATTTAATTTTTATTCCTTAAAATTTTTAAATGGAATCGAATATATTTTCTTCTCCCTATAAACTACCTGATGCTATTAGACAAATGATTGTAGCCTCCTCGAATGGTTAAAAATTTTTTATTTTTTAATTATTACCCCTAAATGGTAATTAATTTATAAGCAGCTTTTTAAACGGAAGGTTTAACCGATGTGTTAGAAAAGCTGCAAGTTGGAAAAAAATAAGCTTTAATTCCAAGTTTTAATTAAACTTTAATTCCAAGTTGGAATCCAAGTTGGAAATTAAAGTTGTATTTTCAAGTTTTATTATTTAAAGTTTAATTCCAAGTTGGAATTCCAAGTTTTAAAAAATTCCAACCTAACCAACATTATTATTTTCCCAAAAAATAATTTTTATATTTAAAAACAGGTGTTATTACCGAAAAACAACAAAAATGGAAAACAGCCGGTTATAAAGGACAATCTATAATGGTCATTCCTATGGCCAGAACAATAAAAGAAAATTATAACGAAATAAAAGGTAAAAATTTTTATTTATTATAAGTCAGTTGTTTGGTCATTTACTAATTAAATATATAATAAACTATTGTTTAAATAATAAACAAAGTTTTATTATTTGTGAAGAAAAGCATTTGTTGTGTTAAAGTTTTAAAACTTTAATATTATATAAAACTTGATTTTATTAGTAAATAGCTAAGTTTTATTTTATAAACTTGGATTAAAACAAGTTTTAAATAAAATAAGTTTAGAATAAACAAACCTTGTTTCAAACAAAGTTTTTAATAAAATACAACGTTTTTAATTAAGGTTGTATTTCTTAAAACAAATTTTGTATTTTGTTTAAGACTGTTCTAAAAATACAAACTTTATTTAAAACACGTGTGTTTTACAAACTTTGTTTCAACCGAAGTTTTACGCAAATTACAAACCTAGTTTCCAACAAAGTTATAAATAAAATAAACAAACTTGTTTTAATGAAACACAAACTTTATTTAAAACAAGTTGTATTTTATAACTTTTTTGTTTAGAAAAACACAAACTTTGTTTCAAACAAACTCCATTTTTACCCTCTTTACATCTTAAAAAATATTATTTTCTACTACTTTTTTTCAAATCTTTACTTTAAATCCTCAAAATAAAATATAGCTAAAATATTTTATTTTTTTAGCTAAATCGATTGATTAGAAACGGATTTTATTTTGCGGTAAATATTAGAAAATTTAGAAAAAGCATGGGATATTTTTAGAGGAAATTTAAGAGCAACGAGGAGTGAGAGAAATGAGGCGCAAAAGAAGCTTTTAAACGTTAAAAAGCCTTGTCTATAGCTATAGAGATTTCCTTCTTTCTCTTGCCTTTTTTAAGGGATAAAGCGCAGACTTAATCGATTCTTTAAAAATAGTGAAATCAGTAAAGCAGTAAAAAAGTGTCTTGATAACAATTAGCAAGTTAGCTGCTTCAATAAACTGTTAACAGCTTCATTAAAAACTTGAAACAACATTTAAGGTTAATTTGCTAACAAAATGTGTTTCACAAACTTTGTTTAAAAAATACAACATTTATTCAAAACAAGTTGTATTTTACAAACTTAGCTTAGAAAACACAAACTTTTTTCAAAACATGTTTTAAATGAAATAAAAACATGTTTGCAACAAAGTTGTAAATAAAATATTAAATAAACTTGTTTGTTTAGAAAACACAAATTTTATTCAAGTTGCAAACTTAAGTTTCCAAAACTTTAAAAACTTCTTTTAAGTTTCCAAGTTTTCAAGTTTGCAAACTTGAATTGCTACAACTTTCTCTTCCCTATTTTTATTTATAAAATATTTTTATTTTTGTTTATTCATTGGCCATTTAAGCGGCTGTCACTAAACAAAAATATATAAAGCTTTTTTAGAAATAAGGACACACAAAAAATATATTTTTATTTTCTTTTGTCTCATTGTCATTCTTTAATATCCATGATATTCTTTCCCCTTTTATGTATTTTTTATTTTTATCTTTTATTTTCAACAAAAAAAACAAAGTTTAAATAAAAACACATTTTTAGAAAATAAAATACAAACAAACTTTGTTTGCAACAAGTTGTAAATAAAATAACCAACTTGTTTGTTTAAACAATAAACAAATTTTAGTCAAAACACAAACTTTGATTAAAACAAAGTTATAAGTAAAACATAAACATTTTTAAATAATTAAACAAACTTGTTCAGACAAAACACAACCTTGTTTGAAACAAAGTTGTAAATATGATAAACTTGTTTGTCCAAACAAAAAACACAAACCTTGTTTAAAACATAGTTGTAAACAAAACACAAACTTTAATTTAATAAAGTTTTATCCTTAACAGAACAGACAAAAGAACAACAACAAAAACAACAAAATCTCCCACCAACATCCCTCCCAACATTTCCAACTTGTTTTGCTTCAACAACAACAAAAACAAATTTAAAATTATTTAAAAACTTTAAATTAAATGTTTTACTTAAAAAAAAGAAATTTAAAATTAAAGAGAATGACAGAAATCAATTTAAAAGATTCCCAACAACAACAGGAATGTTTGGCTTTTGAACCTCAAAATTATCTCAAAGATAGATGCAAAAAATGTTTTAGACTAAAGTTTGTTGTTAAAAATTATTTTTAAAAATTATTTAAAAATTAGGGATAAACACGAAAGTAATTTGCCTATTAGAAAGCCTACACTAGAAAGGAAAACATCCTCTTCAAGCAGTACAAGCAAAAGTGCTTCAGATGCAGCTAATGTTAAAACAACAAAATTGGCAAAAACAAAGAGTAGCAATGCTACAAATTTGAACAATTTTGCTTCTGCTTCAAAAAATAATTCCGCAAAAAATTCTGCTACTGCTTCCAACAATAATTTTGTTTCTGCTTCAAAAACTAATTCTGCTTCCGCTTCACAAAATAATTCTAATTCAGTTTCAAATAATTCTGCTTCAGTTTCAAATAATTTTGCTGCTGCTTCAACTAATTCTGTTAGCAATTCATTATCAACAAAAAAGCACTCCCCTCCAACTACCAACAAATCTTCACCCAAAAAAGTGTTAGCAACAAACATTGCTAACAATAAAAACAATATTCCAGTGCCTACAAATGTTGCTACAACTTTTCGAAGAATTCCTATTCAAAGAAGTTCTTCAGGTTTGGAAGAAGAAGAAACAATAGAAAAACAAACAAAATTAATTAAAAATAAAAATAATTCTGATAAAAATTCTGATATTAAAAATCAGAATTCTGATAGCAACAATATTAATGAAAAAGTGAAGCAGAAGCCTATAGTAACTAAGCAAAAGGAGGAAAACAATAAGCAACAAAAAGAATTAAAAGAAGCCTCAAATGAGGTTGAAATAAATGAAGTCCTTCACACTAAAAGTGACGAAAATAATGAATTGGAGGTTATCCTTTTTAAATGATTAATTTTTTAAAGTTAAAAACAGGTGGCTTTAAAAGTTTAAATTATTCGATTTCTGTTAGAAATATAAATTAAATTTTTGTTTCTAAAAAATATCAGAATTTTAATAAACTTGCGTTAAATATTGTAAATTTATTCAGAATTCTGTAAGCTTAAATTATCAGAATTTTGTAAACTTGAGAACCAGAATTTAAACAGGTTGAATTTAGTATAATTAATTAGTCAGAATTTTAATAAACTTAAGAAATCAGAATTATCGAAAACGTAAGAAATCAGAATTTTAGTAAACTTAAGAAATCAGAATTTTGGTAAATTTAAGAATCAGAATTTTAATAAATTAAGCAGAATTTAAGAGAACTTAAGTAATCAGAATTATCGAAAACTTAAGAAATCAGAATTTAAACTTAAGTTGGTTTTTGTAGTCAGAACTTTAAAAATCAGAATTATCGCAAATTTAAGTATCAGAATTTTAACAAATTTAAAAAATCAGAATTTAAATAAATTAAGCAGAATTTAAGAAAACTTAAGTAATCAGAATAATTTTTTTTACTCTTTAATAAATTAGATAAAAACAATTATAATGACACCAACAACATCAAAAACCAGAAGCAACAAAACAGAATTAAAAGAACCAGAAACATCAAAAACCTTAGCAACACCAAAAACATCAACATCCTCCTCGTCTTCTTCTTCCTCATCTTCAACAACAACAACCGTATTACTTCCAAAACAAAGAAGGCAAATAAGCCAAATTAGTGGGTCTAAAAGTTTTAAGGAGGCAAATAATAATTTGCTTCAAAATGAGAATATTAACGAAGCCGAGGTGAAAAGTGAAGCAAATAATAACGAGGCGATACTTAATAAAATTGGAAATAATCTTACTATTGTAGTTGAAGAAAATGGAATTAATAAAGAAAGAAATAGAGAAGGTAACTAATTAAAAATTTCTCAAAAAAATTTTCAAGAATTTTTTAAAAATTTTCAAAAAATTTTTACAGACGAAGTAGACGAAATTCTCTCCCTTTGTTCTTACAAAACAGCAAACTCACGCCTCGCGAATTCCTCCTCCCCTTCAAACTTCCCAGTTTCTGCTAACAATGTAAACGGAAACGGAAGCAATGGCCATTCACAAAGTGAAATGTTTAGTGCCCAATCAGTAAAAAATTTAAATTAATTTTTATTTTTAATTCCCTTAAAGATTGACAGTCTAAACAGTATTTCATTTGCTGATTCATACAAAACAAGTTTAAGAAGTCCTCCCCCATTTTTCGACAACGACGATGATTTTTTAACGCCTACAAGTACAATGGATGGACACTTTTTTAATCAAAATATTTATAATAATTTTATTAATCAAGTACAAGATGAAAATGAAGAATTTGGAGGGGTTGATTCTAGAGCTAGAACGCCGACTGCTAAAGTACTATTTTAATTAAAGGGAAAATTAAAAATCAGAATTTTCATAAACTTGAGTACTCAGAATACTGAAAATATTAAATAATCAGAATTATCGGAAACTTAAGTGTTCAGAATTTTACCTTAAATAATCATAATCAGAATTTTCATAAACTTGAGAAATCAGAATTAAAAATATTAAATAATCAAAAAATAAACTTAAGTAATCAGAATTTCCATATACTTGAGTTATCAGAATCTTAATAAATACGCATCAGAATTTTTATAAACTTGAGGAATCAGAATTAAGAAATATTAAATAATCAGAATTTAAGCAAACAAACAGAATTTTTATAAATTTAGATGAATTTAGATGAAAATTAATTTTTAATTTTTAAAAAATTTAAAAATTAATTTTTTAAAAAATTTAAAAAATGTATTTAGATGAACTTAAATAATCAGAATTTTAATAAACTTAAGTAAATTTCCTATTTTTTCTATTGTAGAGTCATACACTCGACTATGACACGCTACAATCGGAGAATCAACGACTAGCAGAAAAATGTCGCCGTTACAAAAATGAACGGCAAAGATGGACAGAATGGCTGGCGAGAAGGGCAACAACAATATCAGGAACAACAACACCAACAAATGGAAAAGAACCAAAATTACAAATTGAAAATAATAATTTAAATGCTTTACAACAAAGAAGACAACGTCAACAACAGTTAGCAGTAGATGCATTAGCAGAGCTGGAATCTATTGTTAATGAATATCGAGAAGAAAATGTTGCTTTAAAATCAGAATTGCAGCAGCAACTTAGGGTAGAAAATCAGAATTTTTTAAAAATCAGAATAAAAATAAAAATCAGAATTTCGATATAATAAATACTAGAATAAAATCAGAATTTTAAAATCAGAATTTTTGAAAAGTCAGAATTTTTGCTATTCAGAATTTAAGATCAGAATTACTAAAAATCAGAATTATTTAAAAATAAGAATAAAATTAAAAATCAGAATTATAAAACCAGAATTTAGGAACAAAATTTAAATGCCCGTTCATTTAACCACGAACAACAGCTTTCCGAACAACTAGTTTCTGCAGAATTAATAAACGCCCAATTAAGACAAGAACGGGACGAGTTGCAACAGGAGATTGATGAGATTCAAGTAGTTACAAATTACAATTTATAAAAAATATCTTTTAAAGGACCAATGTCGAATGGAAGAAATTGAAGAATTTCGAGAATTACAACGAGAATTGGACCTTAACGCAAAGAATTGTAGAATTCTTCAGTTTAAACTGAGAAAATCAGAAAGGCAGAGAGAACAATTACAAGCTGAAAGGTGTGTGCTTGTATCGAGATGTGAAGAATTGCTTGATAAAAATAATAAATTAATTAAAAATGAAGAAAAAAGTGAAGAAGAAAAATCAGAAGAAATATCAGAAGAACAAAAATTTGCACAAATGGAACAAGAATTACACGTTGCGAAACAGATTTCAATAAAATTACAAAACGAATTAGAAGCAGCAGAAGAGCGTCGCTGCCGTCTTGAAGACGAACTTTTTTACAATAGGGAAAAAGTTAGAGAACTTCTTGCTCAGAATAAGTGGAGGGAAGCGAAGAATAATAGGGAACAACAGCAAAATATAGTAAGGAATTAATTAAACTTTTTTTACAAATTCAAATTACAAATTGTAAAAAGTTTTATTTATTTTTCACAATTTGTAAAAAGTTGTATTTATTTTTTACAATTTGTAAAAAAAAGTTTTATTTATTTTACAATTTGTAATAAGTTTTAATTATTTTTTACAATTTGTAAAAAGTTTAATTATTTTTTTACAAATATAAATTACAATTTTAAAATAATTAAAATCTAAAAACATTGTTCAGAGACCAAGAGGAGAAGCCTTAATAATCTCCTCAGCTGCATTAATGGTTGATGGAAGCAGCCATGTTAGTGCTAGACCTGAACATTTTGAGGAGGAAGAAGAACCAAAAGAAATACAACGAGAAGTTAGGGATTCGATGGAACGTGAAGCTGATTTGAGAGAACAATTAAGATTCACTGAAGCTGATTTACAAAGAACTAGAAAGAGAATGAGGGAATTGGAGACTGAAAATGATGATTTGCTACAAAAATATACTCGGTTGGCTGATCAACAAGCACAAAATCTGTCAATGCTTCCGGGAGGATTATTAACCCCTAAAAGGCCTAGTCTTTTTAGAAGCATTAGGCAAGTTGCACAAAATTACAATTTGTAATTATAAATAAATTAAAGTTGTAATTAAACGTTTTTTAACGAATTTAGATTACAATTTGTAAAAAGTTTTCCGGAAATTTCAAGTTTTATTTATTTAATATTGTAATTATATAAATTAAAGTTTATTTATTTATTACAATTTGTAATTACAATTTGTAAAAAGTTTTAATAATCTATTACTATTTTAAATTACAATTTGTAATTAAGTTTTCCGGAAAGTTTTCCTGAAACATTTTTATTTCAAGTTTTATTCCTTTTTGAGATTAAAGTTTATTTATTTATTACAAATTGTAATTACAGTTTACAAATAAGAATAAATACCTATTTTTAATTTATAGTGAGGGCAATGATTCTAAAATGTTAACTAAAGGAATTATTAGCGGTAATAACCGGCTTAACCAAGGAGAGCAATCTTCACCCAAAAAATCTCAAAGGAGTGCTTCTCATTGGTAGTCAACCCAACCTTTTAAAAAAATTTTTTAAATTATAGTAGTGATACAAAAGAGGCTAGCGAGATAATTAAAGGTGTAGGGAAGAAAGACAATACAATTGTGGATGTAAAAATTTTTTTTAAATTTTTTTATGAAGCAAAATAAAAATTTTTTTAAGACGGAACAACTCTGCTACATGTTAGCAGCAATGGATGCCCAAGCAAACCGAATCTGTAAACAACTCGAAAAAATAGAAGGAAGTGGGAATAAAGAAGAACGACGTCGTTCACTTAAGGGAGGAGAAATTGCTTCAGTTTTGGAAGAATTGGCTAGGCTTCTGAGTGAAATGAAGGCAATTAAGGAACAATTGGCACATTCTCAGAATGTAAATTTTAAAGGAAAATTTTGGAAAAAAAAATTAAAAAAAATTTTTTGAACAGATCTCCCTAACAAAATCAATGATTCTTGGAAATGTATTAGGCGATAACAATACAAATGATTGTGGGAAATCAAAACAAGAATGTGAAGATGGAAGTAAACCTGTTGGGAATAATGTCTGTACTGTATGTGAGGAGAAGGAGAGAAAGATTCGTGAATTTGAACAAAGTTGCGATTTTTACAAAAGAAAAAATGGGGAATTGACTGAACAGGTAGAAATTGTAAAACTTTTAAATTTACAATTTTACAATTTACAAAAACTCAATTTTCAAGGTTTTACAAATGCGCGATCAATGGGCTAAAGAATTACAAAAGGCTGAAGAAGAAGCTAATACTCAAAAAGTTTTAGCAGAAAAAGAAATAACTAGTTTGCGAAATGCTCTAGATAAGCAAATTACAGAAACACAATCGGCTAGGGATTTGTTAGAAAATACACGTGCAGAAAATGTTACACTCCGAAAGGTAATTTTACAATTAAAGATCGAAAGCTAAAATCAGAATTACAATTATAAATGTAAGGTGAAAAAGTTTTACAAATTATAATACAAATTGAAAAAAGTTTGAAGAAAGTTTTACAATTTGTAAAAAAGTTTAAAAGGTTTGACAAACATTTTACAAATTGTAAAAAAGTTTAAAAAAGTTTTACAATTTGTAATACAAATTGTAAAAAGTTTGAAGAAAGTTTTACAAATTGTAAAAAAGTTTAAAAGGTTTGACAAACATTTTACAATTTATAAAAAGTTTAGAAAAAAAGTTTTGCAAATTAAATTACAACTGAGTGCTAAAAATTACAATTATAATTTAACCTTTTTTCTAGGCAATGGCAGAACGTGAAGCAGAACTATCCCAAGCAAAAGAAAAGGCTGGAGGGTTAGAAAAAGGATTAGATCAGAGTCGGATTTGGGAGACGCGTTGTAAAGAAGCTAAAGCAGAACGGATAAGATTACAGGCAGAATTAACACAATTAAGAATGAGAACAGACGAAGCTTTGCAAGAATTGGGTAAACAAAAATTTCAAAAAATTCTAGGAAAAATTCAAAAAAAAAATAATTTTTTAAAGAAAAAATGAGAGCAACACACCAACAAAAAGAGATTGTTTGGATTAGAGAAAAATTAAAATTGGAAGATTTATTAAAACAAACAAAACAACAACCGCAACAACTCTCTTCCCCAAAAACATCCATTGAAAAAATAATTCCAGTTGTAGTTCAAATGTCTAAACCTAGCGTGAATATGTGTTGTTCTCCTAGTAAACAATTGGAAAAACAAACTGATACAGTTGAAAATAATAATGTTAAGCAGGAATGTGTTAAAGTTGATTATAAACAGGTAAAAAATGTTGGGAAAATGTTTGGGGGTAAATGTTAAGGAGAAATAGAAATTTAAAAATCAGAATTTGAAATTACAAATTGTAAGAAGTTTTAGAAAATGTTTGACAAATGGGATTACAAATATTAAAAGTTTTAGAAACAGATTCGCAAATTGTAAAAAAAAGTTTTGGAAAGTTTTACAAATTGTAAAAAAAGGTTGATAAGGTTTTACATATTGTAAAATGTTTAAAAAAGTTTTACAATTTGTAAAAAAGTTTTATAAATATTTTTACAAATTGTAAAAAGTTTGATAAAAAGTTTTACAATTTGTAGTATGTTTTAGAAAAAGTTTTACTATTTTTAAAAAAAGTTTGACAAACTGTTTTACAAATGGTAAAAATTAAAAAAGAAAGTTTTACAAATTGTAAAAAAAATCTTAAAAAAGTTTATTACAATTTGTAAATATGTATTTAAATTCAGATAGCAGATAATGCCCTACGCGCCGCCGAATCATTACAGCGTCAATATAGGGAATATCAAAGCCATTATACCGCAGAAGTTGAAAGATTAAACGCCAGATTAAATAATTTAGAACGAGAACAACACCAAAAACGATTGGAAAAAAGTGAAGAAAAGAAGTTAAATCAGGCTTTTCCTACTTTTGGTTTGCAAGTGAACAGAATACCCATGGCTGAGGTTCCAAAAAATTAAAAAAATTTTTTCAAAGAAAAAATTTTTTTCTTAAAGAGCCCTTCAATGAGTTCACTAACCGAAAACACAACTTGGGATAGTCGACTACTAGACTGTTCTATGGCACGTTCAGTCTCCCCTTTCAAATTCCCTCGAGGAGCATGTACTACCCCAACATCTGTGAAGGCTTGCCGAATGGATAATATTTTGTTTAGGAGTCAAGGAGCAGAAAAAATAATTTCTGGCGAGTTTGGGAGTGATGAAGATAGTACCTCTGCTATGGCAGCTGCAAATGCTGCTGCTAGCACTAATAAAGCTCATAGAGAGTATAGAAGAACGAGCAGTTCAGGTAGTTAATGAACAAGATAATTTAGCAAACTGGGGGTAATATAGACGAATTCTCATTATAAGATACGCCCAATACTGAAGACACTTCAATTTATTGGATACCTTCTATTTAAGAGACACCCCAATATAAGATACCCCCAACCTCCTATAAGAAACCCAATGCATCTCACCTTACTAAGATGATCATTTCACTTTACTAGGATACCCTCTATTTAAAAGACACCCCATTATAAGATACAAAGTTTTCACCTCTAAGGGTGTATCTTTTCAACCCCAAGGGGTCGACTGTACCAAAAATGCTCCAAAAATTCAGTCAAAATATTTGAACTCGAACCAAGTATAGAGACGCAGAGAACTTTGCGTTTCTCTAACGTTTAAATTGAAAATTAAATTTTCTTTAAAGGAACGAACATTCTTTACCGAATACGACGTGAAGAACTTTCCAAAGGAAAATGCCCCTCAGTTCGTCAAATGGCCAAAGCATTCGACTCTTTTGAACAAACACGATTAAATGAAAAAGAAGCGGCTGCGGAAGAATCGCGTAGACGTAAAGAGTAATTAAACAAGCAAAGGGGAAGTTGAGGATGATTTTCAAATATTTTTAAGGGAAAAATCAAGCAAAACAAAAAATTCTTCGGGATTATTTGGGCTGTTAAACAAAGCTTCTTCAATGGACCAGTCCCTTTCAAGTGCTGGGAGAAAATTGCCCCCATCAAAGGCTAAGGCTAAACGACGACCTAGCGATCACCAAGCGGCAGCATTACAAAATGAGCTGTTGCTAACGAAGAATAATAGTGGGGAGATTGCTCCACGTGGAGGGAGGAATCCGTTTAAGGTGAAAAATAATTTTGGAGTCAATTTAGATAAAATTTCTGAGAGATTTTTTAAATATAACAAAGTAAGGGTGAAGGAAGATCCACCTAGCTAGCATTTAAGACGCTTATTAAGAAAGGGTTTAAATCAGTGTATGGTAGGAATGAGAGGATATGTAGCAGTAGGATGAGGGGAGCAAGTCTGCCTCAAAGGTATCGTAGGCATCCCCTCACCTTAATAAGAATGAGAGGACTTCCTTATCAATGAGTTTAATTAGGGTTAAGATCTATTAAAACAAGGCGAAAACAGAGCCCCGGAAGGTCGTCGGTGAACACCTATACGTGGTGAGCGAAAGCTCCTAGCAAAAACTGCCAGGAAGTCGCAGGATATGCCTGCCTGGGGCTAAATTTTCACCTCTCTTAAGTTCCTATAAATCTGTTTATTTTACAGGGAATGGGTTCACGCCTTGTTGAACGTGTCAGACGTTCTCTCTCTCGAACTGGAAAAAAGCGGAGTCACAGTAGGGATGAGGGGACTCCCTTGTCAATGAGTCTAGTTGCAGCAACAGGCAATGAAACAACTACATTAATGTCTTCATCGACAACGGCTGCTAGTATTAATGGATAACTTTGTTAATTTTTAATGTTTAATTCTCTACATATTATCCCAAAATTGTTGCCTAATTTTTGTTTTTTACTATTTTTTTTTAATTTTTAATGTGCCTTTTGCCTTAATTTTAACAATAATTTCCTCCTAAAATAAATTTTGCTCAAGCTTATAAATTTTAAAAATTTTTTTCTTTTTTAATGTCACCCCTCTCCCTGCCAGCTTTTCCCTTGTCAGTCTTTTCCCTTGTCAACTTCCCCCCCCCCCCCCCTCCCTCGAAAAAAGCTCAAAACCCCTTATAACAGATATTTAAAAAATAGACCCACTTCCATCCACTTTAGTCCACACCGGACATGTTCCAGCCCCTCCAGCCCCCGGACCTGTAGGTTTACAACACTGAGTTCCAAAACACTTGTGATTCAAACTTAGACAATTAACCATGGCACCACAGTCTTAAAAAAATTTTTTTTAATTTCCAAGAAAAATAATGGTTATACTTCCATCAGCAGACCACCCCATCGGACATTGTTGAGGGGCATATTGTCCATCCACACTCTCAAACAATTTAATTAATAAATAAGTAAAGACTTTAAGTATTTCAAGTTCATTCTTGAGAAGTTTTATTTTAGGAAATTTTATCGGGGTTTTAGGCATTTGGGCATTAGTAAAATTAAATTGGGAAAGAAATAAGGATAAAATTAATAATTTTGGGGTTTGGCGGGTTTTGAAATTTAGAGAAAAAAATTTAAACAAAAAAACTCTTTAGTTAATCAATTCTATAATTTTTTTATTATAAAAATTAAAAAAAAAATTTAATTTTGGATGGAAACTGGAAAGAATGGCTGAGCAAATAAATTAAAATTTTAAAACATCGATAAGGCAAAAAATATCTCTCAATAAAAATAAATTAATGAGACAATGCATTTTTTACAAGAGTTAATTTATAGTATTCAAGTTTATCAAATCAAATCACACAAGTATGACACACCTTTAAATCTATTATAATTTCATTCGTAAATTTCACTCTAGCCATTGCAAAGTCCACATGTTCTTACACATGTATATTTAAACTGCATGTCAGTATTGCAACTTGCCGATGATTGTGTTGAGCAATGTGACTGCTCTCCGGCAGCACAGACTTAAAAATTATTTATAATTCTGAGTTAAAATCTTTTTTTACCTTGCTGTAGTACGGTCGGATCAATTCCACTCATTGAGCCACCACCGCCAGGAAATGATCCCATTTGATTAGGATACCTAATTTTGCGTTATATTAAAGTAATAATAAGTTTTAACAAACTGTGATGGGAAGCCATTAGCCACTGTTTGTGGGATGTTATTTTGTGGCATAAATCCAGCACCGCTTCCTCCAACGCCAGATGATGGATTTCCCATACCACCATACATCGATGCTGGATTTCCATACTGTGCCGGATTTCCCATACCGGCGTACATTGATGCTGGATTTCCATATTGATATGCCGGATTTCCATACTGTGCCGGACTTCCCATACCGCCATACATCGATGCTGGATTCCCATACTGTGCCGGACTTCCCATACCGCCGTACATTGATGCTGGATTTCCATATTGATATGCCGGATTTCCATACTGTGCCGGACTTCCCATACCGCCATACATCGATGCTGGATTCCCATACTGTGCCGGACTTCCTATGCCGCCATACATCGATGCTGGATTTCCATACTGCGCCGGACTTCCCATACCGCTGTACATTGATGCTTGATTTCCATATTGATATGCCGGATTTCCATACTGCACCGGATTTCCCATACCGCCGTACATTGATGCTGGATTTCCATATTGATATGCCGGATTTCCATACTGTGCCGGACTTCCCATACCGCCATACATCGATGCTGGATTCCCATATTGTGCCGGACTTCCTATGCCGCCATACATCGATGCTGGATTTCCATACTGCGCCGGACTTCCCATACCGCTGTACATTGATGCTTGATTTCCATATTGATATGCCGGATTTCCATACTGCACCGGATTTCCCATACCGCCATACATTGATGCTGGATTTCCATATTGTGATCCCATTCCGTATGGTTGATTTCCCATTCCATATTGTGATCCCATTCCGTAAGGTTGATTTGCCATTCCATATTGTGATGATGGACTTCCTCCCATTCCGTAAGGTTGATTTGCCATTCCATATTGTGATGATGGACTTCCTCCCATTCCGTATGGTTGATTTCCCATTCCATATTGTGATGCTGGACTTCCTCCCATTCCGTATGGTGCTTGATTTCCCATGCCAGCTCCATTGCTAACAATCACCTGTCCATTTGCAGTGTAAAGTGGCTGTCCATTTGAATATACAGTTTGGCCATCTGCAGTAAATAACTGTCCATTCATCGTGAAAATAGGAAGTCCTGCAGTTGTATATGCAGGCTGTCTATTAGAGTTGAAGACCGGTTGCATGCCAGAAGGTTGAGCACCAGGCATTTGCGGATTAGTTGGGTTATTAGGAATAGGGTTAGGCATATACAGATTTGGATTCGAATATTGATTATTAGGAGGCATATTTGGATTAAAAGGCACGTTTGGATTGTATGGATTGTTCGGATTAAATGGTGTATTTGGATTGTTTGGATTAATTGGGTTATTTGGATTGTTCGGATTACATGTATAAAGTGATGCTGTCGCTATTGTTGGCATGTTGTATTTGCCGCAACATTCCCCTTTGATACATGCTTGGTCGTATGTTATACAAAACCCCTTGATAGAACAACCTTAAAAAAGTTTCATTTTAGTTATAGAACGTTGTTTTAACCATGGTTATCTTTAATGCTTCCGAGTGGACAATAAGTCTGTTCACATTTGCCATTGATAGGATTATGCACAAATTTCAATTTCGCTTGCTCTGATGACATTTGGCCTTAAACGTAAATATAATTTTTTAAACATTAATATTAAAAAACAAACGAACAGCAAATGCCTGAGACAGCAAGTTGACTTTTCTGGATACACCCGCCGAACGTTGTACCTATTTCGGATTAAAACTTTTAATTTAACGATTAAATAAAATATTTTTACGTCCATTCGGTTTCCATCCATCATAGCATGGAGGAGCATTTGCAGAAACGAAATTTAATAAAATGCCAAAGAATACAAGTATCGCCAAAGAGATAATCATTTTAAAGTAGTCTAAATTAATTTTAAAATTTTACATAATCGATAAAAAAAACTATGGATTAAAAAATAATTTGCTAGTTACAGGCAACATTGAAGGGAAACTTTAAACCCTATGATAATTTAGAGAGGAGAGAGAAGGGTTAACTGGTAATATTAAGAAAAATGTTTGCTTAATTTACAGGTGTGAAATATTTAAAATTTAAATATTTGGGAAATAAATTATGCAAGGTCTTAAAAAATACATAGAATTCTTGAATGAGTCTTATAATATTCTCAAGTATTTAACCCTCACTTGCCTACAGATCAGGGATGTGCCGAAACAGATTTTAAAAAACGAAAGACGCTCTCATCTCATTTAACAGTAAGAAAAACTAGCTGATGTCCTGCCATATTTTACCATTTAATTTTTACCATTTTTAATAGTTGACACTTTGAAATTAATTTTTATATTTTTTTGGCATTATGTTATTTTTAATTTATTTGGTTTTGATCGATTTTGGTTAAAATTTTTTGGCTAATTTTCAATTTTTTAAAGATTTGTATTAATTTTATAAACCTTTTTCTTATTTTCTAGCATAAATATAATGAATTCAGCAACTACTCAGAGGAAAAAATTGACGCTTAAAGTGATTCTGTTAGGTTCTATTTTTACTTTAATTTTCTAAAATTTTATTTTTTCAATTTTCAGGAGAATCAGGGGTTGGAAAGACTTCAATAATTAATCGTTTTGTCAACAAAAAATTTTCAAATTGTTACAAAGCAACTATTGGGGTTGATTTTATGAAGAAACAAATGACGGTTGATGGAGTGGATGTGACGCTTCATATTTGGGATACTGCTGGGTTTGAGAAATACCAATCTTTGGGATCGGCTTATTACAGAGGGGCTGATTGTTGTGTTTTGGTAAAGAATATTTTTTAAATTAATTTTTGGGGGGTTTTCTCGTTAATTTTTGCGGACAATTAATTTTAATAACGTAGGAAGCAAGAAACTGGGTTGACTCTAAAACAGGCAGACCTATTAATTACTATAGATCTGGTTATTGTAGGGAGGCCATTCCATTATTCTATTATTTTCTCTAAAAATTTTTTTGTCCGCAAACTTTGTCCGCAAATATTTTTCCCAAAAATTTTTTTGTCCGCTAACTTTGTCCGCAAATATTGTCCGCAAAAACTTTTGCGAATTTTTTCTATTAAATAATCTTTTACATTATATTCTCTTTAGGTTTACGATCTAACCTCAGCTCCCTCTTTCCGTGCCATTGAAGGCTGGCGGGATGAATTTCTCGTTGTTTCAAATCCTTCAGATCCTGATGACTTTCCTTTTATGATTTTGGGGAATAAATTTGATTTGATGGATAAAAGAGCTGTGAGTTCTGCAAAAGCTGAGAATTGGTGTAGACAAGGAGTGAATATGAAACATTTTGAGGTTTTTGAATTAAAGAAAATTTTCAAAAAAATTTTTTAGGTCTCGGCAAAGGAGGATTGGCGGTTAGACGAGGCTTTTAAGGAAGTTGTCCGTATGTGCTTATCTATGATGCGAAAAGGAGAAGAAGAATACCCAGGTTTTTATAAATTAAAAAAAAATATTTTTTACGAAAAAATTTTGTGTTTTGTGGTTAAGTGGAATTTTTCACATTTAGTGGGTTAGGGGTTCGAACCAGGGATGTCACGGGTCGAGAAAAAAGTCGGGTCGGATTTCGGGTCGGGTTTTGAAAATTTTCCTCGGGTCGGGTTTCGGGTTTCGGGTCGAAAAAAAGTCCGGGTTTCGGGTCTCGGGTCGGGTCAGTTAAAAATTTGAACATGAAGCCAAATTTTTCGGAGAGGCTGGGGATATTAGTGATTTGCGGGATTAATAAGAGAATATATAATAGTGATATAATAAGAGACAGGGATTAAATGGATTTGGACGGATTAAGAGTAATATCAGGGGATTTGGGGATTAAAAGGGATATCAAGGGATTTAAAAGTATCTGGTGAATATGTCTAATCCACTGATTTATACCTTAAACCTCCGAGACCCTCTGCAAATACCTTGAAATCCCAGATACACCTCTAAAACCTCCGATATCTTCCCGAATCCACCTTAATCCAAGTAAATCCCCCGATATCACCCTTCATCCACTTTTGTTCCTTCGACATCACGGCAAAATTACTCTGTATTTCGTTACAGTTTTCTTCCTTTTTTGGCGCCGCAGGCAAAATTTTTGCAAACTTCGGAAGGCCATGAGGTCAGAATTCTTCTTTTTATGGTAAAAATCCCAATGGATTTTTTTCTATCTTCCCATGAAGATACCTCCTTCCACCTAAGATACCCCCCACAGATACCTCCACAAACCATCTTGATCATTTAAAATCGTGCGAAAATTCAGCAACATTTTGTATCGCCGCAGAGAAAATTTTGAGAATTTTGGAAGACCAACCCACTAGATTTCTTCATTTTCCAGCGCCGCAGGCGAAAATTTTGAGAATTTTGGAAGGCCAAAGAGCCAAAAATCTTCCCTTTTTGTAATAAAACTCCAAGGAAAATGTCGGGTTTCGGGTCGGGTTTTCGAAAATTTCTCGGGTCGGGTTTCGGGTCGAAAAAAAGTCCGGGTTTCGGGTTTCGGGTAACCCGTGACATCCCTGGTTCGAACCCGTTCAGGATCTAAATATTTTTTTCGATATTTTAAAATATTTTTTGATATTCTTAAACATTACTTCTTTCTCTTAAACTCGTAAGAAATTTTATTTCTCTTTAGATTTTCCTGAAAGAATTAATCTTCATAATCGCAGCAGTGGACAAGTGGAGGATGACGATGCGACGCCTTTGTGTAATCCGTGTTCTTATTCTTAAATAAAAGATAAAGGTATATTATGTTTTTGCTCAGAATATTTAAACAATCTAACTAATTTTTGGAATTCTTTTTGTAAAAAAATTTTTTGTCTAAAAATTTAAAATTGTCTCCCAGCACAATTATGAAGTATTTACCTATTTTCACTTATCTCAAAATTTAAAAAAATCATTAAAATATTCAATAAGCATATTTCTCAATAGAAAATGATTTACCTAATTTTTTGAGGTAAAATTGAAATTCGTACACCCCCTCATTTTTCTTTCCTCTAACAAATAAGTAACTTTGCTTCCTTCGATGAGTTAATAGAGGATCGCTTTTTCGATTCAATTCCGAGCCGACAACCTCGACCATTTTTAATACTTTGAGGATGAAAATAGGAGGAGGAGGGGGGGGGGTATAGAACTTCAATTTTACCCTTTTTCAATTTATATTTTTTTTTGGCTAGATTTGATTTTTTAAAATTTTCTCATTAAAAAATCCCATTTTCAAGCCTGTGTGTATCATTTTCTTCTCTTCTTTTTATTGACATAAAATCTAAATTTTATTTTATTAAATTCTCTACTTATTCAAAAAAATTTTTTTGGTTATCCACTTGACTGTATATTTTTTTCAACGGAAAATTATTTTTTTAATCTTAAAAATAAACTTGCATTTTTGTTTTAAAAATTTTATTTTTTTCGATGACTAATGGTTGTGATTAATCACCACACTTTTTATTCTTTTTAATTTCTTTGATTTCTTTAACTAATTTTATTGAATAGTAACTAGAAAGAGGTGTGCCTTGTCAGACACAACGGAAATTAATTTTTTGGTTACTTAGTCATCTTTGGGGGGAGGGGGGGTGGATAGACGGAGAATTACCTTACCTTGTGGTCATCTTCAGAGATATTACGGAATGACAAAAAAAGTCGAAAGCGGATTTGAATCCGGTTTCGGCTCGGGTTTCGAATTTCGGCTCCAAAAAAGACCGAGGTTTCGGATTTTGGGTATTGAGTTTGCTAACCCATGGAATCCCAGGTCATCGGCCCTTTTTAATATTAAAAAAGATTTTTTAGAGAAAAATGATGGAAAATAAAATATTTAAAAATATGTAAAATATGGCTATCAAGTATTTTTAATTTTTAAAAATAAAAAAAAAAACTTATTTTTCAGTTCACAAACACTTAACGTCTTTCAATTGGGAATTGGGTTTTTCTTTGTTTTTCTTGCCTTCAATTCACAAGGATTTATTGAGGAGTCTGTTCTAGATTCGTTTGTTGCACAAGGAGTGGTGAAAAGGCATGATGGGTATACCAGGTTTTTTTGTTTGAAATTTTTTGAGGATAAAAAAACAAAATTTGCGTCGTCAATTTTTTGCGGATTGTCCGCAAAATTTTTGCGGACAAAAATTTTTGTCTGCAAAATTTTTAATTTTTAAAAATTCCCATTGTTTTTAGCTTGGCAATTATTTATGCTTCATTTACTCTACTCAATATAGCTGCAGCACCAATTGTGGGCATTCTTGGAACTCGATGGGCATTACTTTTTGGAGCCTGTACTTATGCTCTTTTTCAAGCTGGCTTTTTATTTTTGAATCGTTTTTATTTGTTTGGTTCCTCTGCTTTGCTTGGATTGGGGGCTGCTGGTAAATAATTTTTTAATTTTGGGGGATTTGGGTTTTTCGAAATTTCGTGTTTCGTGAATTTTACGAAATTTCGCTTTTTTCGACTTTCGTTTTGGAAAAAAAATTTTTTTCTAGCTTCTCTCACTAATTTTCTTTTTCATTTTCTAGTAATCTGGACAGCCCAAGGAAAATATTTAGCACTCAATAGTCAGCCAGAAACAGCAGGAAAACATAGTGGTTTATTCTGGGCATTATCACAAGCATGGTAAAAATTTTTATGAATTAAAAAATTTTTTCAAAAAATATTTTGTCCGCAAAAAATTTGCGGACGCAAAAAACAAAAATTCAAAATTTTTTAAAATTTTCAAAAAAAATTTTTTTTCAAGTCAAGTCTGTGGAGGAATATTTTTATTAATTGTATTTTTACTTCATCAACATTCAAATCCTGAAGAACACTTTCGTTTTGGAAGCAATTTTGCTCCATCAACAGTTAAATTACTTTATGCTGTATTTACTGGAATTACAGTTTTGGGTGCTTTAATTTTGGGATTGTTACCCTTAGATGGTGAAAATATTGGAAATAATAGGAGAAGGCATGGAGAAGGTTTTTTCTAATTTTAAAAATTAAATTATTGGTATTTATTTGAGTTATCCCTGCCTAGTTTTGCGGACATTTTTTTAGCGGATTGTCCGCAACGTTTTTGCGGACAAAATTTTTTGTCCGCAAAAATTTTTTTAAATTTAGCTGGACTGTTTGGAAACCTTTCAGAATATTCAATAAATGCCAATAATCTTTTTAAATAAATATCTAAATATTTTTAAAAAGATTCTCCTTCACCTTCTGAATTGCTTGATCCAATTATTAACCCAATCTCGAACCAACCAACTGGAGAAGCAAATATTCTTGATGATGTGAATGGAACTGACAATGAACCTAATAATATTTTAACGTCTATTTTGTCCATGATCAGTAGGTTTATTTATTTAAATAGATTTTTAATTTTAGAAAAAAGTTTGGGTTATATTTTCTGATATTTTTAAACTTGTTTTCTTTTCTTTAGGGTCATAAAAAATTTTTCTCATAATAATTTAAAAAAATAAAAAATTATTTGCGGACAAAGTTTTGCGGACTTTTGGAAGAATAACTTTAAAACCTCTATAATTATTTTTAAAAAATACCAGAATCAACTATAACTCTTGCCAAAACATCAAAAATGTTGTTATTATCAATTCCATTTATGTATACTGGTATTGTTGTTAGTTTTTGGAGTTCAATATATCCAACAAGTATAGCCAATACAGAATTGTTTCAACTAAATCAAGGTGTTGACCCGAAAATTTTATTGGCTTTAAATGCTATAATTCAAGGAGTTGGACAAAGTAGTGGTGAGAATTTTTTTTAAATTTATATTTTTTTACCTGGGCATTAGAGATCGATGGCTTGTTCCTGGGTTCCGGGTTTGATTTATTGAACTGGGCCGGATCCTGGGCCTATAGTCAAGGAAAACCCAGGCCCAGGAAAAACCCCCAGGAAGATCAAAAAATGCCTGGGCCAGGACTCTGGGTACAGGAAAACCAAGGCCTTGGTCCAGACCCAGCTACATCTCTACTGGGGCGAGTCCGCAAATTTTTGTCCGCAATTTGTTGCCGTGGTTAAGTGGGTTCGTTACACTCCCGACTTGTACTTAATGTGGGACACGGGTTCGATGCCTAGCAAGCGTCAATGTCGTCGGCCTTATTGTAGCTTCTTAAACAAGTCTAAAAATATCCACAAACTTTTGTTAAAAAATCAAAAAAAAGTCCGCAAATATAAAATTTATTTATTTAAATATAGCCGGTCTTTTATTTGGAATATTTGGTGTTCAAACAACAAAAATACTTACAAAATCAAATATTGTTTTAATTGGCTCTTTTTTACAATTATTAGCCTATTTTGCTATTTTTGCAAGTATTCCTGGAGATGCTTCATTAGGCAAAACATTTGAACAAGGATATTTAATTTATCCAAGGTAGTGTTTTTTAAAAATTAAAACTTGGATTTTACAATTTAATATTAATTGTAAAATTTAGATTTTACAATTTGTAATTAATTAAAAAAGTTTTTACAATTAAAATAAACTTTTTTTCTTACAATTCCAACTTTTTTTTAACCTATTATTCAATTAAAACTTTTTTTACAATTTTACAGTTAATGGTTATTTAGCTAAAAAAAAGTTTTATTAAGAAAACTTTTTTGCCAACCTATTAATACTTAATTGAAAAACTTTTTAATTAAAAACCTCTTTTAATTGTAAAAACAAGTTTTAATAAATTACAATTGTAAAAAAAAATTTTTTTTTGGAAATTAAAACAAACTTGTTTTACAATTCAACTTTTTAAAATTTTCTTTTTAAATATTCCCCAACTTTTTTTTCTTCCTTTAGAATTTGGATAGCTTTACTTTCTGGATTTTTAATTGGTTTTGGTGATTCTTGTTGGAATACACATATATTTTCTCTATTAATTTCTCATTATTCACAACATCAAAGTGCTTCAGCCTTTTCTTTATTTAAATTTTATCAATCATTGTTAACTTTTTTGGCATTTTTATATGCTTCTCTACTTTCTCTATATTGGCATTTATTATTTCTTTTTGTTGGTTCAATCCTTGCTTTGTTTAGTTTTATTTTTGTTGAAAGAACTAGTCTACAAACAACAATAAATGTTGATATTTCTGATGAACAACAACAACATGATATTAATTAATTAAATTTGGATATTTTTACAATTTTACAATTAATAGATAAGTAAAACTTTTTTTTACAATTTCAACTAGGTAGTAACCCAAAAACCCTGAATGACATGAAAAATTAAAAAAAACCCCGACATGCCTTCCCCGACACACCAGCCCCCGTAGGGACGGGTTGCTACCCTAATTTCAACCTTTTTTACAACTTGTTAATAATTTTAAAACTTGTTTTACAATTTTACAATTCCCTTTTTTTATATTTACTGTGTTTAAGTTCAATTAAACTTGTTTTACAATTCCTTCTCTGTTCATTTTTATTTTTCAAATTAAACTTGAATTTTACAATTTTCTTTCCCTCCTATATTTTCTCTAGCCTTTTCTAACTTTGTTTAAAAACATATCACATTCTAATTATCTAGTAATTGTAATTTGTGCATAATTATTTAAAATAGGTAAATATTTTTAAAAATTTCTTTGTTAGTTCGTTTCTTTGTTTAAAAACAATTCCCATGACAACATCAAAAAAAATAATAATAGGTTAGGGAAGCCGATAGAGGTCTACTTAGGTTTTCTTTGAGTTCTCTAAAATTAAAAAAAATTTTCTTTATTTAATTCATTACTTCCTGTAAATTTCTTTAAAATAAATACTCGTTCCAAATTTAAAAATATTCCTGAAAAATGAATATTAATGAAAGTCAAGAAGAAGAATTTTTAGTTGTTGTAGATACTAATAATCAACAACAACAACAAGGCTCTTCTCATTTTGGTGAAGGTCAACAAGAGGTGGTAGAACAAGTAGATTTCCTTTATTTTTTAAAAGAGAATTTTTATTTTCGAAGTCCCGCCCTTGGTCATTACAATCGTCCCTGAGCGCTGCTTCGTCTGATCCAGCAGTTCGAGTGTTGGGCACTCCAATAAGTGATATATCTGAGGATGAAAATCAGAAGCCTAAAATGCTTGTTGATGCCTATGGAAAGAAAATTAATGAGGAAGAGGAGGAAGAAGAAGAGAGGGCAAGCCTAAGGGACTTTGAGGAGCAAGAAAGACAAATAGCTAGGCAATTGGCTATTGAGGATGAAGAGGAAATTGGAGGAGAGGAGAGGAAGGATGCTGAGGAGGAGGAGGAGGAGGAATTGTTAGGTGAGTTTTGAAACAAGCTGGGCTTTACGGTATACATCTCGTTTTGACCTGAAAACCTGGAAAATCCTGGCTTGATAAGTTAGGGCGATAAGTTCCGAAAATCTGGTCATAGACATGGTCAATGCCTCGACTAGTTTGTTATTTTAATGCTGCTATTTTTGGAAGGCTTTTTAAGGGTAATTCCCATAAAAGGGTATATTATCGTTGCCTAGGCAACAATAATAAAAGAAACTTGAATAAAATGCTGGAAAATAAATAAAAATAATCTAAAGTCGAAAAATCAATCAGATTAAACCCCAAAAAATTTCAAAAAAATTTTTTAATGCTAGAAAATCCTCAACAACAACTACCTCCTCAATCACCCCCAATACCTACACATGCTCGCAACCTTTTCCCAGAATCATTGCAGAATCGTCAATTTAACTCTTCCCAGATTTTAAATGATGAGAGTTGTAGTAACAGCATAATTGAAGAGGATAGACAACAACATGTTAGAGACGTTCAGAGGTCTCCAACAATTTCTAATCGTTCATCCCCAGGTGAATTATACGGGTCGGAAACCTCTATTTAAGATATACCCTCTATTAGTTACATCGGTATTCAGAAATTTTGGTAGGCCACTGGGTAAAGGAGCTGTGAAGGAGATACCCTCTATTTAATACACACCTCATTATAAGGTCAAAACCTCAATTTAAGGTCTAAATTTTTTCAGTAATAAAAGGGTGTCTTATAGTGAGATCCGAGGTAAACTGAGCATCAAAACAATTTTAAGATAAATTTAATTTTTTAGTTGGAGGCTATCCAATAGATTATTCAGCAGATCCACCACCTTATACTTCTTCACCTCCACGCGTTGGTGGTCGTTTATTTGTTGGCAATCGGTTAAATACTAACTTGGCAACAGTTCCAGTGAGTGAAAGACTGAGTGAAAGAGAAGGTGAGAGTAATATAAAAGTCCGCAAAAATAAAAAGAATCCGCAAAAAATTTTGCGGACAAAATTTAAATTTATAAAAATTTTTTAAGAAAGCGACGAAGGTACTGAACATGAGGAAGATCATGATGAACCTGAGGAAGACCATGAGGACGAGCAGGAAAGTAGCGGAGCTTATACAGTACCCTCCCCTAGTTTAACAGTTGAGGACGGTAATAAACCCCCACCTCCAACACTTGTTAACAGCTCTTCTTCAAATTTTCGTGAGGCTTTGGGTAACAGTGTTTCAATGGCTGGTGGAGTGGCGGCTGCCGTGATTGCTTCACGTGGGGGTTAAAATTAAAAAAAAATTTTCTCCCCTAAAATTCCTCACAAAATTCAGCGACAATGTCCACTGCTTCACCTCGTTACCAGTCAGATTCAACATCGGCCTCTCCACGTCCAGTGTTGATTGAAGGGGCTAGAACAGTCGCTAGTTTGGTTACTTCTTCCAACAGAATTCCTTCTATCCCACAACCAGAATATCCACAAACATCCCCTAGAGAACAACAAAAAAGAGAAGTCTTCCATTTACTGAATTAATTTCTAATCCCTTATGTATTTCCAGCCGGCCATAACCACACCCACTAGTAATGTTAGAAATATACAACAGCAACAACAACGCCATCCACCTAATGCAGAATTAAAAGCATTATTTAGTTTAACAGAGTCATACATTGCTGAAAGGATAGATATTGAGCCGGTATGTTATATAAACTTTTTACAGTTTGTAAAAAATAAGCTTATTACAATTTGTAATTTTAAATAAACCTTTTTTACAATTTGTAAAAAATAAGCTTATTACAATTTGTAATAACAAACATTTTACAATTTGTAAAAGGTTTTATAAGCTTTTTACAAATTGTAATAATAAATAAACTTTATCTACAATTTGTAATTATAAACACTCCTTTACAAATTGTAATATTGAATAAACTTTTTTACAATTATAGTAAATAAGTGAGCCCTTTTAGAATAATAAATAAAACTCAATTTACTATTGTAAAATGAGGCTATTTTTTTACAATTTAAAATATCTACTAAGAAAAAGTATCCATTTCAATTTAGACACTCAAACCCTTCCAAATCGACTACGTTCCCGCAGTAGGTGACGTCGACCCTTTCATAAAAGTACCTCGCCAAGACGAGATTCAAGCAATGGGAGCTGACTGGTTATGGACTGGATTAATGGCTGTCCATCCAAACGAAGATTTGCAACTTGGATTGACTGTATTGGACGAGCCAGCAGCTATTCAATCAGACCCAGCAATTGTTGATTTAAGACTGCATCAATTATCAGGGAAAAGTGGGGCTTCTGTTGATGCTCCAGTTAAGAAGCTGTCTAGAGCTGACAAAAATACTAAACAAATTGTGAGGAAAAAATGTTACAATCCAACAAAAAATATTTTTTAGGACCGGTGGATTCAATCAGTTAAGGAATTGAGACGTACAAAACCTCCAGATAGGGTCCACTATGGAAAACCTATGCCTTCCATAGGTAGGGAAAACTCAAAATAAATAAACCTTTTACAATTTGTATTAATAGAATCGCTTATGCAAGAATGGCCACAGAGTGTTGAACAGAATTTAAAGGGAATGAAGGTGGGTATTTAAATAAACTTAAAACTTGTTAAAACTTTAAAACTTTTTACAATTTGTAAAACGAACTTTACAATTTGTAATTATAAAACAACCTTTTATAGAGTAAATAAATAAACTTTTCACAATTTGTAAAAAACAAACTTTTTACAATTATAATAGTAAATAAATAAACTTTTTTACAATTTGTAATAATTAATTTGTAGTAATAAAATTAAAACTTTGTCATACTACACAACTTTTTACAATTTGTAAAAAACAAACTTTACAATTTGTAAAAAACAAACTTTTTACAATTTGTAAAAAAATAAAATTAACAATTTAATTAAACTTAAAACTTAAGTTGCTACTCAACGACAATCTTGATGCTGCCCTAGAAGATTATGCAGACATTTGCTTGTCTCTAATAGACATCCCAGTGCATAAAAATCGTCTAGATTCTCTCCATGTTTTATTCTCTCTTTACGCCGAATTTCGCAATTCTCAACATTTTAAAAATTTGGCTTTAGGGGGAAGTCGGCAAGGATTTAACAATGGAAACGATGACGATTTGGAAATAACAGAACAATTATTATTAAATAATACATCCTCAACTATTGACCATCTTGTAGTTGATGATGATGGAGAAATTAAATAAATAAATTTAAATATTTATTTTTTAATAGCAATTCAAGTACTAATATCATAATAATTTGCGTCCATGTCTAAACTTTGTTGGCTTTCTGCTAACATTAATAAACTTTTTTCTTGTTTTATACAATTCTCTTCAAAACAAAAATCTGCCCCTAACAATAACATTCCATCCTCAAAGCGTATTAAGCCTGGTCCAATCTGTTCAAAGTCGAGAAGTACGGGCATTTTAATACCTGAAAAAATGATGTTTTAAAATAAAATTGAATTTGTAAAATTAATTAAACTTGTATTTGTAAAGTTTACAAATTGTAAAATAAATAAACTTTATGTTGTAAAATAAATATACTTGGATTTATAAAGGTTTACAAATTGTAAATTAAATAAACTTGAATTTGTAAAAGTTTACAATTAACTAGCCTATTTGTAAATAAAATAAACTTTAATTTGTAATTACAAATTGTAAACAAACTTGAATTATAAATAAACTTGGATTTGTTAATAAATAAACTTGGATTTGTAAAAAATAAACTTAATTGTAAAAGTTTACAAATTGTAAATAAATAAACTTGAATTGTAATTCGTATTAAATTAAACTTTAATTACCATATTTACAATTGTAATTTATTTATTTTGTTAATATTTACAAATGTTTTTACCGTCTTGAAGTTTGCGTTTCATATCTTCTGCGATAATTAGCTCGTTGAGTGCATTAACAAGGAATTCGATTGAACCAGCATCGATACCATCAACTAATTTTTAATTTTTAAAATACTTTTTGAAATTTCTCTCACCCATACTAACAACATTAGAAATTTCAAATGTGTCAATTGCTAGTTCGGCACGAAATAAATAGTCCAAAAATGTTGCGTTTTGAAGATTAAGTTTGGCATACATATTCGCACTCAGAAACCGTCGGTTTTGTTGTTGGGAAGAGTGCTAAGAAAATTACAATTTGTAAAATAAAAACTACAATTGTAAAACTTGGATTATTATTTAAAACTTGAATTATTAAAACTTTAATTATTACAAATTGTAAAAACTTAATTATTATTAAATTACAAACTAAAAAGTTTTATTTATTTTTTACAATTATTAAAACTTGAATTATGTATTCATAAACTTGAATTAATTTTTTACAAATTGTAAAACTTGAATTATTTATTTTTACAAATTGTAAAAAGTTTTATTTATTTTTCTAAAAATGTTAAAACTTGAATTATTATTAAGTTACAAATTGTAAAACTTGAATTATTTATTTTTACAATTTGTAAAGTTTTATTATTAATTTATTTACATTTACAAACGCGTCAATTTTGCTTTCGACGAGTACAACAGCCTTTCCACGTTCAAACAAAACAGAAGGAAAATTAATAGTTCTGCTTCTAATTGCAACCACACCATTTGGGAAATTTTGGGAGAGGGCTAGAATTAATAATTTTTTAAATCAAAAATTTTTGAGAACCTGGAAATAATGTGCCCGCACATATTTCCTTAGCTCCACATTCCGTCCTTAAATAACCAGCAACTTCAGGGTCTTTAATCGTTGACTGGCTTATCTCATAGTCAAATTTCCTGTACTGATCCATCCAAAAGAAAAGGCTGGCAAAGGTATAATTTGACAGTTGAAACGAAGCCATCATTTTATTCTTAATTGGATTAACCCCTTTCTTCCCTCCAACCGTCCCTCCTCCATTAATCTGAACAGGGGATAATTGGGGAGCAGTAAAGGGAAGTCTAAAATCATTTATTCTGTTTTTGCCTTGTCGAAGAATTCCAAAAACGTTTCCACGGTGGAAAAGAATAATTGAGGAATTGTTTAGATCGTTGTTGGAATCTGTAGGAGTTGTTGTGTTGGTGTTGATGTTGGTGGAATCGGGTTGGTAAACAATTCCACATAAAAAAGCAAAAAAGTTTTAAAAGAAAATTAAATAATTATTACAATTGTAAAAACTTTAATTCTTGGGTAAGTTTAATTAAGGTTGCAAAAAAACAATTACAATTGTAACAAGTTTAATTAAAATTGTAAAAAAGTTTTAAAAGTTCAAGTTTAATTATTTATTACATTTGTAAAACGTCGATTAAATTAAAGTTTAAAAAAAAGTTTTAAGGAAATTGGAGAATTACAATTGTAATAATTAATAATTGTAATTAGGTTTTATAAGTTTTAAGAGAAAATTAAATAATTACAATTGTAAACAAGTTTTATTAGAATTGTAATTAAATTTGTAAAAAAATTACTTGTAAGCCCAAAGTTGAGAAAGTAGTGATCAAATAGTGCTGTACTTAGAGGAGAATTTAGCCTTAAAAAATAAATTAATTAATATATTTTAAAAACTAACAATCGGTTAGCAACAACAGGGCCTAATTCAGCCACAAAAACAGGGCAAATCATCTAAATTATTTTTTTTTAATTTAAAAAATATAAAAATAATATTTTTATATTAAATTAATTTTTTTTTAATTTTTTCAAATTTTTTAAATTTGTATTTTTGCCATTTGCCTCGGACAGCTTCGTCAAAGTCACTTGATGCACTAGAGGAACATATGAACTCAAATTTGCAGCATCTCGAAATAAATTCTCAAAAAGGAGTTCTCCGGAAACAATTCTACACTGGAGAATATCTGTTAAGAATATTTACAATTTGTAAAAAGTTTGAAATTACAATTCCGGAAAGAGTTGTAAATTCTGAATTTTAATTTTATAATTATCAGAATTTGTCAGAAAATCAGAAATTAAAAAAAACCAGAAAATCAGAAAAAAATCAGAAATCAGAATTTCAGAAAAAATCTGAGAAAAAAATCAAAAATCAGAAGAAAAATCAGAATTCCGTAAGGTTTTAAAGTTTCCTGAAACCCCCGTTTTATTAAATTACAATTCCGGAATTTTAAAACTTAAAAGAAAATTCAAATTACAATTCCAATTTACAATCTCTTTCTTTCTGTAATATAAACTTGCCTGTTCTCAAATGCCCATCAGCATTCACTCCCGGCCCCAATACCAATTCTATTCTAACTTTTTCCAGTCTAAGAGGGACTTGTTGTGTTGCAAAGAGTTCTCTACGTTCAATAAGCATTTTAAGTTGGATTTGGGTGTTTATAGCAGCTCGGAATTCACTTCCCTTTTAAATTTTATTTTTTAATTTCTAAACAAATTAATTTACAATCCAGACAAGTTCCTTTGTAGAAATAACACCTAAGCGGGATTGGAAGGCATTTGTATCAAAATTGACTATATCCAAATAATTTATTGAAATTTCAACCTCAAAAATATTTTAAAAATTTATTTAGTTAAATTAATTAAAAAAACATTATGGCTAGGCAAGGGCACAGAAAAATTGTATTGAAGAGCATTAGAACGGGTAAAGCGTAGGACACGCAAACGTAAATAATCTTTAAGAAAAAATAAATTAATTAAACTTGAATTACAATTGTAAAATTAAAAAAAGTTGTAAAAATAAAATTATAATTAAAAATAAACTCGGAATAAAATTACAATTGTTCTACAATTAAAATAGCCCTATTACAATTATTAAAAAATAATAAACTTTTTATTACAATTATTATATTACAATTGTAATAATTATATTATTTTAATTCTGTTATCAATACAAATTGTAAATGTTTAAAATTACAATTCCGGAAAGTTTTAAGAAGATTTTAAGATTTCCGGAAAGTTACAAGTGTTACTAAATTACAATTCCGGAAAGGTTTAAGAAGCTCTTCCGGAAAGTTCTGAGAGAATTTGTAATTCTTTTATTCTCAAGTTTTACAACTTTCTGGAATTGTAAATTAATAACACTTAAATTTTTAAAGCTTCCGGAAAGTTCTAACAGTTACTTTATTAAATTCCGGAAAGTTGTAAAGTTTAAATATTTAAAAATTACAATCATTAAATTCAAGTTTTTACAAATACTAAATTTAAATTGTAAAATTACCTACCTGCGAGTAAGTTTAGACCAGAGCGGGATACACGGCTTATAATACCTACAATTGTAAATTTTTATTTTTAAATTATTTTTTAAGTATTACAAAATCAAAAAAAAATATTTTACAATTGTAAATTTAAAACAATTTAAAAATATACTATGCCTGGATTTTGGGGAGATGTCTGTTGTTGCAATAGAGTTGTAGGTTCTGCTATACCTTGCACTTGGACTTGAAAAAAAATTTTTTTCTTAAGGAAAAATAATTTTTTTTAATTTACTCTTATTATTCTGTTGTGCTTCTGAATTAATTAACAAAACAAAAAATAATTGAAAAATAAAAAAAATTTTTGTAAAAATATTTGAAGCCCTCAATCTCCGTTCCTCTACTCTCCTTTCATTTCTCCTTTCAATTTTTTCAAGTACCAAATATTTATTTAATCCACCCGTTTGGTTAATAAATAAGCTATTATTATTATTCTTAGTTGTCAATTTTTTAAATAAATAAAAATTATTTAATTTTTTAATTTCATCCTTTAAAGGCTTGGTTCTCTCAATCATCGACCTATTCAAAATTAAATTAAAAAAATTATTTTCAAATGAAATACCGTATTTACCCAAACAAGTACCTCTTTAAATAGTTACTCTAGTCGGAGATTGAACAAATAATTGCCCTTTAAAAAATAGGCATACCGTAGTCCCATGGACTGATCTCCTTTCAATTCTCCTTAGCAACCACCCTTGGTAATTATTGCCTTGAGCTCCTGCTGGAGGGAGTACTTAATCGAGGAGGGCAATAATCAGCCTTTCTAAAATAACCTCAACTAATTGCCCCCTCTCTATTAGTTACTTTTCCGCCGAAAGATTGAAAAAATAATTACCCCGGGTATTTTTGAGTAAATACGGTATGAGAGAATCGATTGTTGTTTGCTTTATTAAAATATTATTTTTATTTTAACACAACTAGAAGTTGTGCAATTGTGAGCGGAACTGGTAGAAATAAATATAAATAATATTAAAAAAGGGGGAAAAGCAGGCCTTTTAATTTTTTTGCTTATACCTCCCACAGAGAGGTGTGGATGGATATTACTTAATGGCGCTTCTATGCGCGACTTTTTTAATGCACTTTTCATTTTTTATAAAATATTTATTAATCATCTCAGATATTTTTAATTTAATCAATCAAATATACACCTATTTTTGGGGGCCTTTGAATTTTTTTTCTAACGGCTGTCAATAATAATAATGACTAATTGTAAGGCTTAAGGATTAAATAGGCCTTTCAAATTATTTGGCTTAATTAGTGATACATAATTTTGAATCCCTAGATATAGGCCCCCGGTCATAAGCTTCTCCTGGAATTCAAAACCTTCATTTATTGCCAGACTTAAATTCTGGCAACAAGTCTTTAAGGCTAGGAAATTAGGTAATCTAATTTTCTAAAAGCCCAATTAAGTCCCTAAGAGTTGAGGGTGAGAGTGATGAGGGTCTGGATGGGGGTGATGAGTGTGAGGGTGATGTATCCTTTATAAATGTCTTCAGAATTTCCTTCTGATCAAGGTTTCAGAAGGAAGTTGCTGGCTTTTTGGGAGGATTACTGGGTTATTTGGCTTCCGGAAACTAGGTTAACTGGCTTCCTATATATCTAGATTTAACAAAAAAAATATTTAATTTTAAACTAAAAATCAGCGAATAACTCCATTATTGAAATATTACAAAATACGCGGATATATTTAAAAATAGGGGAGGATTAGCGCAAATCTCGTCCTGTTGATTAATGTTCGTAAAAGGAATGAAAGAATGGATTTTTGGAAGGCAGCTGGTTGCTTTTTTACATTGAAAAGAAATAAAGGAGATAGAGAAGGGGGATTTGACGATCAACTATTAAAAATAAAATTGGAAGCTCTACAAGTTTAGAAACAAAATTGGTCGTTGTTTTACTAACTGATTAGCGCAAAATGGAAAAATTGGGAGATTAGTTGATTGGGGAATTATTTAGATTTAATGAATCAATAAAAAATTGTATTGTAAAACTAATAGAATTATAATAAAATTAATTATATTTTGGGACAATAGATTCTTAAAAATTAGGTCCGGAGAGCCTCTACCTAGAAAACTCAAAATACTAGTTGGGGCTGTCGATCAGATAACTTATTTGCCTTGGAGCAGCTTCCATGATTAAACTGCTCCTTCTGAATGTAATTTATAATAAAGCTAATGCTCTGTACTAGTAGTAGATTTACAAAAATGAATAGCAGTAAACAACAGGAAAAGCCAAAAAAATATGGAAGCAAAGGAGCTTACAAAATACGACGACTAAAAGAGAGGGATAATCCTGTATTTAGTGTTTGACCCAGATTTTAAAAATAAGAAAAAATAAAAATTTTATCCTTTAAATATTGAAATATTCCGTAAATTTTGAGTGATTAAAAATCATTATTGTAAACCTAGATTTATTTTAGTTAATTAATCTTTAAATCTATTCTTCTTCTCCAGCCATTAGCTCCCAGAATTCTAAGAAAATAATAAAAAATTTAATGGACTCAGAACTCAACATAAAATATAGCCCTTCGTATAGCCTCCCCATCCCAAGGGTGCAGCTTTTATAAAGGGTATTTGCTCAGAATCTCTCCCAAACTCAGTCTTATAAAGATGTCTGTTTGTTGTCCAGAGTAATGGAGGGTAATAGAGGAGATACGGATTAGTCTATGTTTATTTTAGTCACCTTCAAATTCAATCTTCCCCGAGCCGTCTTGATCTATATCATCTACAGCACTAGCCAATTCTTCAGAGCTAAGATCTGGGGCTATTTCTTGGAGCAACTCTTTAAGTGTTATAGTGGATATATACCCATTCCCCTTAATTTTTTAAAAATTTTATTTTAATTTTAACTCTCTCACTTCTTTATCAAAGAGTCGAAACGCCTCTCGAAGTTCACGTCTAAGCGTCTCCTTGTCTACACTATTTGCAACCTTTTTTTACAAATTGTAAAATAATAAGGATAGGCAAAGAATACCGTATAGACGAGTGCACAAAACTCGTCAAATTCAATTTTTCCAGAGCCATCAGCATCGAATTTACGGATTAGACTGGGAGAAGAAAAATTTCAAGATTTTTTGAAATTTTCGAAAAAATTTTTTTTAACTTTTCAAAAATTTTTTCAAAAAAAATAAAAAATAATTCCAATAAAAACACCGTCTTAAGGTGCGTTCGTCAAATTCCTGATCCATAGCCCTCATAATTTGGCCTATTTGTGTTGCCATAATATACCCATGATTATGCTTGTCGAAACGATCAAAGAAGCGCTCGTATTCTATAAAATTTTAAATTATTGAAGAGCCCTTTTTATTAAAAAGCCCTCTATTAAGGAGCCATCGATCTCGGCCAAAATCTCGTCTATATCTTCACGCCCATAAGACGCCTGTTAAATAATAATTAAGGGAATTGTAATCTTAAAACTTACCATTTAAGTTTTAAGTAAACAAGTTTGTAGAATAAGTCTAATTTACAAATTGTAAAAAAAGTTTATTTTTTATTCAACCTATTACAAATTGTAGAAAAAAGTTTATTCTCTTGCAACTTTTTACAAATTGTAAAAATTTTATTCTTTAATAAACTTAATTTTTTTAAAGTTTATTTTTTAATAAACAAATTGTAAAACTTTACAATTTAGATAAAATAAACTTTACAAATTAAAATAAACTTGTTTCGCAATTTGTAATAAAGAATAAACTTAAAATTGAAGCAATACATATAAATATACGCCTACACCTTTTTGGCTTCACATGTGGTAAAAACCAAAATTTTCCTTAAAAAAAGGCCAAAAATTGGCCCAAATGTGTTCAACATATTTTAGGATAATATTTTTATTTGATTTGTTAGTTTGCAAAATATTTAAAAAAAATAAAAGTTAAAAGCATAAAAAGGCGAACTAGTGTATTTACAAGGGGAAGTTTAAATTGTAAATTAAAGTTGAATTATTACAAATTGTAATTCTAATACCAAGTTTTATTATTAAATGTAAATATATATTGTAAATTAAAGTTTAGAACGTTAAAGTTACAAATTAGAGTAAAATTGTAATTTCAAGTTTATTTTCTTTTTTAAAGAAAATTGTAAAATATCCCATAAAATATCCCATTTAATTTTAATTTAAAATATTCATTTCTTTAAATAATTCCTCTAATAGTTTTTGCCCCAGCCTCAGCACAGTGTTCCTTCATAACTGCTTCGATTTGTCGTGCTTTAATCCCCCTTTCACACAAATTTGTTAAAACAAAAGCATATTTCATTGCATAAGAATTCTTTAAAATTTAATTTATTTTCAAATATCCCTTCAAAAATTACCTCAGAAAAATTAAAACAAAATTTATTAAAAGTATGCACTACACGATGATGACATTCTTTATCAGTAATACTTTGTGGATATATAGTTATTGTATGTAATTGATCTACAGGATTATTAACTAATTTTTCTACAATTTGGGTTATTTGTTTTTCCAAATAACGACGTTTCTGCGAAAAAGTTTAAATTATTATAGCATTTTACAATTTTATTACAACTTTTTACGAATTGTAAAAAATGTGCAACTTAAAAATAAACTTTTTTTTACAATTTGTAAAAGATTTTAAAATTAAAAAATAATTGTAAAATTTTTACAAATTGTATTAATGTTTAATTTTCCAACTTTTTACAAATTGTAGAAAGTTTATTTTTTAATAAATTTTTACAAATTGGAAAAGAAAGTTTATTTTTAAGATAAATAAACTTGCTACTATTTTACAATTTGTAAAATTAATTGTAAAACGTAACAACACCTTTTGTAGTGTTTGTAACGCATTTGTAGCCATAATATCATTGTCTCCATTAGCTTTTAATTTCTGAGCCAGCAAAAATAGGGGAATATCCCTTAAAAATAAAATTTTAAAAAATAACAATTTAATTCTATTAATTAAATACCTCGAGGGATACATTGGGTAATCTTTAGGCTTGGATTTACTCAACAACTAAAAAATCCAAAATTAATTTAAAAATTATTTTTTACATTTTTTCTCGTCTTTTTGGGTTCCTTCGATCCCATAAACTCAGACACATGTTCATGTTTAATATTCAGACTTCCAAAGCTCTGAACATGACTTTTGTCTGTTTTCCGCCTCACTATTCTGAATTGTCTAGCCAATGTTTCTTGTAATAAATTTTCCTTTAGAAAAATTTTTTCCTCATAGAAATATCAAAAAAACTTTGTCAGAATCATCCATCCAATTGACCGAAAACAAATCACCCAAACAATTGTCGGGGAGAATTTCTGTTTCGCAGTAACAACCCCAACTTGACTCGTGCCCGTTAGCTGCGGTCATTGCATAAACTTGGAATTATTTTTATTTCGGACCTCATTAGAAAAATACAACCGGACACCCCTAGAAACCGAAAGAATATTTTATAACGAGGAGCATATTAAATTTATGGCTCGTCCTTACCAATTTTCAGGATCTTATGATTTTTTTCAGAATATCAGGATTTAATGGGATTCATCTATTATTTAGGGGAATCTAGTATTAGAGAGGTATATTATTATTACCAGTATTATTATTTTTTAAGAGATATTTACTTTTGAGACTTTCCGGTATATGCTCATCAAACATAGAGCCAGATTCACACGCTTCCAAATAGAAGGTTAATTCTCCATATTTCTTTTTCTTGTGCATTGAAAGTAGTGTATCAGAAAAATTTTTTACTGAAAGCTAAAGAAGCATTTTACTTTAAGAAATTAGAAAAAACAAACAATATCCCCTGGAAATCCAATTAATCCAGTAGCACCGTGATCAGTGAAGTAAATGAAAACTTTGTCGTTTTTTGTGCTTAAAAATCAGAATTTTTTCTGAATTTTTTCAGAATTTCTCTGAATTGTTTCAGAATTTAATCAGAATTTTTTTCAGAATTTTTCAATAAATTTTAAGATTATTCTCCACCTTTCCAACACTCGTTTTCCACCAGTTTTTTCTTTATCTCCTAGCAGAACTGCTATAAAATTTTCTGGGGTTACATCTAACCCTTTGTAGTCAATACGAACCCCTTCATACACATCATGTCCTTCGGGACTGTTGAAGATTTTGCCCTTGTGTGGATTCCTTTAAAATTAATTTAAAAATTAATTACAACTTTTTATTATAAAAATAATTAAAGATTGAAAAATACATTGTATTTTATCTTTTGTATTTTCCGGAAAGAATACTTTTCGATATTAAATATTTTTTCCGGAATACATATCTTCCGGAATATTTTTTATTTAATTTTCCTGAAGTATTGTATTTTATATTTTCCGGAAGGAATTGTTGGAGTGTTTTATATGTGTTTTCCGGAATAATTAACTTATCCGGAATTTTGTTTGTATTTTTCCGTTTGTATTTTTCCGGAAGAATAATTGTATTTTATTATTTTTTATATTCTTATAAATTCAAATTACTGTGTATTATTTGCAATATCGTCATACATCATAGTAATAATATTTTCCGGATTCACCCCATGATTAATAAGAGTATGCCACGCATGGCACACATCAGCTTAAAACAAAAAATTTTTTTTATTTTCTTAGTTAAAGAATTTTTTTAATTAATTAAAAATTTATTTATCTGATGTCTATAATTCCACCACCCATTAGACCCCGCAACCAAAACTGCCCATATATTTCCAGAATTATTTTGACGTTCAGAAAATTTTTTCTGTTGTAAACTTGAATAGAAAATAAATTTAAAAAATTAATTTAAATTTTTTCTAAATTTATTTTACCCTGTAGAATAATTTAAAATGGAAAATAGAAGGGGAATATACAAAAATAAATTGCCCATAATTTTCAAATTAATTTTTAAAAATATTTCTAAAATTACAAAATATTTTTAATTTATTTTTATTTAAATAAATAAATTATTAAAATAATATTTAAATAATATTTATATTTGTAAATTAATTTTTATTTATTTGCTCAAAAATAAAAAAAATAATAAATGAAAAACAAAAAAAGAACATAAAAAAATAAAAAAATAATTTATTTTAATATTATTTATTTTGCGAAAATAATCTGCCACGAATGAGATATATTTTTGTAAATTTTAATTTTAAAATTAAATAAAAAGGTATTTACATGGGGGTGCTAATTAGAAAATTTGTAAATTTTGCTTTTATTTATTTATTTGCTTAAAAATTAATTTTTAATTATTTTTATTTAAAAATTTTTCAAATTTGAAATTTTAAAATTAAATTAATACATGTGGGTACTAATTTGAAAATTAAAAAATTTATTTTTATTTATTTGCATAAAAAATAATTTTTAATTATTTATGTTAATATTATTTATTTATTTATTTATTTCATTTGCATAATAATTACAAATTGTAATTTTAACGACAAGTTTTATTATTAATTGTAAATCTATATTGTAATTTTGTTTATCTTCAAGTTTATTTATTTATTTATTAGAGATTGTAATTTCAAGTTTATTTTCTTTTTTAAAGAAAATTGTAAAATATCCCATAAAATATCCCATTTAATTTTAATTTAAAATATTCATTTATTTAAATAATTCCTCTAATAGTTTTAGCCCCAGCCTCAGCACAGTGTTCCTTCATAACTGCTTCGATTTGTCGTGCTTTAATCCCCCTTTCACACAAATTTGTTAAAACAAAAGCATATTTCATTGCATAAGAATTCTTTAAAATTTAATTTATTTTCAAATATCCCTTCAAAAATTACCTCAGAAAAATTAAAACAAAATTTATTAAAAGTATGCACTACACGATGATGACATTCTTTATCAGTAATACTTTGTGGATATATAGTTATTGTATGTAACTGATCTACAGGATTTCTGACCAATTTTTCTACAATTTGGGTTATTTGTTTTTGCAAATAACGACGTTTCTGTGGAAAAAAGATTAATTATTACAACTTTTTACAATTTGTAAAAAATGTGTATCTTAAAAACAAACTTTTTTACAATTTGTAAAAGGTTGTAAAATTAATTTATTAAAAATTGTAAAATTTTTACAAATTGTAATAATGAATTTTAATAATAAATTTTCCAACTTTTTACAATTTGTAGTTTATTTTTGAATTAATTTACAAATTGTGAAAAAAAGTTTATTTTTTAATGAATTTTCACAAATTGTAAAAGTTTATTTTTAGGATAAATAAACTTGTAATAATTTTTACAAATTGTAAAATATAACAACACCTTTTGTAAGGTTTGTAAAGCATTTGCAGCCATAATATCATTGTCTCCATTACCTTTTAACTTTTGCGCCATCAAAAATAGGGGAATATCCCTTAAAGTTCATTTTAAAAAATTAAAATTTAATTCTATTAATTAAATACCTCGAGGGATACATTGGGTAGTCTTTAGGCTTGGATTTACTCAACAACTAAAAAATTCAGAATTAATTTAAAAATTATTTTTTTACATTTTTTCTCGTCTTTTTGGGTTCCTTCGATCCCATAAACTCAGACACATGTTCATGTTTAATATTCAGACTTCCAAAGCTCTGAACATGACTTTTATCTGTTTTCCGCCTCACTATTCTGAATTGTCTAGCCAATGTTTCTTGCAGTAAATTTTCCTTTAGAAAAAATTTTCTCTTATAAAAATCTCAAAAAAACTTTGTCAGAATCATCCATCCAATTGACCGAAAACAAATCACCCAAACAATTGTCGGGGAGAATTTCTGTTTCGCAGTAACAACCCCAACTTGACTCGTGCCCATTAGCTGCAGTCATAGCATAAACTTGGAATTATTTTTATTTTTTTATTTCGGACAACGTTAGAAAAATACAGCCAGCCCCTAGAAACCGAAAAAGTTATCTTATGATGAGTATATTAAATTACTGGTATATTAAACAGCTCGCCCTCCCTAATTTCCAGAATCTTATTAATTTTATCAGAATTTCAACTAGTTAGGGGCATCTAATATTAGAGAACTCTGACTGTATTTAAGGAATATTTACTTTTCAGACTTTCCGGCATATGCTCATCAAACATAGAGCCAGATTCACACGCTTCCAAATAGAAGGTTAATTCCCCATATTTCTTTCTCTTGTGCATTGAAAGTAGTGTATCGGAAAAATTCTTTACTGATAGCTAAAGAGACGTTATACTTTAAGAAATTGGAAAAACAAACAATATCCCCTGGAAATCCAATTAATCCAGTAGCACCGTGATCAGTGAAATAAATAAAAACTTTGTCGTTTTTTGTGCTTAAAAATCAGAATTATATCAGAATTTTCATAAGAATTGTTCAGATTTTTTCAGAATTTTAAGATTCTCCTATACCTTTCCAGCACTCGTTTTCCACCAGCTTTTTCTTTATCTCCCAGCAGAACCGCTATAAAATTTTCTGGGGTCACATCTAACCCTTTGTAGTCAATACGGACCCCTTCATATACATCATGCCCTTCAGGACTGTTGAAGATTTTGCCTTTGTGTGGATTTCTTTAAAATTAATTTAAAATTAAATACAACTTTTTTATTATAAAAATGCGTATTGAAAAATACATTGTATTTTATCTTTTGTATTTTCCGGAAAGATAAATATTCCTTTCCGGAATATTTTTTATTTTATTTTCCTGAAATGATGTGTTTTATTATATTTTCCGGAAGGGATTGTTGGAGTGTTTTATTGTGTTTTCCGGAATAATTAACTTATCCGGAATTTTGTTTGTATTTTTCCGGAAGGATAAATATTCTTTTCCGGAATATTTTTTATTTTATTTTCCTGAAGTATTGTATTTTATAAAATTTTCCGGAAGGAATTGTTGGAGTGTTTTATTGTGTTTTCCGGAATAATTAACTTATCCGGAATTTTGTTTGTATTTTTCCGGAAGGATAAATATTCTTTTCCGGAATATTTTTTATTTTATTTTCCTGAAGTATTGTATTTTATAAAATTTTCCGGAAGGAATTGTTGGAGTGTTTTATTGTGTTTTCCGGAATAATTAACTTATCCGGAATTTTGTTTGTATTTTTCTTTTGTATTTTTCCGGAAGAATAATTGTATTTTATTATTTTTTATATTCTTATAAATTCAAATTACTGTGTATTATTTGCAATATCGTCATACATCATAGTAATAATATTTTCCGGATTCACCCCATGATTAATAAGAGTATGCCACGCATGGCACACATCAGCTTAAAACAAAAAATTTTTTTTATTTTCTTAGTTAAAGAATTTTTTTAATTAATTAAAAATTTATTTATCTGATGTCTATAATTCCACCACCCATTAGACCCCGCAACCAAAACTGCCCATATATTTCCAGAATTATTTGGACGTTCGGAAAATTTTTTCTGTTGTAAACTTGAATAAAAATAAATTTAAAAAATTAATTTAAAATTTTTCTAAATTTATTTTACCCTGTAGAATAATTTAAAATGGAAAATAGAAGTGGAATATACAAAAATAAATTGCCCATAATTATTAAATTTATTTTTAAAAATATTTCTAAAATTTCTAAAATTTTTTTAAATTTTTAAATACAATTTTTAATCATTTATATTTAAAAATTAATATTTTTATTTTATAAAATTAATTTAAAAAGTTGTTGCATCATTTCAATGAGTAAGGGCGTTGTCTATACCTACTCATATTTATAGGTAATTATCGAAAAATTAAATAAGGATCTGATAAGAAAATACTAAAAATATTTTAATGAAAGTATGAAGAACTGATAAGAAAATAATTGGCCATAATTGAGAAATATTTTTCAAATTTTAATTTTAAAATTAAATAAATACATGAAAGTGTTAGCTAAAAAATAATTTTAAGAATAACTAGTTAAAAATTAAATTATATGTTATTTTGAGATTCAAAAATAAATTCTACGAATATGATATAGTGATGGCGCTATCGTATTTACTGAATAATCACTCTGGGTAATTATTTTTTCAATCTCTATCTTAAAGTGTTAATTACTCGATGGGAGGGGTTACTCCGAAGGATTACACCAAAGGGAGGTGATATAACTAATTTAGAGAGGAATATTACTCGAGGGGAGGTGGAGGGGCAATTACTCAAGAGGAGGGGCAATCGCTCAAGAGGGGCAATTATTCAAGTGAGACTAATTAATCGAGATGGAGAGTGATTTTTTGAAGCGGGCAATTTATTAAACGTGGGAGAGGGTCTATAACTTTAAATAGAATTTTTAAAAATATTCAATTACTCTTCCAAAATTTTCCAAAATTTAATTAGCCCTATTAAATTACAGTCTTCAAATTATTTTTAAAAATTTTACTTAACAAATTAAATTAAAATCAGGTCAATTTTTTTACAATTACTACGCTGACCCATATAAAAATATTTTTTTCTTTTACAATAAAAATATCTCTATCAATAGTTGATCAAGGTCATTTAATTATTTTTACGACTATTTTTTTACCCCAAACTTCCAAAAAAATAAAATAAAATGCTCTATAAAATAATAGGAGCAGCTACAATAAGTGTTTCTTCTATTTGTGTACTGGCACAATTACTGCTACTTCCATGGCTATATCGTTATACTGTTAATTTGAGGAATGATTTTGAAAGTCGGTTGAGGAAGTTTCATGTAAGAGAAAAAAATTTTTTTGGGAAAAAATTTTTTGAAAAATTCAAAAAAATTGAAGCACAACACCCGACAATTCGACGAACAATTTCAGCGTTTGAGAAGGTTAACTGGAAATTCTTTAACCAATTTCCAACATGAACGTTCCAAACGACAACTACAAGAATGTCCCCCACCAAGAGTTGGGCCACCTGGGTTACCTGGGGGGTTTGGGGAAGATGGGGAGGCTGGGACTGCAGGGGAGGATGGAACAGCTGGATTGGATGCAATAACCCTTTTGTTACAGGAAGCACAGAAATGTGTCATTTGTGGGTTTTTGTGAGAATAATTGAGTAGAATTTAAAGTTTTTAGGCCCTCAGGGTCCCGTAGGGCCGATGGGTGCGCCTGGACAGGTAAAATAAAAATAAATCTCTTAAAAATAAAAAATTAAAGCAAGGACTGCCTGGAATAAAAGGGGAAAAGGGAGAGACTGGAGAGATTGGCACAGACGGAATTGACGGTGAACAAGGGCCTGAGGGAATGCCTGGATTGCCTGGCATAGCTGGAAAGCCCGGGAAGAGAGGGCAGCCTGGAGCGCCCGCGCCTGGCGGCACAGGACCGCCTGGGCCACCTGGAGTTAAAGGTAGAAAACACGACAGGGTTCCTCAGGATTTTCCAAAAAATATTTTAAAACAGGTCCACCCGGTACAACTGGAAAACAAGGAGAAACAGGACGGCGCAATTTTGTTGTTGGGATGCCTGGAATGGATGGAAGACATGGCAAACAGGGGTTGGACGGATTGGAAGGAAAGCCTGGGATTCGAGGGGAGAAGGTTTCCCTCTATCCTAATTTATTTAAAAAATTTTTTAAAGGGGCCTCCAGGCGAGGATGGCGCCGATGCTCGTTTTTGTCCATGCCCTTCAGAGTTGAACAAACTTGGGAGCGGAGGGGTAATTCTGAAATTTTTTTTGAAAAATTCTGGAAAAATTAAATTAAAAAATAAAAGATACGTTCACATCTATCATTAAACAATCCTTCCCCTCCACCCAAAATTTCAACTTCAACAACAACAGCATCCTTCAATAAAGATCAAGAATTACCCCATAATGGGGTTGTTGAGAAAGAAGAAGTAACAAAAAAAGAGGGTAACAATTTAGGAAATTTTTTTAAAATTTAAATAAATTCAAAGTGATCAAAGAAAAATCAGAAGAAAGTAAAAATTCAACAACCGAGAATTCAAAGATTAATCTGAAAATTTCTCATTTGCAATCGGGAGCTAAACCGACAACAACCAATGGGGAAGAAATAAAAATAAGTTAACAAATAATTCTGATTTTTAAATTAATTCTGAAATTTAAAATTCTGATTTTTAAAATTTTGATTCTGAATTCTGTTTTCAAGTTTATTTTTTCTGTTTCAGGTTTTATTTAATAATTCTGATTCTAGAAATTCTGGTTTTAGGTTTATTCTTTCTATCTACCCATGTTTATTTAATAATTCTGATTCTAAATTCAGAATTCAAGTTTTTTTGTCTAATAATAAGTTTATTTAAAATTCTGATTTTAAAATTAATTAATTCTGATATTTCAAGTTAACAACAAGTTCCTTTTAAATTCTGATTTAAGGTTTTCAAGTTTATTTGCTAATAATTCTGAAATTTATTAATTCTGATACTAAGTTTATTTTTTCTGCTTCAAGTTTTATTTAATAATTCTGATTCTGAAAATTAATTAAACCTTAATAAAAACTTAAATAAAAATTTCATAAAATTCAGAATATGAAGACGTTGCCTACCCAAATTATGAAAATGACGGAACAGAGGGTGAAGGCATTAAAGAAAATAAAGAAACTTTATTATTAAAAAATAAAAAATTTCAAAAAATAAAATTTGATAATGTTGAAATGAATTTGGAAGGAATATTTACTACAACAAAACAACAAACAGAAGAAAATAATGATGAGGAAGAAGAAAATGATGAAGAAAGGGAAACAACAACAATAGCTACAAGAAGGTTGGGGGAAAAATATCAGAATAAATTAAAAAAAAATATTTTCAGATTTGTTTATGTTACTAAAAGGCCGAGACCGAAACTATAGAGAGAAGAAAATAAAAATATACCTAAATTCTGATTTCAAGTTTATTTTTAAGTAATTCTGAAAAATATTCTGAAATTTATTTATTTACTATTTATTCTGATTTTACCTTTATTTAATTCTGGTCCGATATATTAATAAATTCTGATTCTGAAATTAATTCCAATTTTGTTTGTTTTTAAATAATTCTGAAATAAATTCTGATTCAAGTTTATTATTTTCCTTTGCCTCAAGTTAATTTAAAATTCTGAAACTTATTTCTATTAAATTCTGATTTTAAGTTTATTAAATTCTGATTCTAACAATAAGTCTTATTTATTAAAATTCTGATTCTGAAATTAATTCTGCTTAAATTCTGATTTTTTAAAATTTATTCCAAGTTTATTTTTATAACAAAAAATTCTGATTTTACGTATTATTAGCAACAATTTCTTCTTCCCCCTCTTTTCTTCTCTTTCCAAACGCTCCAGGAACACTTCCATCCAAATTTCTTTTTTTAATTTTTTTCTTCTTTTTACAAGATAATGGATTTGGTCCTTTAGCTTTTCTTTTTCGATGTTTTGGTTCTTCCCCTTCTCCCAATTCTATTTTCCTTAATTGCTTAATTTTTTGAATTTCATCAGGCTGATTTTTTGTTGTTGAATCTGATGCTGCTAGTTTTTCGGTTTCTTCAGAAGGCTAAAAAAATATTTTTTAATTAAAAAAAAAATTTTTAATTCAGAAAAATTTTAAAATTTATTTTTAATTTTAAAAATTAATTTTTAGGTTCTTTTTTGTAATTTTCCAAAAAAACCGCAACTTTTGTCCGCAAATCTCTTTTTTTTAATTTTTCGAAAAAATGATTATTTTGAGCGCATAAAAATTTAAAAATAATCCTGCTCACAATAATAAAAAAATCTTCATGAGAAAAAAATAAAAATAAGACATGCGGATAAAAAAAGTTGAGGACTTTTTTAAGAATAATTCAAGGACCTTAGGGTTATTTTTTCCTCTTTTAAAAATCAAAAACAAAATTAAAAACCTTTTCCAACAAAATAGCATTATAACGAATTGACATTAACGGAATTCCTCCCAATATTCTCAATTTTTGTAACAATTCTGCATCTTGTGTCGCAACAAAATAATGAACAATTTTTTTCTTTTCCGAATTTTGTGAACGTCTAGCCAAATGAGCTATACAATCAGCAGCTGAACGGAGTGGGCGATGGGGGCATTTGGCTACTTTGAATTGTTGGGCAATACAAAGGGCGCCGTATAGAGGCTTTCCGAGTTGTTCTAAAAAATTTTTTAAGTTTAAATTTTAATTTGCGGACAAATTTTGCGGACAATGAACAACTAAAATTGCTTTTCTTAATAAAAAATTTTTTCAACTCAAAGGGTATTCCCAAAAAATATTTTTTTCAGTTTAGAGGGTACTCAGGTCTACAAGAAAAAAATTATAAAAAGACATAAATTTATTTTTTCTAAAATTATTGGGACCAAATGTCACCAAAAAATTTTTTTCCACTTACTTAACCGAAAAATGTTTCAAAAAATCAATTAAAAAATTAATTTAATTTAAACTTTTTAATTAAAAACAAAAATAACCCAATTCATTCAACACACATTCAGTCACAAACATTTCCAAATTTTCGTCTCTCAAATATTTAGGCAATTGTTCTCTCAAATTAATTTTACATTTCAAAGCTTCTTGACAAAATGTTCCATCCAATAAAATTGAATAGGGAGGAATATAGCCAAATTTGTAGCGAAAAAATGTGAGGACACGGGAAGCTCTTTTGAGGCGTTTTACTTTCATTTATTTATTCAAGGCTTTCTGAAAAAATAGAGATTTTAAGAGGAGAAGTCAGGAATAGAATGGCTAAAAAATATAGGCTCTTGTAAAGAAAAAGGGGTATTCGTTAGCTTAAGACTTGCTTTCTTGCGGACAAAAACTTTGCGGATTTAAATAAATTTTTTTGGTTATTTTCTAAAAATCCGCAAAAAATGTCCGCAAAATTTTGCGGACATTTTTAAATAATTTTCTAGTTTTTTAAAAAATTCTGCAAAAAATGTCCGCAAATATTTTTCAAAAGTACCCAACATAGAATATTAACAGATATCTTAGACGAACCCTTATTTACAAAGGGTTTTAGAAAAGAAATTAATAAAAAAAATAAACCTTACATTCTTCTTAAAACAAATTAAAAGTTTTTCAAATTCTGCCTGGCAATCACCTTTTGCAACTTTTTCAGCTTTTAAAGACACACACTTGCCGTAATCTACAGACTAAAATTCCTTCTAAAATTAATTAAAAAAATAAAACCTCTTTACTGCAAGAAGCTAAATATTCTGCAAATTTAAGTAGACGACGTTGCTTTTCCGGCATAAAATTAATTGCCGGGTATTTAATTTATTCTTAATTTGGCCTGAAAATTATAAATTTTAAACGAAAAATCGATTAGATAAGACAGAAAAATTCTGAAAATTCATCAATCAAAAAATAACAGAACGCCATAAATTTATTTGTGACATTTGGTCTATTGGACAAAATGTCCATGGGACAAAATGTCCATTGGGGACAAAATGTCACCAAAAATTTTTTTTAGTTTTTCTTGGTTTCTTATTGATTTTTAAAATTAAAAAAAAAATTAAAAAAAAATATTTATGTCCCTCTCTAACAGAAAAAATAAAGGTAATAGTCGGTTTCGTACCCCCCTCTTTTTTCTTTCTCAAGGTTTAAAAATGATCCAGAAGAATGTAGTACTCATCAAGCTGCATCGAATGAGACCAAAATCAATAAAATCCGACTTGAATGAACCGAGATTCAAAATTAACCTATATACTACATAGGTTAATTTTGAGTTGCTTTGTTTTTATTTGTCCCGTAGATTGTTATTGGACTCTGGGACTTTTTTGCAAGGATAAACCAACATTTCTAAAGATTAAATGACCCCTAAGCAGGGGCCGGTCCCATGTACAAAACGGCACATGGACACTCCAAAAATCACCCATGGTCACCAGTGCACTGCCACTGCACAAAGCACTATTGGGTGCACAGCCACCGAAGTGCACTGCCACCAATAATGTCTGCCAATACGCACAGCCACTGATGTCTATCTACCAGTAGTGTCCACTGGTCGCACAGCCACCGAAGTGCACAGGCAACTAGCTTTCTTCTACTGAAGATAGTCCGCCGAAGCGGCCCATGGGTGAGTTGAAGAAGAATTCCCAAAAATAAAAGGATTGAACACAAGTAATTCTTAGACGGTTAATAGAAAGGGTATAGAGAACACTAATTATTCTTCCTTTTTTTAATTATTTCCTTTTCTCTTTTTTCTTCTTCTCTCCTCTACTTTTCTTCTCTCTCCTTTACTCTCTCTCCTTTACTTTTCTTCTCTCTCCTTTACTCTCTCTCCTTTACTTTTCTTCTCTCTCCTTTCTTCTCTCTCCTTTACTTTTCTTCTCTCCTTACCTTTATTATTTTTTGATTTTTCATAATAACAAATCGCTTAAATAAACAAAATATCTACAGCGCGTTGTATTTAAAAATGGTCAAAAAAGGGAATTTTTGTAAATTGTCGAAGGGACTATTTTAAAAATTGTAATGTACGGATAGGACGGGTTACCCGAAACCCAATATCCGAAACCCGGACTTTTTTCGACCCGAAACCCTACACGAGAAGTTCTCGAAAACCCGACCCGAAACTCTGCATTCAAATCACGTTGATTTTGGGGTCATTCGATGCAGCTCGATTTTGAATACCTTGAGAAAGAAAAAAGAGAGGGGGGGGGGGGGTACGTAACTGACTATTACCAAAATAAATCCCAGAAATTTTTTTTTAATTTTATAAAAAATTTTCTCACTTCCCTTGTGGACTAACAAAACAAATAGGAAAAATAAAAATCATGGCCATTATTTTAAATGTTGATTTTATTTATTTGTTTATTCTTTGCGCGAAGTAGTAGACGATCATTGTTCTTTTCTTTCTTGAAATAAAGGTGTTGGATAAATCTTTCCATTTATTTACTTAATATACCTATATTTTTCCTGAATTTCCGTGCATTTTTTAACGGATCTTTTTTTAGGGAAGGAGGATTTTATTATTTTATTCTTAATTTTTTTTAACGTTTATTTTCTTGAAATAATTATTTATATTGTTCTGAATTGTCTTTAATTATTTTTAAAAAATTTGGGGGAGTTTCTGTCATTGTCTTCCAAAGTCTTTTCTTGTTTCTGCTTTGTTTCTCAATTTTTAAAATAGCCAATTTTATAGAATATAATACCTAAATATATTTTATTAGGGTACGGCCCACTTAGTCGCGCGGCCACTTAGTCGCAGAGCCATAACTTGCTTTAAGATTTCCGAATCTTTCCAAATTTGGTATTAAACGATTCCTCTCATCGAGCTAAAGAGATTGGTACCAAAATTGATAAGGGCCAGAAATTTTTTAGCAAGTTATGGCTCGGCGACAATGTGGGCGTGTCCCTACTTTTTGATATTGTCTTCCAAAGTCTGTTTTTTTTGTTTGTGCATTGTTTCTCAATTTTTAAATTAGGCAATTTTATAGAATACCTATATAAATATATTTTATTAGATTAATAACAGCCTTAATTTAAAGGTAGATTTCTTGTGGATTTTCTCCTATTTTTTACAAAATTAATTTTTTAAAAATAATTCTGGCCTAGTCTAAAATGGTTATTATTCCCTCTTCACTTTTTTCTTCATTAATTCTCCTCTTCATTCCATATCTCTTCTTCATTGTTGTTCAATCCCAACAAAAACAATTTGCACCGACTAGGCCCAAATCCCAACAATTTAATCTTCCCCAACAACAAGCACAAAAATTTATGAGTGCCCCACAATGTAGATGTAAGGATTTGGATGAATGCGCGGCGGAAATTCAAAAATTGGTGGAGAAATGCAAGACGGAGTGAGTTTAACTAAACTAAGGCCGGATTTCGTTTTTAGATATACCCTTGGGGCTGAAAATTCTGTCGCTTATAATGGGGTGTATTAAATAGACGCTATCTCCACCACCCAATGATTACCTTATAATGAAGATATCTTAAATAGAAGGTATACTATGCTAGAAGGCTCCCTTATCCATTGACCTATCTAGTGAACGAACGTGTCTTAAATATAGGCGTATCTACTGTTGGGTGTCTCTTATAGCGAGGTTAAATGTTCAGAAAGGTAGATTAATTTAAAAAATATTTTTTTTAATCATAAGGCCAAAATGTGAGGCACACTTAAAGAAGATTGGCAACGTCCAAAAAATTCGTCAATGCCTAGCCGATGAACAAAAACAAATGGAAAAGCTTGAACAATGCGTAGAGAAGAAAGTTGGGGGCCCAATTGGATGTACTAACGATCTACACCCAAAAAATTTGACTGTTCCAATAATTCCGGAAATGGAAATGATGGATAATAGGAGGAGGAAACGAAGTTTGCTGTTGCTTTCTGGAAATTCTGGGAAATTTTCTGGTTGTTCTCCGACTTTGCCTGAATTGAGGAATAAACGAGGGACGTTGCCTCCATTGCCGGCTACTGTAAAAATAATTTTTTTTAATTTCAAAAAAAATTTTGAAGCAAGAAGCCGGACACGCTCCCCCAGAACTTAGTGACTACTTAATGTGTGTGGATCAATGCGCTGTTAAGGCTGCCTCACCTAACTCTGCACCGAAGTTGTGTGCAACTCGGGAGGGGAATATGAATTGTGCTTTTAAATTGAAGTGAGTTGAGGAAATTCCGGAAAAACATTCCGGAATTATAATTAATTATTTGAGGTGTGCACTAGCCCCTCCCGATGACCGCCAACAAAAAGCTTTCGACGACTGCGAGCAGCAAATGCAATTTACACCGCCTAAAAGGTTGAAAAAATCTTGTGAGTGTCTAAAAGCGGCTGGCGTGAAAATTGTTTGTCCAAAATAAATTTTTAAATTAAATTTTTAATTATTAAAAGAGATTATCGCTAATATATTTATACATTTTCCAACCTTTAAAATAAAATTAAAAAAAAATTTTTTTAATTAGTGAAAGAATTGTTTTTAATTATAAAATACCCAATTTAAAAGTACTATAAAATAAAAACGATTAAATTTTTGTACTTTTCTCCTTTCCTTTAAATTTTGTTTTGTTTACAACGGGTGGCGCCGTTAGAACGGGTGGTAGTTGGTAGTCAGTTGAGTCAGAACCTTATAACTCGAGAATGGGTGAAGCTTTTAAATTAATTTAAGCACCATTAAATAGAGAATTGAATTAGCTACAAAATGAGGGAAATTCCAAAAAATTAGGTTTCTAGGCAAAAAAGTTGTGGTCGAAAAATAGACAAAAATGCCCATTTTTCAGTGTTTTTCGACGTTTTTTCGGCCATAAAATGTTTTCCCTTTCACCTAAAATTATATTTATTTTTGTATTTTATAGAAAATTTAATTCTCTATCGAATGGTACTAAAACAGTTTTAAACCATTTATCCATTCCAAACTTATAAAATTTTAAATAAACCCATATAGTGACTCAACTACGCTATTCAATTACAGACACAAGACTGGGGTAAACACACAATAAATAATAATGGTTGGACAAAAGTGAAAACAGTCTCTACTATAATAACGTCTCTTTTTTTACTATTCTCGATTTCCTTTATTTTCTAAAAAAAAATTTTTTTTTCATTTTTTATATACACGCGCACAATAAATTTAATTTTGCCCTCCTTTCCCCTTCAATTTTCTTTTAATTTCCCCCACATCCCCCTCAAAACTAATTTTTTTTGTACTACAGAAAGGGAAAAGAAAGAGATATTTGGTGATAAAAATAAAATAATAAATATCTAATTAATTATGGGTGGTAATTAAAAGGGTTGTGGGTGGTTGATAGTTCCGAAAGTTATTATTATTGACAGATGATTTGGTTGATATTTTTGTTTTTGTATTTAATTTACAAAACAACTCTTTCCCTTTCTTTTGGGCGAATGAAGACTAAAATTAAATAGTTAACACTTTGAAATATTTTATTAATTATTTAGATACTCTCGACTCTCGTTATAAGACCACTAAAATATATGGCACTCCCCAGCCCCACCGAAATAACCACAGTCGAATTCATTTCGACCCTGAATAGAAATTGGTTAACATCGGGGAGTCATATTATCGAGACTTTATTTTTAACTTTCCAAAAATTCCCTTAAACTCACTACGATATTTAGTGTTGAACTGGCCTTTTAATTTGTTCAACTTTTATTCTCTCAAATCGGACTACGGTAGTTTGTGATGAACCGACCTTTTGATTTTTTAAATAAATTTAGCAAATAAATAAAGTCCTTTTCATCGCCAAATCAAAAAATTTTTTGGGATTTTTGAATTTTTCTCTTTTTTTTCGAAAATTTTTTCTCCATCCCGGACCTTTTTCTAATTACCTAGATCTGGCATGTTTTTAATTCTTTTTCTCCCTCTTTCCTCCCTCAATTTTCTTCACTAAAAACAGTTTTATGTATTCTGGCCAACAAAAAATTCACATAAAAATAAAACAAAAGCTTTGACTGACTATATTTTATTGCCCCCATACATTCTAAACTACTTTCCATTAGACAGTGAAAAACTGACAGAGCGCCAGAGGCCAATTTTGTGAGATGGTCGGGAGAGCCCCCTCAAAGTCTTCTCCTCCCGACTATTTACTATATTTTTTTCCAATTTCACAGGCACACTATTTGGCCCAAACTCTAAGTACACTTACTAGAAATGTATTATAATTTTAAGGGGAAGCAGCACAACTGTTTCGCCTTTTTTCTCCTTTTCTCAACTGTCTTTTCAATCTATCCCCCAACTGTCCCCCCCCCCCCTACCCCAACTGTTTCCCCCACAACTGTTTCCCCTTTTTTTTTACATTTTCTACTGTCCAAGGATTTTTCGGCGCTGGAATTTTTGTGAAAATAAAATTATTATTGTTTTAAAATTATTTTTCCCAATAGTAGTTGACAGCCGGTAGACGATTTTCTTAATAAAGTCAAATGAGGTGTGTGTTAAATAGAGGGGAATGCATGGGCCGACCCCCACCCAGTGACCAACTACACTCAGCGACCTATAAAAGGTAGAGAGGCTTCCGACTGTGAGACCCTAAGGATATACCCTTCGAAGGTACAAGTAGGGACCTGCTTGAGTGTCGATTGAGCTCAGAGACATCGTCAAACATCACCCCAGACTTTAAAATTCTCTTAAAATTATATGAAACCCTCCTAAATATTATTATTTACAAGCAGCGCCCAAATATCCCCACCCATTTCGATTTTCCTTCACATCATCCGCCTTACTTTTCTCTCTCATTTTCTCCCATATATCCCCCATTCTCGACAGGCAGTCTCAGTCCCCAAATTGCCAACAGCTTTTTGAGGCCAATCAAAAATTTATGCCGGGTGGAGGGGAAAGGGAAAGAAGGATCTGTTTGCGTGTGCATTTGTTTGGTAGCTGGAAATTTATGTTTATAATGGTTGTCATAAATTGTTAATTAACAAAACTATTTTTGTCAGTCAATTTAATGGGAATATAATAGTCGAAGGTCGAGATAACGAACCTTTTCAATAGCCAGTCCTTAAGATAATTAGAGTTCCTGACAGCTTCAGTCTTCGTTCTACCCTCATTTCCTTCCCTCTTTTAATCTCTCTCTAAAATACCCTGCGATTCTCCTAAATACTCGATATAACGACAGATTTTTTCGGACCCTTCTAATCGAGATTCAACTGACCTTTTGGATATTTCCTAAATTTTTTTTCAACCGAAACCTCTATTTCCTAAATTTCAAGGGTCAATTTCTCCCTCATTTTCCCTCATCTTTCAAGGGATAATCCAAAGATTTTCCGCTTTCCAAATTTACTCCTCATCTAAACAAAATCTCCCCATACTTCCCAACAACAAAAACCTCCTCCTACATTGTATTCTCAATGAGAAGGACAATAAAAATTCAACCAGCCGACTATCTACCAACCCTTTCTATACTAAAAATTGTGCCAGCGGCAGTCCTCTCCTTCCCCCTCTTTTTACAAAATGTGCGTAATGTATTATTTACTATATATCTACAAACAGGCGCAAATAAGAGGCACAAACATTCATCACACAGGCTTTGGCCACAGGCACATTGACAAGCTTTAGAGGATAAAAAAATTTTTTTTTCATTTTTCTTTTGTGCGGTTTTACATTTTTCATTGTGTGCCCTCTCCTATACTTTGTTTGTAAAATGCAAATATAAATTTTTTATTGAGGGATAAATTTAAATAAAAAATTAAAAGGGCGATTTATAGGATAAAAATGGTCGATTTTACTTTAAAAAATTTTTTTGACCATTTTGAACCCTTGAAATCTTTAAAATTTGACATTTCGACATTTTTCGCCTTTAAAAAGTAAAATACTTCCCTTTCTTTAATTTTAAATTTTTTTGACCATTTTGAGCTTTTACCATTTTGTGACATTATGTCATCTGGCATTTTGTCGTTTTTTCCACATTCCTCAATTTTTTTTCTTTGTGTGTGTCCGGGACTGTAAATTAATTTTTTTTCTACAAATCTTGACTCTCCAAAATCATTTAATATTAAAAATAAAAATATTGCCGGTCGAGATAAAAATCCTTCATATTTTTCCTGGTTATTTTCTTCGCTGATTTTCCCCTTTCTTCTATTTATTTTTTAACCCTTTTACTAGCTAATATATATCCGGATATATTCTTAAAAAAGATATCTACACGTATTTATCGTTTCGGAGATAGTATAGAAAATTAATTTTTAAGGAACAACAAAACAACAGTTTATAGTCTTTGTATTTATATTTATATAATTTATTTTTATCTAAAAAATGTTTTTTATTTATTTAGTCAGAATTAATTTACTGAAATTTATTTTATTTGTTCTGAAAAATGGGTATTTCTGATTTGTATTTTCTTTGTATTTTTTATTTTATTCTGATTTTTATTAACAAAATTCTGGCTTGTATTTTCCTTGTGTTTTTATTTATTCTGATTAATTAGTAATTCTGGCCTGTATTTCTTGTGTTTTTTCTAAATTCTGATTAATAATTCTGATTTGTATCTTCCTTGTATTTTTCTTTATTAAAATTCTGGTCTGTATTTTCTTTGTATTTTTTGTGTTTTTTGTTTTATTTATTTTACAATCGTTCCTAAAATACATTAATTTTACAAAAAATTGGATCGCCTAGAAAAACAGATGGTAAGGAAAAGAAATGTGTTTTTAGGAAATAAATAAATCCACAAAATGGCCAAAACCCACAGTCACAAAGTTTTATATGTGCTTTAATGTGCTGGGCCTCCTGGCGATAGTTACAACAATTCTTTATTGTTTAATTGATTTTTCGCTGAATTAGCCTAGAAATTGCTTTATCCTTTTTATTTTTTGTATTTTTTTGTATTTTTGATTTTGTGATTATTTTGTATTTTAATGTGTTTTTGAAAATTCTGATTTATAAAATTCTGATTTTCTATAAATTAATTCTGACTCTTATAAGTTAATTCTGATTCTTAAAAATTAATTCTGATTTAAAATTCTGATTCCTTAAAAATTAGTTCTGATTAAAAATATTTCTATTAATTCTGATTTTCTAAAAATTAATTCTGATTTGTATTTCTTCTGTATTTTCTTGTATTTTTGTATTTTTCAAAATTAAATTTAATCCTTAACTACCCAAATCAATAAAACTCTAAAATATGCGCCCCCACATTCCCAACTGTCCCCTTTTTTCTTTACAAATCCTTTTATCCCACAAACATATTTTCTAATATCGTTTTTGCCTTCAAAGCCTGTCAGTTGATGTATTTTCTTTTTCTGTCTTTTTGTCAGTTAAATGTGTACAGAGCTCTACTATAGTCAGTCAGTTTTAGAGTTTTCCTCTCTTCGCACAGGGCCAAGAAAAAAAAAGCTTTTTATTTTATAGGCCAACAAACACATCCCCTCTAGGCAGATCCTAAAAATATAGTCAAAAGGCACCTTCTGTCAAAATTTTTGTTCTTATTTTATTTTTAAAATCTGTGTGAGAGGAGTAGGGTTTGGCCAAAAATCCGAGGATTTTTTTGTTTACAGATTTCTAACTCTAAAATTATTTAAAAATTTACTTCTCTATTAATCCCCGATTAATTCTATACAAAATTAAAAATATAAACGGATAGTTTTTAAATATTTCTAAAATCCCCTTTAATTCACTACGATAATTAGTGATGAACTGACCGTCGAAATTGTTCACTTTTTATTCTCTCAATCAAACTACGGTAGTTTGTGATGAACTGACCTTTAGATTTTTAAATAAAACAATAAAGGCCTTTTCATCGCCAAACCAGAGGAAATTTTTTTTAGAAATATTATGGTTATCGGTTTCGAATTGAATTGTAAATCAAAAGCTTTAGTTAATCCAGAAATTTACTTAGAGCTGTAGGGAGCAGTAGAGCCCGTTACGAGCTTCACTACATCTTAGGCCTATAACTTCGCTTAAGGATTACGGGGGCGTTTTGGTATTAATCGATGCCTATAAAAGGGCTTTATCGAACCGACTAGTACAACCGGGATTCGGAAAATTCCTAACAAAGTTATAGCCCTTCGATGGAGAGAGGCTTCAAGCGGATCAAGGTGCTTCCAACCAACAACCCTTAATTAATCCCTCATTTTTTCAAGATTTAATAAACAGAAAAATGTCTTCCTCATCTCCAAATTCATCCTCCCCTCCATTATCTTCATTCAATCTTCAATACGAAAACAATTTAAATATAATAACTTCAATAAATTCTTCCCCAAATATCCCAACAACCAAAGCCTTTATTTGCGAAATTTGCAACAAAGCCTTCCGTTTTCGTTCAAATCTGGCAGAACACCGTTCTGTACATACTGCTGTTAAGCCTTTTGTATGTAAATTCTGTGGAAAGTCGTCGAGGTTGAAAGGGAATTTGACTAAACACATTCTCAAGCATCACAAAAATGAACAGAGAGATTATATTGGGACAGATGATTATATTATTAAAAAGGGCAAAAAATCTGTGAAGGATCCGGCGGTGGGTAGAAAATATTTTTTTGTTTTAAAGTACTATAGGATCTCAGTTTATAGATACCCCCTTTAGAGCTGAAAATTTTTTCTTATAATAAGTTGTTGTTAAATAAAGGGAAAATTCGGCGTATTCCCCCTGCTCCACACATTGGCCATAATTTTAAAAATTAAATAGAAATGTACTGAGTATTGGGGGTCCTTATAGGGAGCTAAATTGAGTAGATAAATTTTCTAAAAAAATTTTTTTTGAAGGCAATTGAATTTCTCGAACGTTCAATGATTGTGCTCAATAATTCCTCTAGTGCCAATAATGCCAAACAGCGAAATTCTAAAGAATCGGATTCTAAAGGTAGCTGAAAGAATGAAAATTCTTAAAAAATTTTCAAAAATTTTTGAAGAGAGTTCGGTCAATTTAGACAGCAATGACAATAATAATGAAATTAATACGGATAATTTATTTAATTCTTTGGGGTTTAATAATTCTTTTGAAATGAAGGAAGAAGAAAATAATGATTGTGAGCAGCAAGCTTTAACTTCTTCGCCATTGACACCAGAAAATGAAAATAATAAAGGGGAAGGTCTGGAAATTCTGAAATTAATTCTGATTTTTAAATAATTAATTCTAATTTCTAAAAATTAATTCTGATTTTTAATAAAATAATTCTGATTTTTAATAAAATAATTCTGGTCTTTTAAAAATTAATTCTGATTTTTTAAATTTAATTTTCAGAACAAAACGTTATGTCAGTTGTTGCCTTAATGGCTGCTGCAGCTGCTTCTTCCTCTTCCTGTCCTGCCTTTTTGGAAAATACTAATGAAGAGCAAAATGAAGATATGGAAGAGGATGAAGAAGAAGAGGAAATTGAGGCAGAATTCTTTTTAAAAATTAATTTAAAAAATTTTTCAAAAATTTTTTAGCCGCTAACAAATAATCCGGACAGTTCAACGCCTCAAAATAATTTTAAACAAAATTACAATAATTTTAATAATATTCAAAATGTTCATCAAACCAATAAAGATAATACAACAATTAATAACAATGCAGCTTCTGCTGCTTGTAAAGCATTATTTCAACAATTGTTTCGGGGAGGAACTGAAGCTAGTTAGTTTATTGTTTTATTCTGATAAAAATTCTGTTTTGTGTTTTAATGAAATTCTGATTCAAAAACTTGTTCAAATTAAATTCTGAATTGCAAATAAAACTTGTTTTAATTAAATTCTGATTTTAAAATAAAACTTGTTTCAATAAAATTCTGATTTTAAAAGACGTTTTAATTTAATTCTGATTCTATAAAACTTGTTTAAATTAAATTCTGATTTTGCAAATTAAACTTGTTTAGATTTAATTCTGATTTTAAATTTATTTTTAGCCAATCCACACCCAAATGAGCAACTTCTACGTTTCCTATCTCAAATAAACGAAATGACACACGTATCTGGTTCTAATAACCAGCAACAACAAAATAAAATTAAAACTGAAGAAACAATAGTGCCTAATTTTAGAACAAATTCATTTCTGTCCACAAAATGTAAACAATGTGGCAAGAGCTTTCGGAAACGTAAATTAATTTTTTGGGGATTTTTCAGAAGACTTTTAAAAGTATTTTTTCTGACGTCAGAAAGTGTGTTTTGTATTTTTCAGAATTTTTTTTTTCAGAATCAGAATTTTTGTATTTTCCGGAAATACCCTTTCTTTCTGATTATTTATTTTTGTATTTTTGTGTATTTCAGAGGTATTTTAAAAGTATTTTTCTAATATCAGAAATTGTGTTTTGTATTTTTTAAGACTTTATTAATTTATTCTTTCCGGAAATTACACTTGTATTTTCCTAAAATAAATTTTTATTTTGCCGGAAGTGCCTTTTAAATATTTCCGACTTTTTATTTTTGTGTTTTGCTTTTAAATTTTGCACTTTATATTTATTTATTTAAAAAACTCCCCTCCACACTATTTTTAATAATTTAAGCGCGCGACTTGCTCTCTCATTTGGCTACCGCCCACAAGCTTGTAAATGGCCAAGACAACACCAACAACAATAACAACATATTTCCTAATAAACAGGCACAGACAGACACCTCCTCCCAACAATCCTCCCCTTGCAACAGCGTTTTTTCTGCTTCATCAGATCCAAAATCCTCAAATAATTTACCAGAAATTTTGGCTATTGAACTCAAAAGACTCCGAAAAACAATTTTAAATTCAAAAAATAATGAAGAAAATGGGGGCCAATTAAATTTAAATAATTCCGGCAGTCTTGTACGCGTCGAGCAAATTTTGGGGCAACTCGATTCGCGTGTTTGTCGGCTTGAAAAACAGGTGGAAATGGCTTTGAATAGGTAAGGAGAGTTGATTAAACTTGAGTAGTTTAGGTGCACACGTCCATTTATTCGCAAGAAACCACTCATCTCATTTATCCACTAAGCTAGAGACCGGACTGGAAGTGTGGTACGAGAATCGAGATCTCAAAAAATTCTAGCTTTTGATTCTCGATCTCAATAACCGTGATTCAATCGAGATCTCGTCTAGGTCCGATATATTCACTAAGCTGACTACCCAACGATATTTATTCGTGAGTTAACAATAGGCCTAAGTCACTGCGTGCTACCGGTGACTCCCGCGAGATACTTGTTTCGGCGATTTTACTAGGATTACTTTGATAGTTTAAGCTTGCGAATAAATGGGTTTGAACTTAAAATACACAAGTTTTTTCTGATTTTTAATTAAAAATAATTTTTAAAAATATTTTTATCAATTTCCTCCATTTTTAGTATTTATACACTTGTACAGCTTCAAACGGGAATTAATAACAATATGAATAAATTGAACCGTTCATTGACCAATTTTCAGAATAATGGCCAAAATAATAATAATAATGCCCAGTGATTTAATTTTATTTTTGTTTTAAAATTTAAAATGTCCCCTTACTTCCCCAACCCAGAAAATTGCCCAATATAGTCCCAAAAAAATCATTTTTTGCCATAAATTGCCAAAAACTGCCATTTAAAATATTTTTGCCAAATTCTAATATTTTTTAAAAATATTTTTGCACCTTTTTAATTGTTTATTTTGCCATATTTCTTTCCGCCAAATATTATACTCTTATTTATGCCCAGTATTGATATTACTTTAAGGTGTTCGGATTTGTATTTTACCAATTTTTGTGCCTTTCTGACCTCTGATTTTTGTCTTTTTTGACATATTTAATTCGATTTTTTGACTATTATTTGACCAATTATTTGGGCGGATTCGTAGCCAGGGATGCTTCTGCACCTTATTTCAATAAATCCGGACACTGAATATTAATTAACAATTTGTTTAAATAAAATTACCGTATAAACTATAGTAAATACCTAACTTTTTAATTTAACAATTCAGAAATTATATATAGTCAGACATTGTAGTCAAATCAAAATTTGGAGTCACATTTAGCCTATCACTAGACAGTCAATTAATTAATTAATTTAATTAAATTATAATTATTCAATAAAATTTAAAATGAATTTTATTAAAAATTTAATTTAAGGCTTGTTTAATTTTAATTTTTTTAATAAAAAAATTTCTTCATTTAATTAAATTTTTTAATAATTTCTATTTTAAAAAATTTCAAAAATTCTTAAATAAAAATAATTAAAAAAAATTTTTTCAAGCTTTTAACTAATTTTAAAAATTAAAAAAAAATTTTTAAAATAAAATTTGAAATAAAAAAAATTTAAAAAATTAAAATTAAAAAAAAATAAATTAAATTTCGCAATACTTTTTTGACTAATTTTTAAAAATAAATTTTTTTGCGGGCGTCCTTTATCCCCCTTTGTTTTTGCCGCTTTTCAATTTTAAATTGCTTTTAAATTATTTAGCTAGTCGCATAGCCTTTCATTTTAAAAAATCTATCAAAAAAATTTTTTTTAATTCTTAAAAAATTAAAAATCAAAGAAGATATTCAAAATGCGTATAGCCATATTTATTTTTATTTTATTTCAAATTATTTTTGAGAAGAGTTTGGGAGGTAATTTAAATTAATTAATTAATTTATTTAATTAATTATTTAAAAATAAAAAATTTAAATAATTAATTTTTTGTTTTCTGCCGGGATAAGAGTCCATTATCCTTCCCGATCTTTAAATTTTATAAAGATTGCTGTTGTAAAGCATATTCCTATTTAATTCCTAAGGCTATGCAGTAGCGGCGGGGTGTAATGGATAACGGTCTATTGAAGATGCTGGTTCGCCTCAGGCTTACAAAAGTCTAATTTTTGGCTCTAGAGCCTAATTTTCTAATTTGTAATATTTTTTAAATTTTGAATCAATTTATGTCCCTATTATAAATTTTATTTGCTTGAATTTAGAAACTAGAAATTTTAATAATATACCTTTAAATTTCAATGGGACTTATAAACTTTAATTGAGTTTAATTAAAAAAAATTTTTTTTTTAATTTTTAAATAAAAAAGATGAGCAAAAACAACGACCTCCCTCAACCTATACAAGCCTAGCTTCACTCGGAGAAAAAAAATTTGAACGTCAACCAAGTGAAAGCGAAACAATCACCGGATATACACTTACAAATTTATTCAAAAATTTAAAACAAATATTACATATTAGCAAGCCTTCAATTTATATTGAGGAAAAACTGAATGATAAAAAAAGACGTCATAAAATAGAGAAGGAATTGGGGATACAAACATCTGAAGAAAATTGATAAAAAATTATTTTTTGCTATTTTATTGTAACAAAATTTGCGGACAAAAATTTGCGGACAAAAATTTTGCGGACAAAAATTTTGCAGACAAAAATTTTGCGGATTTTTTTTAAATTTATTTATTTTTAATTTTCTTATTGTTATTTAAATAGACAAGTCTTTGGAGATGAAAAAACTTGTCATACTTAGGCCACAATTTTGCTTACTTTTTACTTCAGTGCTTCGCATTTTGAATTGAGTTTCGCATTTCCATCTTTCATGTTTTTTTGTTTAGGGGGTGCTAGGCACACCCCTGGTATATCCCTAGTAACGAGGTTCTATGAGTAACTAGCTTCTTCAAAAAATTTTATTTATTTAAATTTTATTTAAATTTTATTTAAATTTAATTCATTAAATAAAATTGACAAAAAAAATTTTAAAAATCAATTTCCCTCTCCCAATCAATTTTAAAAAAATCCCCCCTCCATCACCCCTTCCATTTCCGCCCACTCTCACAATCACCCCCTTCAAAAATCCCCCTCCATCCCATCCCATCCCTCCACCTCCACCCCCATCCCTCCCTCCTTCCCTCCCTTCACATCCGCCCTCTCCTACAATTCCGTCTATTATTACGTGTCCCAAATAAAAATTTACCTCCCCCCCTCCACCTTTTCCCTTGTCATAAAAAATTTTTTGCAGAAATACTTTTTAAATAGAAAAACTCCGCCTTTTTCCTCCCTTGGAAATGAAGGGCGGGAATTTGAAATTTTTTTTTCGAGCCTAGCATAAATAATAGAGGCATTTTATATAATTTTTATTTATTTAATTTTAAATTTAATTCCTTAAATAATTAATAAATTAAAATTAAAAATTAATTTGCGGACAGATACTTGCGGATAAATAATAAAAGCTTCATAATTATAACTTCGTTTTAAATTTTTTTATTATTAATTCCTTTCAGCCTCCCAGGCATGATATCAAGGGATATTAGTGGAGTTGGAGGGATTTCTGGGGATTAGAACTTAGATGACCTAGAGGATGCCTATGTTAGAGGTCCTATTGGATGAAATTTTTATCAGAAGCTTTTCTTAGCTTTTAAAAAAATAGAGAAATTTTAGCTTCGTGGTGTCAAGCGACCTGAGCCCAATCTTAAACAGCCGGACCTTATTATAAGACCCCCTTGAGAGATCTTATAATGGAATTAAGACGTATAATGAGGTGTGTCTTAATTCCTTTCAGTCTCCCGGGCGTATCGAAGGGGTTTTGAGGAACTGAGAAGTCTTAGACTGCAAATGTTTGTCCGCAAATTTCAAATAAATTATTAAAAAAATTAATTAATTATAGAGAGACTACCAAAAATCTTTTTAAAAAATTTTAAAATCCAAACAAAAAATCATGTCAATCCCAAAAACTATTTTGAACACCTTAGTTTTTGTGGTCGTCGTTTTAAATCTTGTTGATTGTATGAAGGACAAAGGAAGTATGTTTTTCGAAAATAATTAAAAAATATTTTTTTAATTTAAAGAAGCGGCTGAATCCTCGAATAAACCTCTAAAGACACGAGGCCTTAGAGTTGAAGTGCCTGAAGGAGAAGTGCCACTTCTTCAGAACAAACCTAAAACCCCTCTGAGAAAAACTCAGTCAAGTGTAGCAGGTTCAAGTAGAGGCAATCAACACTTGCTAAGCCCTAAAAGTGCTCATCCTCTTTATCGAACACAATCGGAACCAACCCCTCACGGCTACACGTCCTTGAACTCTCCCGGCTCTCCTTTAAATAAATCTCCTTTAAAGCGACAATCAAGCCAAAGTTCAACACGTATTGGATATTTAACTTCTGCATGTGGTAATTGTATCGACGATGTTGTAAATTGTATTGAGACTTGTAGAGGGACTGGAACCCCTGAAGGTTATACAACTGACGATCAGGAAGTGATAGATGCTAGGCTTCGTGAGATTAAAGAAGAGGAGAACGCTCAAATTTTGTTTTAAAGAATCGTGACGAATTTTGAGGAGGGAGGGAGGGAAAGTTGAAAAAGAGAGAGAGAGAGATGAGAGCGAGAGGGAGAGAGAGAGAGCGAGAGAGAGGGAGAGGGAGAGAGATGATAGAGAAAACACACAACCCTTTATCTGTCTTTTTTTAAATTTTCCTTTTTTATTTAAAAATTTTTTCCTGGATTTTTAAAAGATTTTTCTATTGAAGACTAAGTATACGATATATTATCGTTAGGTTTTTATTATGCATTACAGTAAATTGAAAGTTTTAATTCTCTTTTTCTAAAGTAAAAAAATTTTTTATCTGGATATTGTTAGTTAAAGAACTTAATTGTTCCACCTACCTTTCCTCAATTTAGTACTGCCCTCTTAGTACCCCCCATTAAAAAATTTCTAATCAAAACACCATCGTATTTGAAGCTCATTCAATTAGTAGCTTAAATTAGGCTGATAATTTCGAGGAGGATTGAAAAATGATAATTTCCCCTCTCCATCCCATTTATCCCACTCTGTTAGCGCCGAATGCGAAAATTTTGGGATTTTATGAAGGCTAGGAAGAATTTAGGTAGACTGAAGAAAATAATCTCGAAAATCGAAAAATTCCAACCCCAAATCGGAACGATCTTGGCAATTCCGACTCGAAATTTTTCAACGAATCGAGGTCTAGCCTTAACTAATATATTAATTCTAAAATAAATCCATGTGATTTTGTCAATAACTACCCTCTTTATTATTTTTTAGAGCCGCCTCCACATATTTCATTGCCCCCCCCCCTAAATGTATACATGCCCTCCCCTCGCTTTTCTATTTTAAAAATCTATAATTTAAATTTCTCTATAATAAAGGGAAGGCCGAAGAAATTCGTATAAAAATTTTAAAATTAAAGCTTTAAACTCGCCGCCAATCGGAAAATATTTTTAAGGGCAGAGTAAGGGCAATGATGGGAGGGGGCTTTATTAATTTATTTTTCTCGCCGACAAATAAATTTTTATAAGAATTTAAAGGGGTGGATGTTGTCATTTTATTAAAAAAATATTTATTTATCGCCAATAATTACCCCTATCACTCCCCTCGAATAATTACCCTCTCTATTAAGAAGGTGAAAAAAATAGAATAATTACTCTCCCTCAAAGGCCTTACACGGAAATTTCAAAACTTGAATAATTTCCCCCCTCGAATAAAAATAAATTGCCCTCTCAATTAATTACCCCCTGTAAAAATGGGGGTGAGAATGGGTAATTATTTAAGAAAATACATTTTATTAATAAGAAGGGGCCTGAAAAGAGCTCTTTATAGAGAGAGTCTTTTCTGGAGAGATTCACTATATGGAGAGTTAATTTACCTGGAAATTGTTGTTAATTTAAAAGGGGGCCTCAATTAATGTTAATAGACCCCTATTTTAGTTAACTCTTTTCTATTTTTAATTTTAAAATTAAAGAAATTTCAAAAAAAATTTTCCTTAAAATGCCCTCAAAAGCTATAAAATTTTTAATTTTAATGGTTGTCCTTGCTGAAGTTGGTTTTTATGTTGATGCCATGTTTAAAAATAAGAGTAGCAAAAGTAGCGGAAAAGAAGGTTATATTTAACTAAAAAGTTATCTCCTTAATAGAATCGGACTCAATATAAGATACCTCCAATACAAGAACACCTCATTAAAGTCCATTGGAGATACCTCCATTTAAGAAACAAGTGCTTAGGATGGCTGTTTAAGAGATACTCCCCATTTAATATAAATTTCACTATAAGGTACCCCCAATACTGGAAGCTACCCCCAATGCTAGATACAACTCTATATAAGATGAGATTCCTTGGGGAGTTGTATAAGCTTTATATCTTCAATTTAAGATAAATCTCATTTCAAGAAACCTCACTATAAGAAATTCAATCAAAGGTTATCTCCTTAATAAACCATTTAACACACCATAAGGTTCAAAATTTTCTAAAATTATATTTTTTAATATTCCAACTCAATCAAGAATTTTTTAAAACAGGAAAAAGTTCTAAAAAGGACTCGCGAGCTACCCGTTCAAATTTAGAACATTCCCCTCATCAGGACAGTCCTCGAGGCAGCAAAAATGTTGAGGGAAGTCATTCAGAGGATATACAACCTGTTGAATACCATCATACATACCAGTCCTTACCGCCACAAGAAGATTTCCCATTACTTGTACGAAGTCCAAGTCAATTTCGTTTCAATGCAACCTATGCAACTTGCAATTGTTTTCAACAGCTTGGACGGCTTTGTACTACTTGTTTTAAATACAATAGTAAGTATAGAACGAACAAAGATATCAATCGAGCTCTTAGAAAAAATCGTGAGAGTGATGAATCGTATAAGAGAGGTAAAGGGATTGTTCGAGGAGGAGGGAGTGGAATTGGGCAAAAAGATGAAGAAGATGATAATGTCGGAGGGGAAGAAGGATATAATCCTGATGAAGCAACCTATGAAGGGGAGGGAGGAAATTATTATTCTGATCAGGAAGAGTAGGAAGAAGGATCTGATTAACTAAAAAAAATTTTTTTTAAGAAAAAATGCAGATTTTTGAAGTGAAAAAAGAGAGAAAACTTCAAGTTCTTTTAAGAACATAGCCTCGATTTTGAGGCCATAGAAAATTCCTTTCCTATCCTAAAATTTTTTTAATTTTATTTATTTAAAAATTTTCCTTTTCTTCATTTTAGTATAAATTTTAGAATTTTAAAAAGTATTTTAGTAGGAGAAAAAAGGGAATAATTAAGGGAGCCTTTCTTGCGGACTTTTTTTTGCGGATTAGAGAAAAAATAAATATAAAATTTATTTCTAAAAATCAAAATTTTTATATAATTAAATCACCGGGAATAATCTATTTTTACTAAAAAATTTTTTTGGCACATTTAATAGCAATTTTTGTTTATTTTCTGATTCATTGAATACAACAATTTACTCCATTACGTCCTTGTTGAGTTTCATATCTAAAAGGGAATAATTAAACTTGAAACAGAATTAATTTAAAAAAATCAGAATTTAATTAAAGCATGAAATCAGAATTTTAAAATTTGGAAAGTTTTAATTTAATTCTTATTTTAATTTTTTTAATTTCTGATTTTATGTTTTAATTTAATTCTGATATAAGGTTTACTGTATGAATCAGAATTATTAAAAGCTCAAAATCAGAATTTTAAAAATCAAAATTAAATTAATAAAATCAGAATTATATTTTTAAGATTCAGAATTAATTCCTGAAAATCAGAATTTATTTTTAAAAAATCAGAATTTATTTTCAGAAATCAGAATAATTATTTAAAATTCAGAATTAATTTCTAAAAAATCAGAATTATATTTTTAAAAAATCAGAATTAATTTATCTTCACCTTTTCATAAACTGTTTCAACGCCTGTTCATCTATCCCCAATTCGCTAGCAGTCCTTCTCGACGGCATTGACTGCCTTCTTCTGGTTAACAAAGCTATTTTGCCATTATTTGAAGGTAAAAATCCTGTAGTTGGCCCACTTCCATTTCTTTTTCTTCCTTTAATTATTCCATTGTTATTTTCTGTTGTTATTATTGTTGGGCGTTGTTTCCCGTCAATTTGGGTTGAGGAAAATATATTTTCTGAACGCCGTACTAATTCTTCTATTAACCAAGAAAATGCTCCTTTCACCTTATTAAAAATCAGAATTTATTTCTTAAAAATCAGAATTAATTTTTAAAAATCAGAATTAATCTTTAAGTGCCATAATTAATTTTTTGCGGACGTCCGCAAGTTTTTTGCGGACAATTTTTTTATTTGCGGACGAAAATTTTTAGAAAATTTTTTTACTTGTTCCAAATTTTTTGCAGAGATCCTCATTCTCCTAACAGAAGAAACCAGCAACTGTTCATCCTTTTCTTCATCTTTTAATAATGCCGGGGAGGGAGGAGTATCCCCTCCACCATTTCTAGGCACCAAATCACTTTTATTTTGAAGCAATAAAATTGGGGCCTAAAAATAAATTTAAAAAATAATTTAAAAATAAATAAATTTAAATTTTTAAAATACATTTTTAGTATTTTGTTCCCCAATTTCTTTCAACATAGTTAAAGCTTCTGCATAGCTGTGAGGGTCATCTGCTGCATAGACAACCTTTAGAAATTTTATTTTTTTAATTAAATTATTTTTAATTTTTTAAATATTTAATTCTTCATAGGTTTAATTAATTCTTTCAGCTATTTTATTAATTCTTAATTAATTTTTAAAAATTTATCTAATAAAAGGTTAAGGTGTCAACTGAACTACCCAACCACGACTGCTTTAAAATTCATAACTTAACAAATTTTAAATATAAAAATTTGATCTTTAGCTATTTTATAGCCCAACTCATCTTCTATTAAACCCCGTTTAAATTTTTATTAAAGCTATATTTAGAAAAAAGTTGTAGTCCGAAGATTAAGTGTCAACTGAACTACTCGACCATGACTCTTTAAAAATTCATTACTCTACAAATTTTAAATCTAAAAATTTTATCTTTAGCTATTTTATAACCCAAATCGTCCTCTATCAAACCCCTTTTAAATTTCAATTAAAGCTTTATTTAAAAAAAAGATACAGACCGAAAACTAAGTCATATACATTTGCGGACAATATTTGCGGACAAAAATTTATTTTTAATTTTTAAAAATTTTTTCTTTTAATTTTCCTCACTAGAATATTTTTAAAATTTTTCTAAGATCATTCTCAACCAATTCACTCACCATAAAAGCATCAGCAATCCTATAATACAAATGTCTCATAGCCAGAAAATCCCTACTTCCACTACTATCAATTAATTGTAACATAAAATTGGGTCCAGACAGCTTTTGTTCAATACATCCATACTCTACCCAATTAAATTCTTCGACAGTAGGGCGATAATCAGACAAAAAACATTCCCAAAGAAATTGGCTAACTAGCGCGGATTTGCCTGTTTTGGGGCCTCCCATTAACACAATGGTTAATTGGGGGATATTATTTGGTGAGGAATTATTTGTTTGTTGTTGACTGGCATTTTTATTTTCGGTAATTAATTGGTCTGCTGAGGAACGATGACCTCCACAATGGGAACGCCTTTAAAAAATATTTTTAGGGAAATTAATAAAAAAATTTGCGGACGTTTTTTGCGGACAAAAATATTTGCGGACGATTTTTGCGGACAATGTCGTCCTAAAAAATTTGTCCGCATATCTCAGTCCGCAAGTATCTAAGTGTTTTAGAAGTACCTAGAATTAGAACGCCCATTTCCACTCAACCATGGAGATAAAACGCCTGCAGGGGAGCGGGCTAGTTGACTTTGACTTCGTTCTACTGTGTGTCTGTAGGAAAATTTTTATTGGAGAATTTTTATTGAAAAATATTAATAAGCTCTAGGGGTTGTCTTGTTAAGCTTCCTCCCATATGAAAGATAGAAGGGATATGATGAAGAGATACATCGAAACTTTTTCAAGTTGATTGGCCACTGGGTGGTGGGGAACGATGAGACCTAAGCGGTGCCTCCAAGACCCAGTTCTACGTACACCCTTTTCTCATCCCCAAGGGTGTACCTGACCATATTAAAAATTTTTAAAACTTATTTAAATATTAATATGTATGTTAACAATAAAATCTCCCTTACTTTAAACCAACACCACTCTCATTATCCTTATTAATCCTCGCAGACAATCCCCCTTCCAATTTTTGACTTTTATGTCTTTTAATAGCTTCAGCCACGACTTCAGGCAACTGCTTTAATTTTTTATTTATTTTTAATTTTTCTTCCTTTGTTTCTTCTAAATTGCTAGAGGTTGTCGAGGTTGAAGTTAAAGATAGGGCAGGTGAAATATTTTTGTGTTTATTTTGGTTGGTGGTTGAGTGACGACAATTGGTGTTATTTATGTTTTTGGGTTTTTCTGATGTCCAGGGCTTCAAAAAATTAAAAAAAAATTTTTTGAAATTTTTAAGACAATTTTCTATGAAGAATAACCCTTTTAGGCATATTAGGCCTATACTAATTCCCTCATAAAACAAAAAATATGAACCCTAAAATTGAGAAATTTTCCTAATACCTCCTTAAATGTGTCTTCTATCTCCTCAAAAAATTTCAGAATTTTTGATCAAGTATTTCCAAAATTATTTCAGAAAATTCCAAGTGCTTTAGAAATATCAACCTTATGAGATATTTTAGTCTATAACTTTGTTTATAGAAAACAAAAAATTTTGAAATTTTCAGAGAAGATAGCTAAGTCTATTAGCTTTAACTATGCAAAATTTCAAGCTTATAGGATTTTTTAAAACTGATTTACAAAATTCCGCGCAAGCGTAGTTACATCATTTTACGTCAAGTTTATTTGACTCAAAAATAAACCTACCGTATACCCCAAACGAGTATTTGTTGTTATTGCTGAACTGTCCAACATTTATTTTAATAAATTCAAAAAAATTTTCAAAAAATTTTTAAAAATATCCGAAGCTTTTAAATAAATTTTTTAAATCCTTAAAAAAATTTTTTTAGAATTTTACAAAATTTAAAAAATAAAATATCTTCCAAAAATGCCATTTTACCCTCTTTTTTAGGCATTTTTTATATATTTTTTAATTAATATTTTATTGTCTAAAATTTTATTTAAAATTTTATTTTTAGTCTTTTCATTTAAAAAATTAAAAAAAAATTTTTTTAATAATTTTGAATTGATTTTAAATAATAAATACAAGAAGCCCTTAATTACGCTTAAAATAAAAGCCTTAAAAAATAAAATAATAATAAGGTGTTCTAGGTATTTTATTGAATAAATATATAATTATAAATTCAAAAAAATTTATTTTTAAAAATTTAAATGCCAATTTAGACCTTCACCAAACGTTTCGTTTCGTTCTTGTTTCGCCTAGAAAAATAGGAGTTTTGTGGAGGTCTAGAGGCAACAGACTCTCGTTTACTAAGACAACTAGGAGGTGTTTAATAGAGAAAAGTAGAGGGATATCCGAGAAAGTCTTTAAAAATTTTTTCAAAATTAATTTATCATGTAATAAGTGAATATAATATTAATTTTATCATAAAATTTATTTAATTAATTTTCTTATCTTTTTAATAAATTAAAATGTGTGTATTTAGTTACCAAAAATAAATTTTAAAAAATTGATAAAAAAATAATATTTATTAATGTATAATAATAAATAAATTTAAATAAATTTATTTAATCGAAAATTTAAAAGAAAGAGGACTTTGGGGGATAAAGGGATTTTAAACAAGGAAATAAATTATTAAAATTTGACTAATTAAAAAATTTTTCTTGAAAAAAAAATTCTTGGGGAAGTAAAAATACTAAAAAAAATTTTTTTCAAATTACCTAGTAAAAAAATATTTTTTTGAAATATTAATTTAATAAATTGGCCAAATTTAGTTTATTAAAAAATATTTGTTAGCAAAAGTTGCCACTTTTTAATACGCTTCATATACAATTTAAAAACCTATCCATCTATTTTTGGGGACTTTAATAAATTAAATTTTTTGTTATTAAAATATTTATTAAAAAAATTTTTTTATAATTCAAAGCCTTTTCACTGCCAAAAATAAAAAAAAGAACCAGATGGAGCAGTTCACTCAAGTCCCGGCCTTATAACTTTTGAATGGGTTGATGTTTTTTAATGTTTTTGGTACCGATAGATAGAGAATTAAATGCACTACAAGATTGGAAAATTTCAAAATTCCTGACTGATCGAAAGTAAAGTTATGGTGTTTAAAAGACATCTAGGTGGAGCAGTTCACTCAAGTCCAGGCCCTATAACTTTTGAAGGGGTGGATGCTTTGTAATTATTTTGGTATCATCGGATAGAGAATTGAATGAGCTACAGGATTGGAAGAAATCAAAATTTTTGAATGTTCGAAAATTAAGTTATGGCGCCTAAAGCGAAGCGTGCTTCTCCCTTAGGATTTTAGAAAATACCCAATTAAAATTTAAAAATAAATGTACTATTAAAAATAAAAGAATTAAAAAATATTTTTTTTATTTTTTAATTGCGTGACTTAACTAAATAAATAATAGGTTAGCTTAAATCTTGAAAAAAAAAATTAAAAGAAAATAAAATTAAAAAAAGGAAGTTAAGCGTGCCTATATTTATTTAGATTTAAAATCAGAAAAGAATTCCAAAAAAATTAAAAATCTTTTTTCATAGTTGAATCTCACCACTATGTACCTTTGTGATAGAAATTTACTAGGATAATAAAGCATAAGCTATTTATTTCCTAAGGCTGTTCAGTAGGCGGCATGGTGTAATGGCTAACACATCATCCGGTCTACTGAAGATGCTGGTTCGCTCCCAGCCGCCGAATAACCTTTTGCACTAGTTAAAGGAGAGAAATAGCTATAGCCCTGCTCTGATTTACTGGATATCATAAAGCTCCCTTAAGGTTTTAAGGAAAAAAACTAAAGGGAATACATCCACATTACTCGAAGTTTACATAAAGGTCTGAACATAACTGTTTTGAAATTCCGAAATTAAATTTTAGAGGATTATTATGCCTCGAAAAATCGACAGTATAAAAATAAAATTTTTAAAAATAGTTGACAGAATTTTTTTTATTTTGTTTCTATTGGGAATTTAAACCAAAACGAAAATATTTTTTAAATTGTAACTAAACTTTCTCGCTAACATTTAATTTAAAATTGAATTAAATATTGTTGGAGTCAAAAAATTATAGGAAAACTTTTTTGGATTTTCCATCCTTTCTAATAAAAATATTCCCTTTTTTGGTGTTAAAAATATTCCTTTTTTTGAAAGAAAAAAATTTTTAAGAGAAAAAGAAATCATTTTTCTTGTGTGTTCCCGGTGTTCCCCCCTCAAATTCTCTCGATATCCTCCTAATTTCCTCCTCACTTTCAATTTTCTTTAATAATACATATTCAAACACACTTTTTTATGTGTTCATTTGCACGTTCCGGTTTTTTATTCCATTTTTGGATTTTTTAAAATTAATTTGGAATAAAGCAAAAGTCAAAAAATTATAACTAGACAGACATTTTAATTAAAAAAATTTTTTTAATTAATCCTAAAAATTAGAAAAAAAATTTTCTAATAGAGAATTAAATTTCCTACAAAATAAAATTAAAATGAAAATTTTATTAAAATAAATAAACTCTAACCCAAAAAATCAACGATTTTAATGAAAAATGCCCATTTTTTGACAGTTTTTCGGGCACAACTTTTTTATTTCCCAACCAAGAATTTTCAAATAAATTTTATTTTGTAGCCAATTTAATTCTCTATCGAACGGTGTCAAAAATATTTTTAAATCTTCATTGGTTCTTAAGTTATAAAAGAAAAACCAGACTAAGGTCAAGCAGTATAACCTTAAAAGGTCGGTTCAGCGCAAAATTAAAAATAATAAAAAATACAAAAATAAACTTAAAAGACTTATTTTACGCCTTATAAAATCCTAATTATTAGCTAATATTCACTCTGTAAAAATAAAAAAATAAAAAAATAAAAAATATTCGTGCAATATGACGTCTGTTGGAGCAATACATAAAAATAAATGTGTATTATGTAAGCGCAATGAGGGATAAAAAACAAAAAAAATAAAAAAATAAGAAAATATTTTGGTAATTTGGAGAAGGAGAAAATAAATTAATAAATAAAATTATTTTCAAAAAAATATTTTTAAAAAAATTAGGGAGATTTACAAAAAAAGTTAAATTAAGGCACATAAAAGGAGACATGCCCTGAGGCTATAAAATGAGAGCCCGGATTGACAATATATTTTTCGATATTTTTATATCGAATATCAACCAACCCCTCCGTCGGGCTCTAATTTAAATCAAATCGGAGGACTCTCAAGCTTCGAGATTAATTCTCGAAGGAGAGAGACTCGTCTTGAAAAGCGAGGAAGACAGGCAGATATGAGTGACTGAGAGAGCTGTACCCCAATTTGAGATACTCAGAAAGAAGCTAAGAGGGATATACTAATAATTCTAATAATAATTTATATACTCACACAATTTCTGTCTAATTAAATTTTTTCTAAAAATCTTTCTTCTGTCCAAAAATTAATAACATCAAAAACCATAGAATATTGGAAGAAAATACATAAAATAAAATAAGGAGGATGTCCAGGAAACGGAAATGAAGGGACGAGAGGGAACGCGCAATGAAAGGATTTTATATAAAAATTAAAAAAAATTTTTTAATAAAATAGAGTGAAAAAATTAGAGATTAGTTTAGTAGGGATTAAATAATTTTTTAGAAAAATTAAAATAATTTTAAAGGGGGATGGGGGTTGATTTTTGAAAAAAATGGAAGGTTGAGGGTGAAGGAGAGTGGGTAGGGATGTAGGTAGCAGAGGCGTCGTAATCGAAATTTTTTTGTAATCGTAGGTCGTAATTACGACGCAACACTGGTAGATAGGAGAAGCTTGGGGGGAAAAGGGAAGAAACTTGAAGGGAGGAGGGGAAAGGTTGATTTTTGAAAATTTTTCTTTAAATTTTTAAATAATATTAAAAAATTTTTTTGAAAAATTCGTCTAAGGAAGAAATTTTTTTAGTTAATTAGCAAAAAACAAGTAAAAACAAAAAGCTTTTTTGGCCCTTTTAGAGAGCTTAAAATGACTCAAATCTTTTCTATTTATGTCGCTCAAATGTTAAAAGTTTTTTTAAGTGCAAAAAAGTATTTTAGTTTTGTTTTTAAAAAACTTTTTGGAAAGACAAACCTCTAAATAAAATACCCCCAATATTAGTGATACTTCTATTTACGATAGCTCTTAAAATAAGGTAGTCCGTATTATAGGAAAGAGCCGTCTGAGAGATACCCTCTATTTAAGACACACCCTGGAAGATAGTCAGACCTCTTTATAAGAGACTCTCCAATACTAAATACACCTCTATTTAGGTTAGGTTCTTCAAGACCGGGCTGTCCACTAAATGGAGATACCCTCCATTTAACAGACTCTCATTATAAGAGATAAAAAAATTTTTTTCAGCACAAGGGGAGTATCCTATAATGAAATCCGACAGAGTCTCCACTATATTTTTATTTTTGAAGGAAAAGGGATTAAGAAAATCTGTCCATTAGAGAGGTGAGTCGGCTACTAAATAAGCATTAAAAAATAATTTTAAAGCTTAATTTAAATAAAAATTATTTTTATTTTGGAGAGTAGAGGAGAATTTTACAAAAAATAAAAAAATTAATCTTTATTTTAAAAGCAAAAATATTTTTAAAAAATTAAATACACTTTTACAAAGTAAAATAAATAGTAAGTATTTGGAGCATTTAGTCGTGGGAATTTTTAAAGAAAAAAAAATTTTTAAGTCAAAATGAAAGGGGAAGATTTAAAAGTATATATAAATTTAGGTAAATTAACTAAGGCCTTAAAGATTGAAAAAAAATTTTCCGGAAAAAATCCGGAGAAAAAAAATTTTTTGCAGGAAAGGAGAAACCCCCTACTAAATTAGTGAAGCCCTCAAATTTATTTATTTTCCTAAAAAATTTTTTTCCAAGAAAAAAAATAAATTTTGGAGAGCTTCCTTAACATTCTATTAAAATAATTTTATTTTTAAAAATTAATTCACTACAAAAAAATAATAAAAAAAAATATTTTTTAAAGATTAAAGAAGCCCTAAAAAATAAAAATAATATTTTATTTTTAATTATTATTTTATTTATTTTATTAAAAAAAAAATTTTTAATAAAAAAATAATATTTTATTATAAGCATAATTTGTGTGTCAGTTTGTTCCAATTTTGGTCAAACATTAATTGGAAAAGAAAAAAAATTTTTTTTTGATGAAGCTAATAAGTAATGGCAAAAGCCATCATTATTTTTTTATTTTATTTCCCTTGACAATTTTTTTGAGGGGGAATAAATAATTTATTTAAATAAATATGCTGAATAATAGCATTAATAAATTTAATAAAATATAGGGGAGCCTGGGGCATAATTAAATAGAAAAATTTTTGGAAACGTGGGAAATATTTTGAAAAAACCAGAAAATTTTGAATATATAAGGGTTCAAAAATTAAATTTTAAGGGGTTTTGATTTTTAAAAATATTGGGGTAAACCAAAATTTTTTCTAAAAATCTGCTAGGATATAGACATACGATAGCTCATATGAAAGAGCATTAAAAGCTGTATATAAAAATCGTGTACCGAATTAATAGACTTCCATTACTCCAAAGATATAATCCGTGGACTAAGACCCATAAATAAATTATTTTTATTTTTAAAAAATTTAAAAATTGAAAGCAAAAACGGGAGGCCGCTCTTGTTCAAAAGTTATAGGGTACCCCTCAATTTGGGGTATAAATTTTAATTAATATTGGGTTAAAACTAAATTTTTGAAAAAATCTTTACTGATCGGGGCAAGCTATAGGTCGTTCGATAGAGCTATACCCTCTCTATATTATTAGAGAGGGTAATAATTCTATGGTATTTTTGGTACTCTTATATTATCTCTACCCCCTCCCCCAATCCCCCCCCCCATTCTTGATTTTAAAATATGAGTTTTTTTTATTTTTCTTTTTCTTCATCATTAAATTTCTTTCATTTTAATCGATGTTTTTTTTATTTTTCGGTAAAATCTGTCAATAAAATTCCTCTCATTTTTAAATTTTTTCTTTTATTTTCCTTTCATTTTTACAAAAATAGTCGGAGAGAATTTATTTATTTTCAACTAAAAAATGAATTTTTATCGTTATTCCGTCACCGGTTTTGATGACCTCCAATTAATGTTACGTCAATTAGATTCTCGTCTAAAACAAAGTTCGCATCCTGACAGACCTTTACCTTCCCATATTATTTTTGTTTATTTTACTGATTCGAAATTGTCTGACGGCTCTAATTGGTGTGAAGATTCTGCTAAGGCAGACCCTATAGTTTGGCTAGCTTTGGATAAATTGGAAGAAAAATTAAAAAATGAAGAGTTAAATAGTTCTAGTTCAATTAATAACGTGCCTATACATTGGGTTAATTGTCAAGTTGGTGCTCGTGATTAGTAAGGCTTTTTAAAAAAAAATTTTAATTATTTAGTAAAAAATTATTAAATTTGGAGAGGGTTGATCTAAATCACTTTAAAATTCATAACTTTATTTAACTCTAACCTAAAAATCTATTTTAAACTTCATTTGATAGCCCAGATTCTGCCCTATTTTTTGACATCTAATTCAAATTCCTAGCTTAACTTTACTTCAAGTTATGGGTCTTTAAGTTAGGCAACTACGGCTATAAACATCTCCCGATAACAAAAAATTAGAAATTAAATTTTTAACTTCCCCCACTTTAATTAAAATATTACTATAATTCTCCCCAAAAATTTTAAAAAATTCTCTCCCCTTTTTCTTCAGCTGGTATAATCCAAATAATCCATTTCGCCGTGATCCTCAACTTCGTCTACACCAAATTCCAGCTTTATTAGCTATGTTTAAAAAGGGCGGAGAATGGGCAGATTGGGGAAATACTGAAGATGTTAGTCAAATTTATGAAAAAGAGGAATATTTTGGTGATTTAAAGGCTATACAAGTTGTGATTGATGATTTTTTACATTTGGCTAGTAGATTTGCTAATTAAAAAATTCGAAAAATAAATTTTAAAAATGTTTTAGGCCTCATTTCAAGTCATTTCCACTCACTCGGTATCGAACCCATACCCCTTCCAATAGCAAGTCAGCGCCGTTAGCCATTACACCACGGCCAACTTAATAGCATATCCGGGTACCGAGTCACGAGTGAACCGAGTTTCGGACCTTATAACGCTTGAAGAGATTTTCATTTCTTTATGTTCTTGGTACCATTGGATAGAGCATTAAATTCGCTACAATAATCCAAAAAATCAAAATTCTTGATCAATTGACAAAAAAGTTATGACCGATAAAGTGCAAAAAATCATATTTTTTTTTAAAAGTTAGTTTTTAGATTATAACTTTTTTACTAATCAATCAAGAATTTTGATTTTTTTTATATCCTCTAGTCCATTAAATTCTCTATCCATTGCTACCAAGTACATTAAAAATTATCCTCCCCTACTTGAGATATATGGCCGTGACTTAGTTGAACTGCTCCGAGCGTATCCAACTTTTCCTTTATTCCTTCCTTTTAAACTATATTAAAAATAAGCCTTAAGCTTAGAAACCTTTATTTAAGCATAATATAAGCGAGGATTTTCTTTTTAAAAATTTCCTTTCCTTTGTTAAAAACTAGAAAATTTTATTTTTATTTAATAAAAATCCGATTAAAGTTTCATTTATTTATTTGGAATAAATTTTAAATAGAACTTGTTTTTTAATAATTTTTTTATTTTTTATTAAAGCATCTGGAAGGGCTTTCTAGCATAATTTCACCCCCAGAATTCCCCTTCAAAATTAAAAAAAAAATTTTTTTAATTAAAATTTTCCCTCTAAAAATGAATTTTAAATTAATTTTCTTCCTCTCCTTAATTTCCCTATTTTTTAAAACTTCTCTAACAACTCCCCCTCCCAATCCTTTTTTAAATATTAAACAACAACAATTAGTTGAACCTTTTGGGGAGGATAAATTTAACAAGAGTCTGTTTTTAATTAATTTTGAAAATTTTAAAAATTCCCAGATGAACGTAGTATGCTTCCAGGCATGCAAATGTTGACAGGGACGGCTGCTTTGGTTCATCCGTTTCTTCGGCGAGTATGTTACCCCCTCCTCTCGTAGATTAGAAACCTCACTATAAGATACCCCCAATACTTGAACCTTATATTTCCAGGAAGCCATTTTAATGCCCTTTCAAATGAGGTATCACTCGACCCGATCAGATCATTTTCCCGGGAGGAGATAGGGAAATAGCTACTCCCCCCTAATATCCGTCAAAATGCCACAAGTGTTGGAACTCTAGAGGGATAGGAGGTTTTTTATGTGGAGGAGATTACGGTCAAATGAGCCCTAGTATAGGGGGTATACCCCTAGCCCCTCCCCCCTCAGTAAAATCCTTTCACCCCCAAGGATGTAACCTATAACAAGGTCCACTATATATCATTAACAGACAGACCCAACAACTTCCATCAACTTTATCGGATCATCAGACACTCCAATGGATCTAGAAACTTGGTCAAAGATCCAAGCAATCAAAACCAATCAAGAAAACGCCGTAATTTCCCAACTAGCCCAAATGGCCCCGCAAAAAAGGAATTTATTAATTAAAGAATTAAATAATGGAAATTCTACAGCTACAACAGAATTAATTAAAAGAATTATTAAAGATTTAACTGAAAGTAGGGACGGACAAGTTGTTTTTCCTCAGTTTGGGTTAGCTTCTTTAGACAGACAGGTTGAGGCTACTTTAAATGCTGTGGATCAGAATTTGCCTCCTTCAAATCCTTTCACTAGCAGCAATTTTTTTGGAGGTTAAGGAATTTTTTAAAATAATTTTAAAATGTCCAAAGTTCAAAATGCCAAGGACTCAAAATGTCCAGATTTAAAAATCCTACGATTTCGAAGTGTAAAAGATGTGGTTGTGGGCGGACGGTTAACCGAACCTGACCCGTTAACTGGTGTTTTTGGCAAATTAACCGGGACCGAAAACCGAGGGTACCGGTTACCGGTCGCCATCAACCCTAGTAAAAATGCCAGACTTTCTAAATGTCAAAATTTCAAAGTGTCGAAAATCAAAATGCTAAAAAATTCCCCAAATTTTCCAGTCTCTCCAACCACCCCACAGCCTAATCCTTTTAATCAAATGATGTTTGCGAATAACAACGAATTTTCTAATATTCCAACCCCCTTACAATTTAATCCAATAAATCCACAACATCGTCGACAACAACAATTTGCCTCTCCAACAACATTTCCTTTAAAATATTTAAGTAAAAATTATCAAAATTATTCGTCTTATTTTATTCCTTATTTGAATGGAGAAACTAAAGGTAAAATTACTGTATTTCAAAATGTTAACTACCCAAAAATATTTCAAAATGTCAACTTCCTTAGAAATTTCAAAATGTCAATTACCCAAAAATTTTTCAAAATGTCAACAAATAAAAAAATATATATTTTAACAGGCTTTATTCCTCGCAGTGAAAATTCCTCACCATTTTATACATTTTCTTCTCCTCCAGCAACCCCAACAGCTCTTTCAACAAAGTTGGAATTGAATAAAAATAATGGACAACAGCCAAATTTAAATTTATCTAGGCCTTTAATTAATAATTTTAAAAATAAAAATAATTCAATAATTACTCCTTTTTCTTCATTTACTAAAAATAAAAATAATGGAAATTTTACAAATAATAACTAAATTATTTTAATTTAATTTTTTGATAAAATAAATAAATATTTTTTAATTGTTTTTTTATTTAAATGATAAGAGGGATTTTTTTGAAAGATAAAAAACTAGGGTTTGAATGGATATTTTTAATTATCGTTAACAAAGCTTTACAACAACCCTTGCTTGGATAATGTAGTTGGGCATAGTTTATAAATACACAAAAGCTTGATAGCTTATAATGAGAGGTACCTTATAATGAGAGGAAATCACTTAGACACCAGGGATGTCACGGGTTACCCGAAACCCGATACCCGAAACCCGAAACCCGGCCTTTTTTTCGACCCGAAACCCGAAACCCGACCCGAGAAATTTTCGAAAACCCGACCCGAAACCCGATATTTTCCTTGGAATTTTATTACAAAAAGGGAAGATTTTTGGTCTTTTGGCCTTCCAAAATTCTCAAAATTTTCGCCTGCGGCGCTAGAAAATGGAGAAGCCTAGTGGGTTGGTCTTCCAAAATCAGGCCCGTAGCCAGGGGGGTGAGGGGGGGAATTACCCCCCCCCCCCCCCCCCCCCCCCCCCGAAATGGGGAAAAGGGAAAAATTTGGGGAAGGGCTGGGGCAAAAAAGTGAATTTTTTTGGCCTACGGCCTCTGAAATTTAAAAAATTTTCGCCTGCGGCGCTAAAAAAGGAAGAAATCTGGCTTCTTGAGCTCCAAAATTCAAAAAATTTTCGCCTGCGGAGCTGAAAATCTAAATTTTGGCGCCTGCGGCGCTGAAAAAGTGAATTTTTTTGGCCTACGGCCTTCTAAAATTCAAAAAATTTTCGCCTGCGGCGCTGATGGTTTGTGGAGGTATCTATGGGAGGTACCTTCGATGGAAGGAGGTATCTTCGGGGGAAGATAAAAAAATCGAAAATTAAAAAATGTGGGCGTGATATCGCGTGGGACGTTTTCCGTTGGGATTTTTACCATAAAAAGAAGAATTCTGGCCTCATGGCCTTCCGAAATTTGCAAAATTTTCGCCTGCGGCGCCAAAAAATGAAGAAAACTAACGAAATACAGAGTAACTTTACCGTGATGTCGAAGGAGCAAGAGTGGATGAAGGGTGATATCGGGGGATTTACTTGGATTAAGGTGGATTAGGGGAGATATCGGAAGGTTTAGAGGTGTATCTGTGATTTCAAGGTATTTGCAGAGGGTCTCAGAGGTTTAAGGTATAAATCAGTGGTTTAGACATCTTCACCAGATACTTTTAAATGCCTTGATATCCCTTTTAATCCCCAAATCCCCTGATATTACTCTTAATCCATCCAAATCCATTTAATCCCTGTCTCTTATTATATCACTCTTAAATATTACTTATTAATCCCGCAAATCACTACTATCCGCAGCCTCTCCGAAAAATTTGGCTTCATGTTCAAATTTTTAACTGACCCGACCCGAAACCCGACCCGAGACCCGAAACCCGGACTTTTTTTCGACCCGAAACCCGAAACCCGATCCGAAGAAAATTTTGAAAACCCGATCCGAAACCCGACCCGACTTTTTTCTCAACCCGTGACATCCCTGTTAGACACCTCTCTCACTTGCCTAGTGGCAAGCCAAATTTTAAAGGACGTCCCTTAAATAAAATGTATCTAATATTGAGGGTAGCTTAATGGAAGGGTAGCTTATTACAACAAAAGCCTTGATTGACTCAATTATTTTATTATGGCATAAAAATTAATTTAAATTATTCAACAAAAAATAAATAAAACTAGAAGGAATATGGGTCGATCATCTTGCTATTCTCCTCTACCCCCCCCCCCCTTCTCCTGTTCCTTTGACTTTTTAATTTTTAATGTTAAAAAAATCCTTTTTAAAAAAATGTCATCATTTTTTGTTTATCTATCTCTTCTACATATTCATCAACCAAAGCAAACCGATCATCAGCCATTAAAAAATTTTTTTTATTTATTTGGCTTCGCTTCTCTTCCCCCCTATAGTGGCCTTTATTTTCCCCTATTACCAGACGCTTACAACATTTTTTTGTCTTTTTGTGCCATTCATTTATTTAATGCTTAAAAATAAATTTACATAAAAATATACAGAAGGACCCTCGCGAGTGTACTTACCCTTTCCTCATTATTTTTATTCAAATCGTATATCCTTTATCAAAAGTTTTGTTTATCAGGATTGGTATACATAGGTAATTTTGTCTTCTTTAAAAAAAATTTTTTTTAATTACCATGTGAACCCATTCTGATTTTATAAGACTTTTAATTAATTTTAAAAAATATTCTCTTATTTTCATTATTAATTTTTAAAAGAGGTAAACTTTCTTAAGGCTTTAAAATAATTTATATAAAATTCAAAAATATAAAACAGAAAATCGGTAAATTTTAAAATAATCAATTTAAATACAGACAGACCTCACCATAAGAAAAATCCTTGGGGTTAGAAAAATCGTATCTTATAATGAAGGGGTATATTAAATCGAGGGGTATGCTTATACTGCTGCCCACACCCAATGGCTAATCGAAATCCTAGAGGGCGTCTCTTAAATAGATGTGTATCCAGTATTAGGGCATCTCAAATTGAAGGGTGTCGCCTCCCCCTTCCCCCACACTTACCCCTCACTCCAAATGGCTAATTAAACCTAGAAAGCGTCTCTTAAATAGAGGAGTCTCCAGTATCGGGAGCATCTTATAAATGAGGTCATAAATAAGAAATCAAATTTTAAAAAATTTAAAGCTTTCAATTAAAATTTCCATTCTCTTTTTGCTTCAACAACGTATTACTAAACGATTTTGGCCTTTCTTTTCTACACATTTCTTCCTTCTCCTCCCTATTATTATTATTATTTAATTCTCCATTAACACAACTACTTAAACGTCTATTATTATTTTTAGGTGTTGTTGTTAATACTTGTTGTTGTACCAACAATAAATGTGTTTGGGGTAATAAACGTGAACGTATAGAGGAATTTTTGTTGTTATTTGAACTTAATTCTCTTCCAATTTTTGTTGTATTATTTAAAATTAAGGCGTTATTCGAGTTGTTCCATCCTGGACATAAAATTCTTTTCCAAGCTATTAATACTGTTCGTCGAAAATTTGCTGAAGAAAATGCGTAGACTATTACATCACAAGAAAAATTGACATAATATAAATAATGGGCAAAATTGTAGAGGGAGGCTAGCAAGGGATTTGATGCTAAGCTGCCACTGCTTCCTTGAAAGGCGTCAGAATTGAATAAATTTAGAGCAATCTAAAATAAGAATAAAATTATTTTAATAAAAAACTTTATTATAATACAATCAGACCTCAATATAAAACACCCCCAATATAAGCCACCTCCCATTAGATACCACCCAGTATTAGATAACCCTCTATTTAAGGTACATCTGATGGATATTAGGTGGATAAACTTTTCTTAAGAGATACCATCCATATAAGATACCTCCCTGTATTAGATACCTCCCTGCATTAGATAAGCCTCTATTTAAGGCCCAACCCTGTTTAAGCTACGTTTGGCTAGCCATTGAGTGGGGAAAGCAGCGATATATCTTATAGCTAGATCCGACTGTATTTTTAAATAATTTACCGTGTCAATAAGTCGAATTAAATAAAAAGGAGTATTTAATAATATATAAACAACAGGAACTACAAGAAGTATACGAGTGCCTGCAGAAGATGCTGAAGAGGCGAGTGATCCACCTTTTAAAAATTAAAATTTGTAAGTTTTTTAACAGTTTTTTGGGCACAATTTTTGAATAAAGCAGGTTAAAAATTTACTTAATATAAATTTTTGTAGCTAAGAACCTCCTCTATCTAATGACATAAAAATCAGATTTTTATCTCCAATTAACCCAGAGTTATAATAATTTAAGGACTCCAGGTTCAAATGTGGGGAATAACGACTAACGCTTAAATAAAAATTCAGAACTTGACCAGAATTTTGAAGAAAATTATTTTTCTGGTTTTTATAAATCAGAATCATCCCTCTAATTCTTAAAGGCAAAAAATTTATATATTAATTTTTATATATTAAGTAAAATAATTTTTTTATTCACCTCCAGCAGTTCTCGTCGACGCCCCTAAAGGCATAGACAATTTTTGTGATGCCGAATTTTTTCTAGGTGTTATTATTGTTGTAGATCCAACAGAACTTTTAGCTGAAGATGTTGTTAAACTTTTCTTTTTCTTTAATGAAGACAAACTTGCTGGACGATTATTTGTAAATGTTCGACGTTTAATTGAGGATTGATGGTGAGGGGGTGGTGGAGGAGATGAATTATAAAATGAACGATCTGCTTTACGCACTTTTGAAGCAATAATTAAATTTAAAGCAACAACGATACAACAAGGAAGGCAATAACATAGAAGAACGTCCAAAAGTTCGGCAATCATCTTAAGAAAAAAAATATTTTTTAAAGAAAGAGTTGGGGCCAAAGGTTGGCGGATACTGGGAAATCCCCGAAATCTGAAACCTATATTCAAACCGAAAATTTCTCCATATCCGGATCCGTCAAACCATAGAGAGACCTCACTTATAAGAGAGTTGGCACAGAAAAAATCATATCTTATCATGAGGAATACATCTTAAATAGAGGATAACGCTTAGAAGCGCCTTTCCTACCCAGTCGTATCTTAAACAGATGTTTTCAGTATTACTGGTAGTCTATAATGGAAGGGTTTACAAAATAGAGGGTATTGCTTAGATAGTTCGCCATACCCAGAGGCAAATCAAATTTTAAGAAAGTATCTTAAATAGAAGTGTACTAGTATTGGGGAGATTTTATTGGGAGAGTTTTCTCACTCTCTCCCTCATTTTAAAAATTATTATTCCCTTCTAATCTACCTGTAATTCCCCATTTTTAACTTCACATTTTCTAACAAGCCTTGTAGAATCGTCTGGAGGCGAAAGAGAAAAGAATTGAACCAAATTAAGTAGAAAAGGTAAAGGAAGCCAACAACACATTGTCTAAAAATTAAATTTATTTTTTGGCATTTTTCTGTTATAATGTTAATTCTTTTTGGTTCTATTTATGGTCTTATTTCCGGTTATTTTAAGGCAAAATTTGCCCCTATTTTATGTAAATTTTAAGAATTTATTTTTGGCATTTTTTCGATATTTTTTGGCATTTTTTTTTAATTTTTTTGGCATTCTGTATTTTTAATTTTTAAAAATTTTCCCCACTCATACCTTCCACCGACTAATATGTCCATATTGTACATGTTTTAAAGGATGAGCAATAGCCAAATAACGTTCCAAAGTCAATGCAGCAATAGACCAACTACTTACATATGAACTAGTCATTAATACATATTCAACTAAAACACAAGGCAAAAAGTCGGTATAATCAACCTGAAAAAATTTTTTGGAAATTTTGGAAAATTTTTTAAAAATTTTTGAAAATCATCAAAATTCACCTTAAATAAAACCATAATAATTCCAATTAAAAAAACAGAGTCGGCAATAGTCAAAACAATTAAATATTGATTTGCTGGCATCTTTAGGGGAAAAAAAATTTTTTTTTAATTTTAAAAAATTTTTCAAGTTATTTTACTTTTCGAAGTCTAGAATGAAATATAGCTACAAGAGAGATTATATTGCCACATAGGCCAAAAAGGACAATAAAGGGCAATACAAATAAATATTCATGGCCACCAGATTCTTCTAAAAATTAATTTTTAAGAAATTTTTTTAAAAATTTTTAAAAGGTCCAGAAACGAAAAAAAATTTCAAAATGTCCAAATTTCACAATTTAATTTTTAAAAATCACCTTCAGAAGATATTTCCTCATTATTTGAATTATTTTCCATTAAATTTGTAAAAGAATTATTAAGATGACTAGTAGAAGAATTAGTTGTTTGGATGAGCATTTTAATAAATTTATTTCAATTTTTAAACTAAAAAAAATTAAAATTAAATCTCATAAATTTTTTAATATTTTAAGCTCAAAAAAATTTAAAATTAAATTTTGAAAATTAAAAAAAATGGTCAAATATGGGGGAGGGGGGGTGTTAAAATAATTATTTTTTTATTAACAGTCTATCTTTATTCCAAAATTAACCAAAAAAATTATTAAATTTAATATTAATTATTTTTTTAAAATTTAGTAACCTAATTGTCTATAAAATACCCAAATTAAATTAATTTAAAAAAATTTTTCTTTTTTAACAGCTTTTTAAAACCACCTTATTTTCGTAGCATTAACAAAGCTGTTACGTAAATTTTTTGGTTAAATTTGGAATTTTTTATTAAAAAAAACTTTTTTTAATATAAAAGATATATAAATTAATTCCGGTAATTAACTAATTGTTTTAAATAAAACAAAAAAAAATATTTATATAATTTAATAAAAATAAAATTAGAATGACATAAATCTCTTACTTATTAAGCTTAAAAATACAAAGAAAAAAGTCCGAACCTTTAATAAAAAAATTATTTTTAAACAATTTTTAAAAATAATTTAATAAATTTATAGCTATAAAATAGAAACAAAAATAAATTTTGAACAAAAAAAAAATTTTTTTTATAACAAAAAAAAACGCACCCTTATAAACTACAAGGTATGCCCAACCTATAAAGTTAATACGTAAAGAAATTTAGAAAAAAAAAGCTAAATAGGTAGGTATCTTTAGAAAATTATCATATGAATTTAAAAAATTAAACATTTAAAAAACGATCCAAAAAATTGAAAAAAAAAAATAAAAAAGAAATAAATTTTAAAATAAAATGTTTGGAAATATTTACCTAATTAAATAATAAAAAAGGTATAAAAAAATTATTTTTAGTAAAAATTTATTTTTAGAAGAATTATGTATTTAATTAATTATTAATTTAATTAAAAAATATATTTGAAGAATTAAATATTAAATTAAATTAAAAAAGTTGCAAATTTTAAGAAATTAATTTATAAATCTCTCCCTAATAAATAATGCCTTAAATTTTAAAAATTCAAAAAATTCCAAAAAAAAATATCAAAAATTTATTTTAACCTAAAATTTAAATTAATTTTTATTCTGAAAAAATTAAAGAACAGAAATTTTATTTTCTTAGAAAAAAGAATTTTCAAAAAAAAAATATTTTTTGTTCCAAAAAAATTTTCTTGGAACAAAATAAAAAAATTTTTCAACAATTAATTAAATACATATTTAATTTTAATTTTTAAACTTTTTAAATTTTTACAAAAAAAATTTTAAAAATTCAAAAAAAAAGTTTATAAAATTATTTTTTACTTTTCAAGAAAATTAAATAAAATTTTAAGAAATTCTAAGAAAATATTTTTTAAACAAAAATTTTTTTTATTTAATTGTGGGAATAAAAGAAGGAAAAAAAGAGAAAATATTAAAGTAGAAAAAATTTTGCCGCGCGAGTTAAAGTCACGGAAAAAGGGCATTTTATATTTAAAAAATTAATTTAAAAAAAATTTAAAAGAAAAAAAATTTAAAAAAAGTACAACAAAATAGCAAATCATTTGTATTATTTAAAAATTAAAAAAAAATTTTTTTTATGCTAGAAAAAAATTAAAAAATTAAATTAAATTCCTCATTGATTTCCGCCTAATTAAATGCTAGTAGGTATACGCGGATATCTAAATTTATATTCTTGAAAAATTTAATTTTATTGAGAAATTAATATCTAGGCTAGAGACCGGACTGGAAGGGTCATAGTAGAAGAATCGATACCGCACAAAAAATTTTTGATTCTCGATAACCAAAATTTTTGTTAGATATTTTGAGTCGGTCCAGGATCTACTTTGAATGGCTAGAGCCTAAAAATTTTCAAAATAAAAATCTTAAAATTTTTCTTTTAATAAGAAAATGGCAACAGAATCCATACTTTTAATATACCAAAAAAAAAATTTTTCAAAAATTAAATTAATTTTTAAAAGGGCAAATTTAAAGATTTTAAATAACATATTCACTACCCCTTATTCCATTCACAATACCTCTTACGTACAAAAATAAATACGGATTTGAGAATGCTTAAAAAATATCTTCTTTAAATAGAATTAGATGTACAAAAAAGAGGATAATAAACACGTAATAAATTTAAAAAAAAAGATCAGCTTATTTTAGCAATATATTTTCTCGAATTACCACGATATTTTATATTCAATCTCAGGAGCAGGGGTGAGTGCAGGAGACAATCGGGAAAACGCAAGGACAAAAGATGACGCAATACGCAAGAACGCAAAAATGAGGAAAAAAATTTTTTTATAAAATATTAGCCATTTTTCAATTTAAAAAATTGAAGAATCCTAAATGCTAGCTATTTTGTCAAAAAATAAATTTTTTAAAATAAAAATAAAATTAATTTTTGCGCAGTTTAAAGCTGTCAGAGAAAATAATAAAATAAAAAAAATAATTTTTACAAAAACAAGAAATAATTGTAAAATATTTTGTATCAACGTGTGTCTTTTAAAATAATAAGACCTACAACAAGAAAAAAATGGGAGGGTTATTAAACACATAGATATTTTGCTTAAACAAAATTGTTAGGTTTTTTTTAAAGGATATAATTTTATTTAAAAGTTTTTGTTCTTTTGAGTATTTTATGTAAATATTTAATTTTTTAAGTAAAAATTTTAATAAAAATAAAAAATGTTTGAGAGAAAAACATTGCAAAAATTAAAATAACATGTAATTACACTTTTATTTAAAAAAAAGTAAATAAACAAAGTCTGTCATGAAAAAAAATTTTTTTAATAAAAAAATAGAAAAAAAAAACTTTTTAAAAAAAACTTTAAAAATAAAAAATATTTATTATGCAAAAAAAATTTTTTTTAATAAATTTGTAGTTTGATAGAAAAAATAAAAATTGATAAAGCAAAAAATTGATACCTAATTAAACCTAATAGAAAAATATACTAAATAAGTATTTAGAAAAAATTTTTAATAAAAAAAATAAATAATGTTTTGTAAAGCTACGAATTTAAATACCACAACACATGACAACAAAAAAAGCTTCCAAAAAAATAATTTTTTTTGAAATAATCTATTAAATATTGTTATGTTTATAAAATAATTATTTTAGCATTGTTTTCCCAATGCTTTTTCTTTGTTTTCCTATTTTTGCGCAAAATTTGAAAAAAAATTTTTTTAATATAGTATATTATGCAGAAATTTTTTAAGGGTGTTAAAAAAATTCAAAGCCATTTAAAAAATTTTCAAAATATTATGCAGAAATTTTTTAAGGGTGTTAAAAAAATTCAAAGCCATTTAAAAAATTTTCTTCCTCCCAAAAAGAAATTAAAAAATTTATTTAAATATTCACTTTGAAAAAATGTCAGAATTTTAGATTTATTTTCTTTTTTTTTAATTTTTGCCCTTCCAAAAGAACTAAAATAAGAAGCTTTTTTAAAGGCTTCTTCTTATTTTCGCGTCATTCAAAAAATAATTCTTAAAGAGAAAAATTAAAATTAACTTCCTAGTTAATTAGCTTTGTTTAAAGATTTATTTTTAGGACTAAATACATAATATATACTATTATTTTAATAAAAAATTGCAACATTTAAAATATTTAAAAATAAAATTTTTCCTTATTCTTAGAAACCTAAAAAATTTTTTTTAATTTTTAAAGAGAAAATTTAAAAAAATATATAATACATTTAACCTTAAAAAATAGAATACAGGCTTAAAATAGTTGTGTAAAAAAATTAATTTTAAGTGCCCAAAAAATATTAAAAACTAAAAAAAATATTCTGTTCAAAGTTTCCCATATACCAACACTCCTACAACAATCGCATTAATACTGTCCTGAGGGGTGTGTTTAGAACTGACTTCTTCTCCCTCACTTCCCAAAGTCAGCTACCTACATAAAATTAATTTGGCTTCAGATGGGTGATTTAGAAAGGTGATATATTAGAGAAATTCTATATATATTTTAAAAATTAAAAAAAAAACATTTTTTGAAGAAATTAAAATCAAAAAATAAATTTTCTTGAATTATTTCTTTACTCTCCCATCTGTCAGCCATAAGGCCCTAAGATTTTAAAAACAGAAGCAAAGTGAGAATAAATAAAAGAAATAATAAAAAATCGTTCCGACTAAAAATTTCAAAAATTTTATTGAAAAGAGAAAAATATCTAAAAAATCAAAAAATGAAAAAAAATATTTCTAACGTCTATCTAATTAAAAAAATTCAAAAAATATTTTTTAATTTAATAATAGAAAAATAAAAAAAAATATTATTAAAATATTATTAAAAAATATCTTAGAGAATTAAAAATAAAATTAAAGTTAAAAAATTAAATTTAAAATTATCTAACCTAATAAAGATAGAATTAAATTAGGTATACTTTTTTGTAGAAAGAATTTTTTTCTTTCCAAATTTTTAAATTAAATTTAAAGAAAAAAAAACAAAAAAACTTCTGTCTTAACTAATAAAACAAAAAGCATTAGCTTTACTTGAAGCATTTTTATTTTTTTTTATAAAAAAAATAACTGCGCCATAAAAATCTCTCTATTTTTCTAGCACATATTCATTCAATTTTCTCTTCAAAAAAATTTTTTCCCCAATTTTTTTCAATTTTTTTCCTTGCTTTTTTTGATTATTTTATTTTATAATAAATCTAAAAAGCATTCCCCGCATTTTCCAAACTAATAAAATATGTATTTTTTCAGTTATTTTTTTGATGGGTTTTATTGATGACATTGAGAAGAGAAAAATAACAGAAAAAAGCAGAAGCATTTCCTGTTATTTTTTCTAAAAAAATTAATTTTTACACCCACACCAAATTTAAAATAAATTATAATACCCCAAACATTATTTTTAGCCCTTTTTTGTTTTAAATAAATTCAACCTTCTCCAATTAAAATACAAAAAAACCGTAGTATATGCTCGAATAAATACCCTGTATAAGTATTCTTCAAACTCGCTTGAGGGATTAATTAATAGAGCGGTGGTAATTATTTGAGGGTTATTTTAGAAGGGATAAATACATATATAACTATTTTTAAGAAAGTAAAAATTTTTTCAACATCTGTCTAGAAGGAAATTGTATAAATTATTTGAGCATATACGGTAGAGATGGAAAATAAATTTAATAAAATGTAGAAAACGGAAATAGCCCAAAAAACCAAAAAATAAAACCAAAAAATTAAAATAAAAAAATAAAAAATTGTTCTTTATTTTTCAAAGAATAAATACCAAAAATGGCCTATAAAACAAATAAGGAAACTCTTAAAATAAGACAAGAAAAAAGCAGGTGGCACTAAAAAAAGAAAAAACCGAGGAATAGACAAGAATTATAAAAGATGAGTTTAATTCAGGGTTTCGATATCTGCGGATTTTTCCTCATTTTGTGGTTTTTTGATAGGTCGATGAGGATTATTTTTAAAAATGCGGATTTGCAGATTTTTGTGGTCTTTTAAAGATTATGAGGATTTTTTGTATTTTCTTGTAGTTTTTAGGATAAAATGTCAAGATTTTCTGCTAACACCTTATAAAATCCTCAAAATTTTCGCCTGTGGCGCAAAAGATGAAGGAATCTGTGTCCTTGATCTTCCAAAGTCCTCAAAATTTTTTGCCTGGCCTGAAATGAAAGATTTTTGGCTTAAGGATCTTCAAAAATTAAAAAATTTTTACCCACGGCGCTGAAAATGGAAGAAATAAAAATTTACGACATCTTCCGCGACAAAAATGCAAGTGTAATTTTTCTGATAATTGTCGGATTTTCATAAGATGATCATTAGTAATAAAAAAATTGATTAATTTAACTGTAGAAGACGAAAAATATAATGCATAGAGTGATTTTAATTCAATTTTTGTGTTTGATAATTTTTTGCGGATTTTTGATATAAAATGCGGATTTTTTCGATCAAATTTGCGGATTTTTAAGAATTTGAGATCGAAACCCTGGTTTAATTAGCATTTTATTGTTGGAATAATATTATAAAATTAAATATATATACTTAATTTTAGTTTTTTTATGGTGATATAATGATATAAAAAATGAATTTAAATAATTCCCAAATGAATTAATTATAAAAAGAGAGAAAAATTATATGTAAAAAATTATAAATGTGACAGGAATTACCAAAATTATATATTGAAATCATTAGAGTATACAATAAAATTTCATTATAATTAGATAAACCCGTACCAGGGTGTGGCAAAAGTGATTTTAAAAAACGACAGGTTCGTCTTTCACTTTCGTCTTTCACTAATGGTGAAAGACGAAAGGCAAAACAAGAAAAGACGAGATCAGCAAAACTGGCACCCCCTAACCCGCACATATTTGATTAGCCACTAGATGGGGGAGCTTCCTAAGCTAGGTATATTTGACATACCAATTTAAAAAATATTTACAAGTATTTAACAATTATTGAATAAATTCGAGAAATTATTTTAAGATATAAGAAAAAATAGAAAATCAAGAAGATATTAAAAAAATAATAGCTAATTTTAATTGTTCGATAAGATAGATATTTTACAAAAACAGAAAGATTGAAAAGAAGGAGAAAGATTTTTGGGAAGCTTTGAGCCATACCCTTGAGCTAACAAAAAATTTTTAAACAATATTATAGCAAATAGAATTAACCCAAATTAGCTTAAAAGGTGAAGGTGGTAGGATAAAAAATACAAAAAGTCATTCAATTTTAAATTAAATATATAAACTAAAACGCAATTTTAGCAAGCTTTATTCAAGTTTTCTTAGAAGGAAAAAAATGCTAATTTTTTTATCCATATTTAAATATATTTGGAGGAAATATTTAAAGAATATATAAATGGAAAAAAGTAAAGAACAATTAAAAATAAAAGAATTTCTATATCAGGCTTATATTTTGCTAAAATTAAATGGAAAATTATGCATATAAGAAACATATCGTGAATATAAAAAATAAAAAATAAAAAAGAAAGGTTGCAAAAAATACTTAAGTTATAATAGAAATTAAAAATATTTTTTATTGACAGCCGGTTTCTCAATTTCTTAAATAAAAAGACATTTGTCCCAGAATGAATTTTAAAAATATGACCACACCCTCAATTTAATGTCCAGTCCCCAATTTTGAATTTTGATCCAATTCACCTCCCTAAAATAAATTTTAAAAAATTTGGATTCCCAAAAATGGTGCTAATATGCACGAAAATATTTAACTAAATTAAAAACGGATTGAGTCATTTTTTAACTAATAAAAAATAATATTTTTTAATAAATCTCCATCCCCTTTAATTAAACCAAAAAATTATTTTTCCCTATTTCCGTCATCAAACGCGTCAAAATTTTTTTGCAAACTTTGCATAAATTATTTAATTGCTTCTTTAAGGGGCTTCCAAAAATTTATTATTATTACGCATGTTTAGATAACAACCAAAAATGTTTTAAAAATTAGTTAAATTATTTAAAGAAACAAAAAATAAATTTTTTAAAAATATTAAAAATTAAATTATAGAGTAAAGGAGGAAAACGATGATGTCAAAAATTGAAAAATCAAAAAATTATTTATGGAAAAAAATAAAAATTTCCTCATTTAAAAAATAAAAATTGTTTACTACCACATAACAATTATTGAAAAAAAAATTTAAAAATTATTTTTAAAAAATCAGAAAGAAGATTTAATTAAATGACGAGAAATTGTAAAATTTAAGAGATTATAAATAGTAAAATATAATTTCTAGGTTGCAACCCAAATTACGTGATTTTAAATTTTTAAATATTATTTAAAAATTGAAATACTCCTTTTTTAGTTTTTTAGAATGATAATTTAATAAATTAAAAAAAATTTTTAAAATCACGCAATTAAATTGAGAAAAGTAATCTTTTAATGGTTGTTAACCCCCCTCCCACAAAGAAAAAATTTCACTAGCCATAAGGAAATAAAATTCGTTTCAGAAATAATTTTTAGAAATTTTTAAGAAATTTTGTAGATTTGAAAAATACAAATTTACAAAAATATAAAATAATTTAAAGAATGAGTTGTGTTTTTGTATAAAAAAATATAGGAAATAAAGATTATATTGTATTTAGGAAGAAAAAAGAAAGAAACGTTATTTTAAAATTTTCAAAAAAATTTTATTGAAATAGCTTTTGTTCAACAAATAAAAGAAACAATTTTTTCCTAATTTAAATTTTAGAAAATTTAAAATTTGTGCTTTTTCGAAAAATTAAAAATAAATGAATGAAACGAGAAAATAAATTTAAAAATAAAAGAATAATTTTTCTAAGGTTTCAATTTAATTTTAAGAGTATTAATAAAACAAATCTAGACTTAATGACAAATTTAAAAATAAAAATATATCCTAGAAAAATAAAATAAAGTACACCCACATCCACGAATCCGTGCCTATTTTTGTTATTAGAATAATAGTTCAAATGATGTGATAAAATAATTAAAAATAATATTAAAAATAAAATAATAAAAACAAAGAAAAAAATATCAAAAATGATGTTAGAAAATTTTTGGAAAAATAAATATACGGTATTTACCTAAATAATTACCCTGCAGAGGTGTGCCGAAACAGATTTTAAAAGTGAACCATGAAAGGCAATGGATGAAACACTAAAAAAGGCGAAAGGCACACCCCTACTACCCTGGGTAATTATTGTTTCAACCCCTCTTGAAGGAGTAATTATTTAAGGTTATTTTAAAAAGGCTAATTTACCTATTGTTAAGAGTTTTGCGTAAATACGATAAAAAATAATAAAATTCGATGACATTCTTATTTTTCAAAGTTAAACTAATAATTAAATTAACAAGACAGAAAATTTCAAAACATACAAATATTCTAGCACAAACAAAATTATAATGTCTGAGAAAATAATAGTTTATTACTTTTTCAATTTTCTGTCTTGTTTTAAATATAAAAAAATAAATCCACCTGACGCAATTGTCCGTAAAAGGCACCAGTATTGAGACACAAATTCTTGGCCAAAATAAATTTTAATTGATAAATCAGTTCAAATAATGTTGTTAAATATTAAATAGAGAATTTAATTTTCCATAAACTAAAAATCTTTTAAAAAAATAAAAATTATTTTAAAGTAAATAACTGGGGCAATTTAACCACCAAAACACAAATTAATTATTTAAATAAAAGTTTATTTAATAGTCGGTGCCCTTGGGAAAATGTGCGTGCATATTATTTTTTAAAAATAAAGGGTAAAAAAGAGAAATTTTCTTTGATTAGAGCAAAATCTCTTTAATTTCCATTATCTTTAGAAATTAAAAAAAATTGTAAATATAACAAATAAGCAGGTGATGGGAAAAGGTGAATGTTTGCGTGTTTTGTTAGACAAAGACGTTATTGACAAAGCACAGGTAAAAATGATACAATTAAATGAAAAATAAAGGCTTTAATATATAAAATAATTTCCGGAAAATAAATAGAGAAATTATTCCGGTTTCTATGAGAATAATTTCCGGAAAATAAATACAGGAATTATTCCGGTTTTTTATAGAAAATAGAATCCGGAAAAGATATACAAAATGTTCCGGTTTATTATAGAGAATATTTTCCGGAATAAAAATATATAAATTGTTCCGGTTTTTATAAAAAATAAATTCCGGAAAAGAAAAATAGAAGTACATATTTTCCGGAAAATAGAGATAAAACTTTTCCGGTTTTTCATAGAAAATAGAAATATTTTCCGGAAAACAAATAGGTATATTTTGACCTTTCCGGGAATATTAATGCTTCATAAAACAATTTCTGAACTTTCCGGAAAACATTTAAAAGTGCTTTTATAGTAAAAAGGCTAGTTATAAACATAAACATGTTGTGAGATTGCATGTATTACGACTCCAATTATTTTTCATTTGTTTGTTTTAAAAGTAAATTACTAGCTTGTTTTAAACATTAAAGTTTATTTTTTTAAACAAACAAAAAATGTTTCCAATAAATTTTAACAAACAAAATTTAATTATTAAGTAAAATGTGTCTAGAAAAAAAATTGCAATTCTCACAACAGGTGAATGATTCATTAAAAATTGAAAAAAGACTAATTTTCAATAATTTTTAGAGCTTAAAATTCAGCTAAAAAATATTCTTAAAAAAATTAAAAGACTAGGAAAACAAGGAAAAATTTAGCAAAAATAAAAAAAAAATTTTTCACGTCAATTTTCAGCCTCATCCAGCCAGCAACAATTCAATAGAGTGGAATACATGTAGAGTTGGATGTTTTGGAATTGAATGTTTTTGACACTTTTGTTGTTCTTTATTTTTTGTTTTTTGAGTAGATAAAGGTGTTGACTGGGCAAAATCTTTAAAATTAAAATTCTTTAAAAATCATTTTTTTTTTAATTTTTATTTATCCCCCAGTCATTGTAAATATTTTTAATTTTTATTTCCTTCAACCGGCCAAGTGCCCTTTTTGATTTATTACATAAAAAAATTCCCAGATTTCCCCGTGTTTCTAATTTTGTTATTTTTTATATTCCAACCACTTTAGAAAATACATATGGACATAAATAATGTTTTTAGCGGAAGAAAATTGAAAAAAATATTGAAAAATGTTTTTTAAGAAAAAAGGACATTTCCGTTTAAGAGGATTCGCTTTTTAATTAAAATTAAAATTTTAAAAAAATTTTAAAACTCACTAGAAGTAGACATTTTGTCCAACGCTTTATTGTCAGCACATTTTTCAACATTTTCAGAATTTTGATGTTCATTGTCATTTTCTTTGCGTATCTGTCGTTCAATTCTGTCCAGGAAACGTCTCTTCATATTCAACGAACAAAGCGAACATCTTTAAAAAAATTTCAAAAATTAAAAAAAATACTTTTAAAATCACATGCAATCCCGATTTGGACATTTTTGTTTGTGCCCCTTCTTTGGCTGATTGTACTGACCACTAAAAAATTTTTGAAAAATCAATTACTTTAACAAAAAAACTGACTGATTCGCGCAAAGTTGACACATATACAAATCTTTTGGCATTTTTTGAAGAAGAATCCAATTTTTAAGGTCAATTTCTTATATTATTTTAACCGCCAAAAAGTGTTGTTTTTTCATTTCAATATGTTGTCTTTTTTCCTCATCTCCGCCCACTTTTGTCCATTTTTTGCGTCCAAAAGCATTTAAAAAATAAAAGATAACATTCTAAATTGTAAAAAAATCATTTAAAAAGTTTGACTTAAAATTGAATCCGAGTTTCTTCACAGAAAAGTGAGAGAAAAAAGAAATGGGACCAAATGTCATTTAAATAAACATTATGCCAAGTAAGAAAAAATCTCAAAAAAAATTTTTCACTGGAAAAAAAATTTTTTTTATTGAAAAAGTTATTATCCCGTTCCTTGTTTTGCTAAATTATAAAGAAAATTTTTACAAATTTTTAAAATTTTTTCAGAGTACAATGACTTCTTCAAAATTTATTTTTGTTACTCGCGACAACGGCGAAATTCAAATTCCACCACAATTTTGCGATAAAATTGCTTTTATTAAAAATTTTGTTGACACTTATGAAGATGTTAAAAGTATTAAATTTAAATTAATTTTAAATCAATTTTTTACAACTTTAGAAATTCAACTTCCATCAAATGCACCAAAAACAGGAAAAGAGCAATTGGAAATAATTATTAAATTTTTGGAGACTTTGGAAGCTAATAAGGCTTTTGATGAGGAATTTGATAAGAGCAATCAACCAGGAGATGAAACGGTTTATTTTTGATTTTTGGGAGGTTTATTAGGGGATGGGATTTTTAGGAATCTAAGGTTGGAGTAATTTTTGTGTTCCATTGATCCAAGCTGTCGCCACTGACCCAATCAAGACCCTAGATCAATTTATAGGGCACACCTCTAGATGTAAGAGGGCACACCTCTAGATCAACTTTTTGAATAAAAACCTGAAATAAAGCCTTTGATCGGGCCGAAAACCCAGGATGTTCATTGCTGGGTTCAGGGTTCAAGAGAAACCCATGCCTTGTTCCAGATCAGGAATGGGCCCTTCCGTCTTATTTTTAGTTAGAACCGAAAGACTGAAGAAAATAAGAAAGACGAAAGCAGAAGAGGTCCCATCCTTGGTCCAGACCCATCCCAATTTCTAGGACCCTTCTCCTAACATAAGCTCAAATTAAACTCCTTCACTTTTTTAGAACACCCGATCTCGATCAAATTCTCTGTCAAACAATTTATGGATAACGAATTTCTTCGACAAATATCAACGCTCTCAACTTTTTGAAGCAATCGAATCTGCAAATTTTTTGGGAGTTATTGACTTTGTTGACCCTCTAGCTGAATATATTGCTCAAAAAATTACGCAAATAAAAAGTACTGATGAAATGACCGAATTTTTTGGATATCCAATGGAAGAAGAAATGAAAGAATTATTTGAAAAATTTAAAGAAGAAAATGAAAAAGCTCATCAACAACAAAAAGAAAAGGAAGAGAAAGAAGCTTTGAAAATGAAAGAGGAAGAAGAGAAACGATTAAAAGCTGAAGAAGCTTGGTCTGAAGCTTTAAATGAACCTGATGCTAAAAATGATGATAATGATGATGATATTGGTTTGCCTTAAAAATTGAGAGAAAAATTCTTTTGAAGGTTTATAAAGAGAAAATATTTATTTTTTAAAAATCCCAGAGATTTAACTATACAGTGTGTTAAGAAATTATAACCCCCTTGAATTTTTTGTGTTTCTCTATCTTCCCGTTATCGGATTGTTCTGAAATTTTTGTTGTAGCTCTGTAATGTATATTAAATAATATTTACAAAAAATCTTTAAAAATTTCTGATCTCAGACTTTTTTTTGGACGTTTTTCCAAAAAATTAGTGTTAATAAATTATAACCCCCCTTTAGTAAAATTTTTGTTTACCAGTCAAAAAATCCACAAAAATTTTTCTGAGCATATCTACCAATATAGATAAGAAATACAAAAGAAATGAAGTTCTTATCTACTCCCATCATCGAGATCTCGAAATCCGAAAATCAACGTAAAACGGGGGTAAAGGTCTTTAAAAAATATTTTCGACCCCTCACAGGTGAAATAAAAATTTTATTTTAGGCTTATCTGAAAGCCCTTTAAATTTGCTACAAGATATCATTAATTTTATTTTCAGAAAAAAATTCACCTGTACGATCTAATGTGATAAACTTTCAAGTCATAAAAATCACTCAAACGCCCCCAAAAATTGACGAGAATTTAACTTGTACACTAAATTAATTTTATCTCGACGGTAAATTTTTTCTGTATAATGAGATAAAAACTATCTTGTAGCAAATTTAAAGGACTTTCTGAAACGCCTAAAATAAAATTTTTATTTCACCTGTGAGGGGTCGAAAATATTTTTTAAAGACCTTTACCCCCGTTTTACGTTGATTTTCGGATTTCGAGATCTCGATGATGGGAGTAGATAAGAACTTCATTTCTTTTGTATTTCTTATCTATATTGGTAGATATGCTCAGAAAAATTTTTGTGGATTTTTTGACTGGTAAACAAAAATTTTACTAAAGGGGGGTTATAATTTATTAACACTAATTTTTTGGAAAAACGTCCAAAAAAAGTCTGAGATCAGAAATTTTTAAAGATTTTTTGTAAATATTATTTAATATACATTACAGAGCTACAACAAAAATTTCAGAACAATCCGATAACGGGAAGATAGAGAAACACAAAAAATTCAAGGGGGGTTATAATTTCTTAACACACTGTATATGTAGTTGTTGTTTTAGTAATTTATTTAAAGGTTTTTGCTTTGAATTTTTAAAAAAATCAATAAAAAAAATCTCATAAAAAACCCCTCCTAACCCGTCCTCTATTTTTAAGACGATCTAGTTTGGAACCATAAATAGAAATTGTAAAATTTGTCAACATATAGAAAATTAGTGATACATATAAAATTTCTTTATAATCACAGGGAGGGGAGGGAAATTAAAAATTAAACCCCTCAATTGTCACATTATAATTCGTCAATCTTTTTAAGATTAACTAGACAAAAGTTTTTTGGAACACTTTGTCCAACAGAACAATTTATTGAATCCACAATTGCGTCAAATGGTGCTCTAAAAATTCAAAAATAAATTTAAAAAAATTTTTTTAATTTCAAAAAAACCTAATTAAATATTCCATTTTCATAGCATTCAAAGCCACTAAACTTTGATTTTTTTCTACTTTATCCCCAACATTTACAAGCAATTTTTCAACAATTCCAGGCATTGGAGATTTTGGGTTTCCATCAATTTCTGACGTTCCTAATAATTCTTCCGTGTCAAAAACCTCTTCATCTAAAGAAATAGAATTCCAAGTAGAATGTCCAGAGCCAAAAACCTTTTAAAGAAAAAAATTTCAAAATAAAAAATTAAGAAAAAAATTTCTAGTTCAAAAATTACCTACAAAAAATTTCCAAAAAAATTCAAAATATTTCATAAAAATTAAAAAAAGAAAACCGCAATTTTTTCATTCAATTTAACAGCTTTACATTTCCATCTTTTATTACATCCTTTGGAGATCAATTCAATTTTAAATTCAATTCCATTTTTAAAAGTTTTTGCAGTTTTAAATTTATTTATTTCTGAAATTAATATTTCTTCTTCAATTTTTTTATTTTCTCCATTTTCTAAATTTCCTTCAATTTTATATTTATTATTTCCCAAAATTTCAACAGTTAATGTATTGCTGCCTAAATTAATTGTTCTTTTTGCTTTTTGATTGAGGCGAAAATAGGGGAGTAAAAGAAAAGGATTTGAAGTTGTTGAAGAATTTGGTGCCTGAAAAAAGAAGAAAATTATTTTCTGGAAAATCTGAAATTTTTCTGAAAAATCGGAATAATTTCTGATTCAAAAAAATTTGATCTTCCTGGAAAATCAGAATTTAATATCTCACAATCCAGAAAATAAATGCTTTTTCCAAGGATTTTTCCTTCCAAAAAACTTAGAAATAAAAATTAAAAACCATAATTAAATTAGAAAACCTTACATCCAACAACAAAAAAGCAATAGCCGATTCCAAAAGGATATAAAAATCGTTTTCCCTCTTCATCGGCATCAATTCATTGATATGTTCAGGTATAAAATCAGTGTATAAATCACCCGACAAAAATTTTTCATGTTTTAAACAACTTCGAACAAATTCAACATTATTAAAAATTCCTCCAATTTGTGTTTGATTTAAAGCATTTTCCAATTTAAAAATTGCTTCTTCTCTAGTTTTTCCTTTTGCAATAATCTTTGAAATCATTGGGTCATAAAAGACAGTCACTTCATCCCCTTGTCTTATACCAGAGTCAACACGAACGTTTTTCGGGAATTGTAGATACTCGAGAGTGCCCGCTGTTGGCATAAAATTTGCGTGACTGTCTTCTGCATAAATTCGGGCCTTTAAAAAATTTTTTAGAAGTTAAAAAAATATAACAAAAATTAACCTCAATAGCGTGGTCAATTAATCTAATTTGTTCTTGTTTCATTGGAAGTTGTTCGCCAGCAGCTACTCGAAATTGCCATTCTACCAAATCCAAATTGGTGATTGCCTTAAAAATAGAGTCAAAATTAGAGATTGGAAATTGTCAGCATAAAATGTCGGCATAAAATGATTTGTGAGGACATTTACAAGATTCTTGCTCTTGAGTCAAAGAAAAATGAAGGTTTGACAGTTCATGATCCAGGCTGATCTCTAGTTGAAATATTTCTAGATTAGTGCTCGGCAAAGCTTGGTAACACCGAAACTGTACCAAAAATATTTTTGAAAATTTCGGTACTTTTCAGAGCCGGTATTTGCAGGGATGAGAAAACCGGAAAAGGTCATTTGCCGAGCACTACTTATAAATATTAAAAAGGAAAACCTCAGTCACAGGATGCTCCACTTGAAGACGAGTATTCATTTCCATAAAATAAAATTGCTCGGATTCGGTGTCAAAAATAAATTCAACAGTCCCAGCACCAACATACTTCACTGCTGCCGCGGCGTTTACCGCTGTACGACCAAGCCAATGACGAGTCTCAAAAGACAACCCAGGAGCAGGCGCTTCCTCAATAATTTTTTGATGTCGACGCTGTTAAAAAATTAAATAAATAAGGTTGAGAAAAATAACCTTTCATACTTGAATGCTGCAGTCTCTTTCCCAAAGATAAACATAATTTCCGTGCATATCGCCAAAAATTTGGACCTCCACCTTGAAAAAATTTTACAAAAAATTTTCCGTAATTAAAATCTAACATGTCTAGGCCTAGTGACAAACTTCTCCAAAATCATATCTGTGTTGCCAAACGATTTTTGAGCTTCGGAACGGGCTGATTCCAAAGATTCGAGAAAATCCGTTTCTGACCAGGCTATACGCATTCCTTTGCCTCCGCCCTGAAAATTTAGTTTAAAGAGACAATTTTTAGATTATTCTAACCCCACAGACAGCCTTCATCATAACAGGAAAGCCTGAAATAAAATAAAGGATATAAAAAGTAAATAATGGCACTAATGCCGTTTCCATCCTCCACCCAATTTATCTTAAAATTGACACTGGCCATCACGTAAACCCTAAAGAAAATTAGGTGGGGGAGAAAACCGACATAAGCACCATTAATGAAATTCAAACCTATTTGTTTTGCCTCTTCCAACAAATTTTCTTCTTCTTGATTCGGGCCATTATAACCTTGAATGACCGGAACTCCAGCCTAAAATTTTTTCTGTTTTTAGTAAAATCAGTTAAATACCTCAATCATTATTTGTTTTGCTTTGTTTTTCATTCCCATATCATATATTGCTGAAGGCGGTGGACCAATAAAAATAATGTTGTTTGAGGCACAAAGTTGAGCAAATTGAGAATTTTCGCTGAGAAAACCATAACCAGGATGAATTGAATCGACTTGGGCAAGTTTGGCAATTTCAATGATTTTCTCAGCATTAAGGTAGCTTTGTGAGGGAGTTGCTGGGCCAATCCGATACGAGGAGTCCGCAAGAGAAGCATGCAAAGAATTTGCGTCGACGTCGGAATATACTGCGACAGTCTTAAAGTTTTAAGGGTTTAGGAGGAAAAAAGTAAAAGAAACCTCGATTCCCATCATTTTTGCCGTTCGCATGACCTGAAAAAAACAATAAAAAAAATTTTCTGGACAAAATTCTTACCCTGACAGCAATTTCGCCTCTATTGGCAATCAACACTTTTTTGATTTGATTTGAATGTGACTGTCGTATAAAGCATAGATTTGAAGAATTGTAGGAAATTAGGCGAAAATTGAGAAGGGAAAGAATCGAATACATTGTAAATCCTGAAAATTCGAAAAAAATGAGAAAATTTCAGCTGACTACCTCGAGAAAAAATTAATTTTTAAATTTTGGCGAAAATAACATAACGCCAAATTTGTCTTCAAAAATAATTTAAACAATTTGGCTTCACTTTTTATCGATTTTCTGATTAGATTAGAGTTGTTTTGCTTTTGTGATTGTTTGTTATCTGTTTGTTTTTGTTTGGGGTTTTTTGTTCGTTTTTCGTGTTTTCTTTGTTTAATCTCTTTATCTCTTATCATTTATCACTTCTATTCTATCTTTCTAAAGCGCGCGAGGCAAAAAATGCGAAAAAAACTAAAAAATTTTTAAAAATTTGAAATTTTTTCTCAACTTATTTACTTTATAGGCTGGCAGATCTCTACATGGTGGTATGTCTTCGAGCTGTTTTTTTGGCTTATTTTTCAAAATGTTTTTTTTTCAAGATGATGTGCAACTGGCAGCATGGAATGGTCTGGTAGTCTGGTGTGGTTGATTTTTAAAAATTTTTTAATTTAAAATTTTTTAATTAAATATAAACTTTTTATTTTTGAGATTTGGGGCTTTCAGCTGTGGATGGTGGAGGAACATGCTTGTGGGATGGAAGAATATGCCTTGGATGTGGAAGAATATGGTGTGGTGTGGTTTTTAAAAAAATTTTTATTTTTTTAATTAAAAAAATTTTTAAATTAAATTTTTGATTTTACAAGATTTGGAGGCTTTCAACTGCTGTGTGGTGGAATGGAAGAATATGCTGTGAATGGAGGAAAGAATATGGTCTGGTGTGGTTCTTTAAATTTTTTATATTTTTTTAAAAATTTTAATTAAAAAAATCAATTTTTGATTTTTAAGATATTTGGGGACTTTCAGCTGTTGGATGGTGGAATGGAAGAATATGCCGTTGAATGGAAGAACATGCATTGGCTGGAAGAAGATGCTTTTGGTGGTGGCCGCAGATGCTCATTTTGGATGTAAGTTTGCCATGATTTTGAAAAAAAAAACAAAAAAATGCGAGCTAAAAATTTTGCGCGAATGCGTTCTTTTCTCATCTTATTCTTCTCTTTAATTTCTCTTCTCTCGTTTTTATTTGACAGATATTGTCTTCAATGCAAAATGGTAGTGGATGTTGGATCAGAATATGGACCACAACTTTTATGGAGCTTCAAGGTATTGAGAACGTGTTTTGTTAACCCGAGCCGGAAAGGTCCCCTACGCCGGATTCCACGCGTCGAAAATCCTGTCGTCCGTGGGATATCCGTGTTTTTAAAATAAAAATTTTTGGCATAATGTATTTTTTTCAAATATTTTATCTCTCTCTCTTCTATTTCGATTTTTAGAGAAAAAGAGTAAAACGAGAGAAGAGTAAAAAAATGAGACGAGAGAAAATCTTTTCGCTTCTCTTCTTCTTTCCTCCATTTGAGTCGATAATTTACCCATTTCAGTTTTAGTTGCTATTAAAATTTTCTTATTTTATTATGAGCGATATTGCTGACCATCAATTTGATCCTGCTCCTGTGATTGATACAAATGACAGCGAGTTTAAAACGTTAGTTTTTAAAGCCTTGTTTCGGGGATTTCTTGTTAGACAATCTTTAGTGTTGTCAGACCACAAAATTTGTCCTTGTTGAGTGACTCAAATTTGCGGAAAGCTTTGAGTACCTCAAAAATTTTTTGGTTTCCATGTTGAGTACTTTGTTGAGTACCTCCATATTTGCTCTAATTATGTTTCCTCGTCAGACCGCCGATGGCTTCACTACAACAGGGATTGCAACAAGACATTACAACTCGACGAAACAGGCCCAAGTATCTGTATGAAGGCGCTCTCTACGTTTACCATGGGATGAGCTCAAAAAAGGATGCAAAGTACTGGCGATGTGAATTTTTTAATGCAAGAGATATCAAATGCAGAGGTTTCTTTTTTGTTTTAAACTTAAGTTTCCCTACTCTAGGACGTCTACACACCGATCTTAATGATGTTGTCATACGCCAAATTGGTGATCATGTTTGCAATCACAATGCTGCACGTGTTGAAGCACAACGAATCTTGTCTGGAATTAAGCGTCGAGCGATGGTTACAACAGAAAAACCTCTTCAAATTCGAAATCAGACGCTTCAGAATACTCCAATGGCTGTGATTGCTGCAATGCCTAGCAAAGAAGCAACGAAAAGGGTTTATTTTTTAATGATTAAAGCCTCTGATCTTTATTTTAAAGATGATTAAACGTGCTCGTCGTGGAATTGATATGAATACATTATTGAATCCTCATGCTTGTCCTATATTTAAACAAGATAATGGTGATCATTATTTGCCTGGGAATATGGTTTATACTGAAATTGATGGACAAAGGTTTCTTTTGCCGTTTTTATTATGATGGGTATAGGTAGAGTCTGATGAGGAAATATAATTAGAGGAAATGTGGATGTACTCAACATAGAACCAAAAATTTCAACTTAATCCTAGGTATTCAAATCTTAATGCAAATTTGTGTCACTCAATAAGTACAGATTACCAGCCCGCACAGGTTTACCTTTTTTGAGATTTGTAGGACTTAACGGGTTGTGTCTGTACCCTTTTTACTTAATTTCACCAAACACACAAATAAACTCTTTTACTTTTCTCTTTTAAATAAAATAAACAACAACAGAACTAATGAACTAACGAACATGAAATGGGGAATGTGGGGTTTACAATATAAGGGAAGGAGAAATTAATATATGGGGTCAAAATAAGAGTGAGAGAAACGAGAGGATTATAATACTATTTCTTTTTGGGCATGACATCCCGCCCGCTTCAGATGACGGCGTCCATTAAACTATGCCTTTACCTATAGTATGTTTCTCAAATTTATTTTCAGGGTTGAAAGTTTTGAACATATTCCATCTGATTTTTCAAAGAGTGACGGAGTTGAAGAAAAATGGCCAAGAGTTGGAGGAAATTATAGAGGTGATGGGACTCCGCAAATGGGATCTTCTACTAATCCGCATGGAACAATTGGTGGCGTGGATGGGTACCCGAACAATCGCCAAGAGACTAAAACAGGGGCAGGTCGCCCACGAAAAAAGTTTGAAATTTATTTTTTTAATCATATTTTTATTTCCATTTTTTGAAGAGTTAAGCAAGAATATCTTTTACCGCCACCACAACCGATAGCGATTTTGGACAGAACACTTCCACATGTTTTTGTCAATAGAAAAACAAATGAATTTAGTTTTAGTTGTAATATTGCTGGTTATACTCCGGAAGAGTTGCAAGTTGAACTTGTTGGTGCTGAGGTTTAGAATTTTTTTATTTTAAGAACAAATGTCAGTGGGGTAGGATTCTACCCCGTTAGGTTCTGGCATTTAATAGGGGTCGAAAGCGAACTCCTTCTAGTTAGTGCCTGCTAATTATCTTTTTTTAGTTAGTAATTAGCGGAGCTCATAAACAACAAACAATAAATCAATCATTTACTGCATCATTTTCTCGACGTATATTACTTCCAGAGGGAGTTCATAAAGAAACAATTCAATGTAGTGTTGATGATAAAGGTTTATTAAATGTTATTGGACAATTAATGCATGTTGGAAAACCAAAAACAATTCAACAAGAATTACAACAGCAAATGCAACGACAGCAAATACAAGAACAACAACAATTACAAGAGCAGCATTTACAAGAAGAGCAACAGCAATTAGAACAGCAACAACCTTCTGCTTCGTCTGCTGTGACTGGTGAAATCGATGTTGTTTGAGGGTTTTTTTGGAGGTTTTTTTTTAATTTTGATAAGGATGAGAAGGAAATGAAGACTGAAAATTTAATATTTTATTATTTTGAGCAAGTTTTTTGGTTGTATTCTGATTCTGAAAAATTTTAAAAATTTTTCTGATTTTTTATTTAAGTATATAAAAAGCTATTTCGATTTTGCCTTAAAATATTCCTTTTTTAGTTTCCCGAAAACGTTATGAGGCTGTAATACCTAATGCTAAAATGCTAAATCCTCCCAAAAGATTCGTAGAAATACAAAAATGTGGATTGTTGACCGCCTTCCACTTTTATGGGGTTTTTCGGGGGTTTGGTATTTCGGCGTTTGGTACTATTACGGAGCACCCAAACACTAATATATTTTTATATACTTAAATATTTATTTTTTCTCCTCCCCTCAAGTTATTCACACTTTTGACGTTTCAATACTTTTTTTTAAAAGTTTTTATTATTTTTAAAAAAATAAACTTTGTAAAATTATTTTGATGATTTTCTTTTGTTTTTTGTCAATTTATTATCTTTTTTAAAATTTTTTTAAATTTATTTTAGCTTATTTTTTTTAATAATTTTTTTACAAAAACACTTCATCAATCATTCAATTTCCTGCTTACTCACATCAAATGACAGACAATTCTGAAGTCAAAAGTGAGAAGATGGTTCAGGTTTCTTTTTATTTTCTCAAAATATTTATTTTTAAATTTTTAGCCTGAATACGTGATTGTAGCAAAAAGCCTCGATGAAGATGCTGAAAGAATTGAATTACCTGCGGATCAGGATGGATCGTTGGGAATCCAAACACTTGCTGGTGCGTTCCCTGGAGCACATGGATTGAAGTACAAGAACCCTGCAACTGGGGCTTTTCGAGCGCTTTTGTAGGAAATTTTTTGATTTTTGGGGACGGTTTTTTTAATTTTTAAGGATTGATCCTGCTGGAACGAAATTTTTTCCACCAGCAGATGGCTGGGAAAATAAAGGTTTTTTTAACTTTGGAGACCATTTATTAAGAGTTTAAATTTTAGTGTTTATTGTCATTTGTAAACAGCAAGATCCAGCACCGGAAAAAGTCCAGCCTAAGAAAGGTTATTTTTTAATGTTTTGTGTGTTTCTGATTAGGGTGATTAACTGACATGAGGAATAACTGAGAAACATTTTGTTTTTACTTGCACATGTTTTTATAATTCGCAGGAAGCCTGCAAATGCGAATTATGTTCTTATGTTAGCGTTCGAAGATTTTTTAGTCGCTTTTTAAAATCTTTATATTTTTCTTTTGATATTGTTCTTATTACGTTAACTGTTGTTTCAATTACTATAGAGACTGGACTAGAGAGTGTCTTATGAGAATCCTACGAGTTTTTCGAATAATATAATCTATCTAGATTTTTGTTCGAGATGTCTCGATCCGTTCACTATTGTTCATGTTCGTATTAGGAAATGGATAGATAATGCATTTCTGGTTGTCTATAAATTAGGTCCTTTATATGATGGTTCTATTCCATGTCTCTAATCCAATAATTTTTTCCCGCGGCATGACCATAATGGTAAAACCTTTGTCTTGAGTTTATTTAAGGATTTATTCCTTGTCCTGTTTTTTGTTAAAATTATTAATAGGTGATCAAAACGCAAAGCGTCGCAAATTAATGGTTGAAAGTGATGATGGTGATTCTCATGATAGTGATAGTGATCGTCCACCTGGTGAAAAATTGCGTAATAAAAGTAGTGGTGGAGGTGGTGAAACAGTTAAACGTCAAATTGGTGTTTCTAAACAAAAACGAATGATGGGAAGTGTTGATAATGGTAGTGGTGGTGGTAGTGGAGGTGCAAATAGTGGAGGATTAATAAGTAAATATGATAATTATCCTGTTGAATATGTTGATGAAATGTGTGAAGAAGAACAAAATGTATTAAATTTTCCAAATAGAATGGTTGATTTACTTGTACTTGGACTTCCGTTTGAATTAACTGAAGAAGAATTAAAAAAACATTTTGAAACCTTTGGAAAAGTTGTTCATTGTGAGGTCTGAATTTTTAAGTATTTTTTGCTTTTTTTCTGCTTGTTTAAGTTTTTTGCTTTAAGCTCTGAAAAAATCCAAAGGAAAATTTTTTTCTCTTTTTAAAGGTAAAAATACAAAAAGGGTCAAACACGAATCGTGGTTTTGGTTTTGTTCAGATGAATGATTTGGAATCACAACGCAAAGTTTTACAACAAAAAACACATTATATTGGTGGACGTGCTTGTCAAGTCAAAGTTCCATTTACTAAAGTATTCAAATTTTTATTTTTTTTTTGTATAGTTGAGGGTGTTAGGATTGTGTTTTTGAAACTCGGTATGAAAATTCGAGACTTTAATTCATACTCTTAAAAGGCCCTGATTAGGCTGGGGCTACTTCATCTAGATGAACTAGACAGGCTCCTTATAAGCTAGAAGATAAGTTGGGTGTTATGTAGAACGGTGCCCCCGTTCAGGATAAGTTGCAAGTGGATACTTGTCCAGAATACTTGGTCACTTGCCCAGGAAAGTCAAAAGGACGCGTTGCAAGATTAAAAAAATTTTTTTAACATTTTTTAAGAATGCCCTATCTTCAAAAGTATTTGTTGGACGAATTAAAGAGGGAACTACAACAATGGATTTACGCGAATTTTTTGCTGAAGAGGCACGAAAAATTGAACCGGATTCAACTATAACAGATGTTTATATTCCTCGTCCATTTCGTTCTTTTGCTTTTGTCAGTTTTTCTTCACCAATTGTGGCAAAGGAATTGATAAAGTTGGTTTAAAGTATTTTTAAAATAAGGATGATCACCGGCCCTTGGGGAGAACTTTTCCGAATAGTATGTTGTTGATCTTGGGTATTGGGAGCTAAAAATACTTGTTAAGTGTGGACGTCAAAAATTGGTGGATGTCTGACTTTAAAAAAATCTTATTTTTAAGGGTTGGTCAATTTACTATGGGCGAAAATCAAATTTATGTATCGTCTGCTCACAGTACACGGCCACCAAACTCTACACAGCAACAACAACAAATGGTTGACAATTCTTTATCAAGTTATCAACATCCTTTTAAACCAAATGCACAGGTTTATTTTTTCTCTAAATTTCTTTAAAAGAATTTTTTTCTTACAGAATTTTTTCACTGATTGGTATGGTTCACATGCTGGAGGAGCGCATGGAGGTGATTTAACAGGAACTCCTTCTCTTGCAAGTCAAATTGTTTCATCAGCAAATTTACCACTCTATCCAAGTCATGCTTCAATGTTTACACAAGCATATCAACAACAACCAGTTTTTATTGGTAGTCAAAATGCTCCACATTCTCATCCTCCACCTGGTGTTGCTCCAGGAAATCAAATGTTAAATCAATTGGAGACTTTAAATTTGAATAATATGGGAATTGGACATGAAGTTGTAAATGCTATAAAGGCTATATTTTCGGTTCGTTTTTTTTGAAGATTTTTTGGGACCTCGAAACCCTGGATTTCAGCTATGTAGATACTCCATTTTCCAGCCACTAGAAAATCGAGGCTCGATCCGGTGTTGAACTCTGTGACTTTATTATTCAAAAATTTATTTCCAGGTAGCACAACAACAAAATTCACCAGTTTCTCAACATTCTCAATATAGTGGTCATCAACAACAAAAATTACCTGGTACAATTTCACCACCACCAATAAATCCAATTCAATCAAGCAGTAGTGGACGTTATATTCCTCCACGTGAGCGTCCAACTCGAAGAGGAAATGAAAATAATGGTAGCGTTGGAAGTGGAGGTGGTGGGAGTATTGGAAGTGGTGGTGGTAGTGGATGGCGATGATTGATGAATTTTTTTTGGTGTTTGAAAAAAATTTTTTGGTGATTGTTTTTGTGGTGGTGTTAGTCTTTTCTTTGTGTTTTCATTTTTTAAGCTTTTCAAAAAAATTTTTTGGGGTCTATTCTGTTGGGTGTGGGATTTTTTTTCTAAATTAAATTTTCGCTCCTTTTTTCAAAATATTGTAAAGCATATGGCTAGCTATTTAATTTCTAAGGCTATGCAGAATGGATGAGATGTCTCTTCCGTCTTTTTTTTTGACCCTTCAGCTTCCGTTTTCTGTCATTTTATTTTCTTCCAGTTTACGATTTTTAAAATGTGGCTAGGCCAATCTCTGTTATATTAAAAGCAGTGTGGTGTGGCTAGGGTATTTTTTTAAAGAGTGTCCGCCGGTCAACTGAATACGAGCTGATTCCAGTTTCAGTCTTCCCATTCTCACCTTAATAACATTTTGCATTAGCTGAAGAAAAAATAGCTAGTTCAGTTTTTCTAAATTGTTCCTTGTCTATTTTCCTTAGGACTAGATGTTTTATTTAAATATATTAATATTTTTTCTAAAAAAAATGTTTTTTTTTCTTGTTTTTTATTAAAGACTTGGAAAAAAATTTTTAAATATAATTTTTTTTAATATTATAGCGTTTTTTTAACGCTTTATTTATTTTTTTTTGCAAAAGTTTTAATAAAAATATTTTTTTCTATTTTTTAGATTAGGTACTAATACATAATTATGTGGAAGAATGGATAGAATATTATACTAGTAATTTTTAAAGAATCTCAATTAAAACAAAAAAAAAATATTTATAAATGATGTTGTCTTCTTTTGGCTTTAATCAACCATTTTTCTTGACCTTGATCATGTTTGTTTTTTTTTTAAATTTATTTTTTGATTTGGGGATTGAATTAAGGATTCTAAGGATGGGGGTGATTTTTATGAGTTGGTTGGTCGACTGTCTTGGTCGGTAGCTTGATGCCATAGAAAAATCCAAAGACGTAGCCAGGGAAACTTTTTCATGGAGGGCGGTGGGTCCTACGAAATCTGAAAGGTAAAAGTGTCCTGGTCTAGAGGTTTGGTACCAAAAAAATCTCAAGCTCAGGGACGTAATCAGGAAAACTTTAAGATGGAAAGTGGGTTTTCTGCAAAGCCCGAAAAAAGTGTCTTGGTTTGATTGTGAATACTTCCCTCCCTTCTAAAATAAAATTTTGAATTTTTTTTTCAGTATTTTTCTTGTACTTCTACTTACACTATTTCTAGTCAGTTATGATAAAATGGAGGATGAAGATTATTGTGAAAATGATTTGGTAGAATATCCACAAACTGTTTTATATAATAATAGGGCAGGAAAAAGGCGTGTAAGTTCTTTTTTTAATTTTAGCTTAGGAGAAAAAATCTCTCATTTTGTTAGAATCAAATTGTTCGACAAAATTCTGGTGAGCAACTAATAATTGCTTCATCATCAAACTTTGATGGTGTAACAATATGTTGAGAGAGAGTGAATTTTTTAAAATATTTCTCTCGAGTGGTTTCTTAAAAAATGATCTCACATTTTTAATTAAAGAAAAATTTTTTTAAAGGGCAATAAAATTTAGGAGATATCAAGGGCGTATCCAGGGGGTCGGTTTCGGGGGGGGCTAACACTGGGTGGGCGCAAAAATTTTTGGCGTTTACTTTGGCGTTCCGGACGCAAATTTTTTTGTACATAAATTTTCATCTTTTCTGCGCCGCAGGCGAAAATTTTTTGGAATTTGGAGCCCAGGAAGCCAGATTTCTTCCTTTTTTAGCGCCGCAGGCGAAAATTTTTTGAATTTGGAGGGCCGTATGCCAAAAAAGTTCACATTTTAGCGCCGCAGGCGATAATTTTTTGAATTTGGAGGGCCGTATGCCAAAAAAGTTCACTTTTTAGCGCCGCAGGCGAAAATTTTTTTAATTTGGAGGGCCGTATGCCAAAAAAGTTCACTTTTTAGCGCCGCAGGCGAAAATTTTTTTAATTTGGAGGGCCGTAGGCGAAAATTTTCCTTCTCCTAATTTTTTCCCCCTTTCCCCCATTTCGGGGGGGGCTCTAGCCCCCCCAGCCCCCCCCTGGATACGCCCTTGGGAGATATGACTTTAAAGAGATATAAACTTGATTAACGTAATATCATATACTAGAGAGGTACGGGTTGAGAAAAAGTCGGTAGGGTCTTCAAAGTCTTTAAAAACCCGATCACCCCTATATCACATAGTTGAACTTGGAAGGAGCCTAGGTTTCTGGAAAAATATCCCCCAGAGGGTTTTGACTAACAACAAACTTTCAAAAAATATTTAACACCAAAAATATATCTATGTAACAAGAAAAACCTTTTCAAACATTTTTTCAACAAAAAATTTCAAGAAACATTTTTCTCCCTCTTTGCTTTTTGTTTTCCTTCTCCAATTTTTGGATGAACTATTTTTCCTTTAGCCAAACGAATTTCATCCTTTAGAAAAAAATTTTTTTTGAAAAATTTTTGTGAAAAAATTCCAAACCTGGACTTCTCTCCAAACAACATGTTCATCAAAATAAACACCATGTAATTTAAGCATTTTTGTTAAATAATGAAACATTGGCAAATTTGGATAATATTCTGGGCTATAAACTTCTTGCTGCTCCTAAAGAAAAGAAATTTTTTAACTTTCTTGTGTAAAGATTTAACAGAAATGGACTTTAAAAAAGTGGGCAAGGACTAATTTTTTGAATCCACTGACCCGAACACTTGTTCGTGTAATTTTTAGAAAGTGGGCTTGCATTAATTTCGAATTTACTGGTGAGATGACGGATCCTGATTCAGTAATCTAACAAAATCACAGGCAGTGGAAAATCTGGAAAGCTAAAAAATGTGTAAGGGTTTGGGTATAAGAAGAAACTAGAGCCACTGATCTGGACACAGAGCTCAATTTCTATCCTTATCTCCAAAGGAAGGAGATCCTTGTCTTTTAAAAAAAATTTAAAAAGAAAAAATATACCCATGGTTCATTTTTCATAATTTCATTGGCAATTCGCATTGATTTTATGTCAGTCGGACGTGTGACCTTAAAAAGATTAATTTAGTAACAAAATTTTAAAAATTAAAAAAAACCTCTCCAAAAATTTTATTTGAAAGTCTTTGCATTCTTTTCCCATACATTGAATCAACATCCAAAATTCTTGAAGGTTTTGGTATTATCATTGTATCATAATTTTTGAAGCTTTTTTGAACAAATTTACGAATTGGAACAGATAAAGGTCTTGACATTTTTTGAGTGCTTGAAAAAAGATTTTTTTATTAAAGGTACAACTTTAGTTTTTTGGGGGGATCAAGTTTGGGATTTGAATACAGAAATAGCTTATAAAATCGAGAGAGAAATCCTAACGACAAAGAAAAGGCGAGATAGTGCGATAAAAAATTGTTAGAGAAGCAGACAAAATTTTTTACTTTTCGACATTTCAAATTGGTAAAATTTCAAAACCTCAAACATGTTTGGCCAACAGTTTATCTTTTATCCGTCCATTTTTCTGTTTAATCGGCATTAATTCTTTTAATTCCTCATTAGATTTTAATATTTTTTGATCAAAAAGATAGATGTTATCGAATTTTACGCAAAAATTACTCATCTTCTATGCTAAAATTACCCCTACTCGTGCTGTTCAAACTGCAATTTTGTCTGGCGATAAGTCGAAAAATGTTAAGGTATTTTCTTGGTCTTTACAACCAAAATTCTAATTATCTTTATTATTTTTCCATTTTAGGAGGGAGAGTCAATTAAAAAGCTTGAACGTCTTTCGGCACTAGAAATGACTTCAAAAGATGTTAAAAATTTGGAAGAGGATCTTTTATTTTCTCAAAGGATTTTGGACATTAATACTGATGTAAGGTTTAGACTGTGATTCTTTTTATTAATTTGGTTTTTTAGAATGTGGAACCTTTATATAATATCGTAGAAGATCATATTACATGCCCTTTGCGTGATGATGTTGTTTGTGAAAATGAATCTAGGGAACAGGTTTTTTTTTGAGTTTTTTCTTTAATTTTTTTGATTTTTTTAAAGGTTTTGATGAATACCAAAAATGTTTATGAAGGATTTTTTACTGCTCCAAGTGTTGGTATTGTTACAAAAAAAGAAAAGAATGTTGTAGAAATGTGAAAAAGAAATTCTTTTAAATTTTGTTTTTATTTTTGGTGTAAAAAATATTTTATTTTTAGCTAGATTTCTCCGAATAGTGTTAACATTTCATGTTAATATTATCTTTTAATTTTTTAAAATTTTTTTGTCAATTTTTTGATTAAGAAGGAAATGTCTTCAAATCTTGAAAACCCTCATGCAACAACAATATATTATTTAAATCAACCGCAAAGAGTTATTCAACCAGAGAAACAGCAAAATAACAATGTTTTTATAGTACATCAACAACAACCACCACAACAAAATCTTCATTTTAATCAAAATCTTCCACCATTTTCAAGTGTTTCAATGCCTTCAACAACAACAATTATAAGAAGTAGTCGGTCATCTACACAATCTCCACAAATTGTTTCTTCTTCAGCTTCACGTTCTTCAGCATCTCCAGCATTAATGTCTTCGTCAGTTGATGCAATTAATGCACCTACAGAACAGGTTTTTTTGGAAACTTTTTTCTTATTAAATTGAGAATTTCAGGACATTATGAAATGTGCACACTTTTTCAAATCGTTGCTAAAAATGAGGCCACATCAATCATTTAATTTGTTGGACATGAAAAATTTGCTTCGGGTAATATTTTGATAAGGAAAATTTTCTGGGACTATTTCGTGGGATATTGAATAAGTGCAACCTAACGACCTAGGACTTTCGATCGCTCTGGGACGTCCGTCAACTAAAACGGCCTAATAGTCCGTTGGGTTAGTCTAATGTTAGTTAGCCTTCTATTAAATGACAGACTAAAACATAAATTTTATTTTTTTAACAGGATGTACTTCTTGGAGAACAATCACCAGAAGAATTTACAGTTAAATTAAGAGAAGTAACGAAATCTCAAGATAAAGGAAATTTACTTCCATTTCTTCGACGCTCACTTCCTTCACTTCGCCGTTCTATACAAAATGGACAACATTTAGATTTGAGACAAGCGCTTGATATAGATGAATCTTGTTCTAGTAGCACACCGGTTTTTTATATAAATTTTTAAATAGGAAAAAAATTTTTTTGAAGCAATTACCTCAACAAACTGATGAATTTACTCCTTTCTCACAACAACAATCTCAAAATAATCAACAAAATTTTCAAATTTATGGGAAAAGTCCAAAAACAGAAAATTATTCTCCAGCAAATTTGGCAACAACAACTACAACTCATTCAATGCCAAAAAGTGTAGAAAACATTCAACAAAATTCTTTAGATAATTACAAATTTGTTCGATCAAATGAAATGAAATATGAGGTTTTTAGATTTATTATTTAAGGTAGATTTTGAGCCAGGGGGCACGATTATGCTGTGGACAACCTTTTTGGTTTTCGGAACCAGGAGACTGGTATTTTGTTAAATCCGGATTTCATAGTTTTAGCTTGTAAACCCCGGTTCTGGATTTAAACAAAAAACACCCGGTGGCCCGGCAGTCTGGAAATGTTGAACTCTGGCTTGAAATATTTTTTTAAAGGTTTCAACATTTAAAAAGGAAGAATCAAATACAATAGCTGAAAAAGGAAATGTTGGAATGGATCCTTCCGCTTCTTCACTATTTGATGATAATGCTGATAATTTAAATGTATATCATGATTGAAAAATTTTTTTATAAAAAATTTATTCAAAGAATTTACCTAAAATGCTCTTGAACCCACAAGCATTGGCTGATAGGATTTTGTTGCGTATGCCAGATGCTGAAGGTGTTGATGGTGAAGTACTTTCAGTTATTTCAAATGTGTGAAAATTAAAAAAAAAATTTTTTATTAATTTTTTTTCTTTTAAGGCAGCAGAAGCTCGTCTTTGTACAATTCTTGCTCATTTATCTACTTTAGCTGAACATCGATTAGAACCTTTACGTGCTAATCCTCTTTATACTTCAATTGATGAACCGAGAAAACAAATTCGTTTTATGGAAGATATTGGTTTGAAATGGATATTTTTTGGTCAAAAAATTTAAATTTTCTTCAGATAAACGTGCTCATAATCATAGACAAACAGCAGAAAAGGAAGCTCTTTTAAAAATTACTAAAAGTAAAGGAAAAGATAAGGATGCATTAGAAAAAGCAAAACAGGTTTATTTTTTGATTTAATTTGATTTTTAAAAAATTTTTTCAAATAAGATTCAAAAAGCTGATAGAGAAGCAATGGTTAATCGTGAAGCTAATGCTGCAGCTTTTGCAGCACTTGGGGGAAGTCGAATTGGAGCAAAAAGGCCTTTTGCTGCTCCAACTTTGGGTGGAACTGTTGATTGGAAAAGTGGAATGCAAAATCAAGGATTAACTAGTGGACTGACTGGAGCAGCGGTTTGTATTTTTTAAATTAACTACCAGGTATGTCACGGGTTATATGATATCCGAAACCCTGGCCCGACTCAACAATTTTCTCTATCCGTGACAGCCCTGTAAACAAAGCCTGAATTTATATAACGTATAAGGCAAGTCATAAACTTAACTATCTTATCTATCCGAGACCTTGACTCTTCTCCCTTTTATGATTATCCAAATTAAATCGAAATTTTTTAAAGAAAATTGCTCGTCTTAAACGTGTTACAATGCGTGATTTACAATTTTTTCTTGGTATTGATCCATCAATTCCAAGTAATTCAAAACTTCGTCATCGTATTGCTTTATATTCACTTTGTGCTGATGAAAATACTTTAATTTAATTATTTTTTAGGAATGTGTCTTTTAGGGTGTTTATTAGCTAAAAAAGGTCTCATCCTTTGACTGATGTGTGAATCATTTATAATATGTATATTTATTTTTTCCCCCCAATTTTATTTTTTTATATATTCTTCCTCTCTCCTTCCCCTTCTCCACTGTAAATTATTTTTCTACACAAACTTTTGAATAAAGTTTTTTTAATTCAAATATAGGAATTTTTCCTAGTTATAAAGGGTGTTTATAACCCTTTTTAATATTTTTTTATGATCTTATCACTAAAGGGTGGATATTTTTTATTGAAATAAAGCACTGAAGCGCCCGCGAACTGACCGTTGTCTGTTTAGCTTTTTTTGATTTCAGACACTATTCAGACAGCAAAGCTGTTTTTAATGGTTAGGGTTATTTCAGTAATTTATTTCAATAAAAATCTGCCTTCTACTTATCAATAATTTTTTTTTCAATAATTTTCTTAGCTTATTTACAATTAGAATAGCATTTATTTCTCTTCAAAAATGTCAAGTGGATTTATTCTTGCAGCAATGGGTTTAGCAGCAGCTGGTTATGGTGGACGTTATCTTTTAAGAAATAAACAAAATTTAACAAAAATTTATGGAATTTTACCAAAAACTTCAATGGAAGATTTATTCTTTTCAAAATATGAAAAAGGAGGTTTTGAACAAAAAATGTCGAGAACTGAAGCAGCAAAAATTCTTGGTGTTAGACCTTCTGCAAAGATTGATAAAGTTAAATTGGCTTACAAAAAAGTTATGATTGCTAATCATCCTGGTTTGATTTTTTTAATTCTAAAATTTTTTGACAATTTTGGAAAAATTTCTGGAAATTTTTTAAGAATTTTTTAAAGTATTTTTTGGCAAAATTAATCGAAAAAATTTTCTAATTGAAAAATAACTTTAAAAAGAATTTTTCATTATTTTTTAGATAGAGGTGGCTCCCCTTATCTCGCTTCAAAAATAAATGAAGCAAAAGATTTGTTAGAAGAACAACGACATTAAAAAAGAATTCATATTAGTTTTTTGTTTATTTCTAAATTTTAAATAAATTTTTAAATTTATAATTTTATTTTTTTACAATACATTTTTTAAAAAAATGTTTAAATATTTAATTAATTTTTAAATTTTTTTTCAGAAATTATTTAAAGAAATATTTTTTTGCGTGCCTTTTCCAACGAAATGAGTTTACAGCAAATAATTATTTTACTTGTTCTTTGTCTTTCAATAAATCTTTGTTGGTGCTTTGAAGATGACAATAATGATGAGCAACTTGGTGATTTTGAAATTGGAGAAGCGTTTGATGAAGATTTTGAAACATTTGATAATTAACATGGTGTGAAGGTTTCTTTAATAAAAAATTTTGTTTTTTAAGCATTTATCGAAATAGGGCGAGGATACTCTCAAAGATGATATTTTACAAGATTATCAAAATTTAGATGTTGGAAAACGAAACTTTAATTCTGATGTTACTCTTGGCTATGTGACTCCGGTTTGTTAAAAATCTTTAAGAAAAAAAATATTCAGTTGAACCTTATTATAAGATAAATGGGATCGGGCATCTTCACCCAGTAGTCATCCAAATTTTACATTTTCTCCCATTCTATGGACATCATCCTTCCCATTAGTCAACTAAATTTTGTAACATTTTATCTTAAGTATAGGAAGTTCGACATTGTTTCAAGTTTTTAAAAATTAAATTAATTTTTTTAAAGTGGAATAATCATGGTTATGATGTTGCAAAATGGGCAGCACAAAAATTTACACATATTTCACCTGTTTGGTTTCAATTAAAAAGTGCTGGAAGTCCTATAGAAGATGCTCCTTTATTTTGTCAAATAACTGGGACACATGATATTGATTCAGGTTTTTCTTTAATTTTTGGAAGAAAATTTATTTATTTAAAGGCTGGATGGATGACATTCGCAAAAATAATTCAAAAGTAAAAATCGTTCCCCGTTTTTTATTTGAAGCTTGGCCTGTAGAAGATTTGAAAAAATTTCTTTATAGTGAAGAAGTACAGAGACGATGTGTTAAAGATATTGTTAGATTACTTCAGGTAGAAATCGTTTAGTTCTTTGAATGAATTTAATTTCTAATTTTTTTATTCATGAAAAATATTTTTTAGAGAAATCAAATGGATGGTGCAGTAATTGAAATTTGGGTTCAAATAATGTCAATGACAAGAGGTTCTGCTGTTGAGTGGGTAAATTTAATTTTAAATTTTTTCAAATATTTTTATAATTTTTAAGTATTTTTTCAAAAAATATTTTTTTCTAGGTATTTATTGGAAATTATTGAATCTTGGTCAAAAGAATTTCATAAAGTTGGACTTGAATTTATTCTTCCAATGATGCCGGCACTTGATGCAAAGTAAAGGAAAAAATTTTTTTGTAAATTAAAAAAATTTTTTTAAGTTATGAAGAAACAGGAATTGTTAACAGAGAAGTTATGAAACGATTAATGTCAAGTGTTGATTATTTAAATGTTATGACTTATGATTATAATAGTCCACAGTTTGTTTTTTTATTTATTTTTTTTTCCTAGATTTTTTTTCGAAAAATTAAAGAAAATTTCTTTAAAAAATTTTTATTTTGAAGAATTTCTGGTGTTGCACCATATGACTGGGTCAAAGCAAATCTTCAATATTTTATTGATTCTTCAGAAGATTATCTTGAAAGTTCAACAAAAATATTAATGGGTTTGAATTTTTATGGTTATGATAGATCTGGCAGTTCAAGTGAAGCTGTGCTTTCTAAAAAGTTTATTTTTTTAAATTATTTTGTATATAAGCCGGGACTGGGTTTTTCAGATCTGGTAACCGGAACCGGGTATTTTGTAAAAAAAATCCGGGTTTTCGGGGTTTAATCCGGAAAACCCATCCCGAGTCAGTTTGAAAGGCGAATTTGAAAATGTCTAATTTTTTAAAATATTTTATAGATTTATTGAAATACTTTCTGATGGAGATTCTGTTCTTTCTTTTGATGAAAATGATGGTGAACACAAACTTATTTTTGGGTATTTTTTGAATTTTTTTCGATTAAAAAAAATTTTTTCCTCCTTAAAAAGAAAATATGGCATTATTTATTATCCAACAAAACAATCAATTAAATTACGTTTAAATTTGGCAATAGAATTGGGAATTGGTGGTGTTGCAATATGGGATTTGGGACAGGTGGGGAAATTTTTTTTTACAAACAATTTTGAAAATTTTTTTAAAAATTAAATAATTCCTCTGTCAATTTTTACAGGGACTTAATCATTTTACTTCTGTGCTTTAAAAATGAGAAAATTTTTGGATTTAAAATTTTTCTGTGATTTTCGATTTTATTAAATTGTTAGAAATTATTGTTTAAAAAATATATTTTTTTCGGAATTTTAAAATTATTTAATTTTTAAAAAATATTTTTATAATTGTTTTTTTTTTAATATTAAAAATAGTATGTATTATTTTCTATTAATTTTATAAGCTTTTTTTAACATTAATTTAATTCAGGGGAAATTTATATTTCTTATAGTATATTTAATATGTTAGGAATTTTTTTTAGGGATGTGGGGGGGGGGGTATACATATTTTGTGTTAATTTTTTTTATTATTGGATTTTTATTTTTATCCTAGGACTATGTTTAATTTTTTCTTAGAACCAGTTTATTTATTTTCTCTTTCTCTTGTTTTGGTTCAATTGCCTTTTTTTCTCTTAATTTAAAAGATGTGTGTTTATATTTTAATTACAAAAATCTCTCTCTTCAGACTATTTTTGTTGGATATATATACCTAAATAGTTTGGTGGATAAGGTAAATCTGAATGAATGGCCTTACTTTCACTTGGCTTGTTGTTGCGCGACTTTTCTTTTTCTATTTTCTTATTGCGCTAACATTGAGAATTGCGCGACGCAATATATCCCTTCCCTTCGTCTTTTTTTTCTTCTCGCGCTTTTCTGTGATTTTTATTATGTAAAGTTCTTTTTGGGAGATATTCTCAGTCATTCATGGGTGTGTTCTTCTTTTTTTAATTCTTAAATTTATTTTTTATGTTTATCTCTTCATTGTTTTTTTCTGAAATTTTTTTCTTTGTTTTTCTTAACCTTGGAGGATTTTTGAACGGGTTTTGACCTTGATATATTTTTATATACGCTAATTTGTTTGTTTTTTTATTTGTTTTTTACAAAAAGATTAAACATTCTTTTGGATATAAAAATAAGACAAACAATTTGAACAATCAGAGACCTATCTTTAAGATACACTCAATATTAGTTACATGACTCAAATTAATAGATTCTTATTAACCTAATATAAAACTAGCTTTTCCTTTCTTTTAACATATACCTTTATTTTTCTCTTTTGCCTCTTATTCTTCGTTATCCCTTTTTTTTTTATTAAAAAACAATTTCTTACAGCCTTTTAAGCCTTTTATTATGCGCAAAAAATGGGATTTTGGTCATATATTATAAAGCAGTTTTTGGATCTATATTTGTATGTATATATCTCTTTATGTTGCACAAGCGGATGAATGTGAATAATATATTAATGTCCCCAACCTTTATATTCTGGTTAAGCTGGCTCTATTACACATTGTTAATGCACAAACATAGAAATATTAGAATGGGGGAGATAACGACTTGTGCAGCAAAAATAAAGGGATTTCATTTATACACGCATATCTATTTAATGTGTCCAAGTTTTAATTTCTTTCATCTTCTATTCAACAAAAGAAAAATCCTTTTTGGATAACCACTTATTAATTTTAAGATCCATGAACTTTGGAAACAAAAATTTGAATAAAATAAAATCCGCGTAGGGCTAAGTAATCAACCTTCTTTTGGCGCATATTCAAAACGTTAATTGGAGGATTTCTTATTGAACCTAGGAAGTAAAATTTAAAGAAAATCCGTATGGGGTTTTAAGTAAACAATCTTGTTTTCTTTACTTGGCAAATAAATAAAAAAAGTGCACATGATAATGTTATGCGTGACCATTCACCTGGAATTTTTGTGAACTATTGCACCTGTTTCTCATCTATATATCCCTTTTCATTTAAATTACTCAAATCTCTCTCTCCTAAAACCTACCTATTTTCTTCTTTTATTTTTAAATAAAGCCAGCGCGCGCTATATTAAAGCTTTATTTTCTCCTTCATCTACGCACGCACGCTTTTATGGGATTTATCTACATATATGTATTCTCTCCAAACATAGCTAATATATAGCCTTTTCAAAACTACTTTTTCTTCTACTATTTTTGTTGGCTTAAGAGCTTTAGCCAAAATCCTTCTTTCTCTTTTTTATCTGAAAGCTTTTTTGGGGTAGAGGGAAAACTTTTTCGTTATGTTTGGCCCTTAGATTTTTATTTATTTGAATCAGAAAAATATTTAATTTTTGTTTGTTATTTTGATTAATTTTTATTTATTTATTTATGTTGTTGTTATTTTTGACTGACTCTCTAACCTTCTCTGAGAAATGCTTTTTTTTTAGATTTGGGCATGTTGAGTGGTTAAACAATTTTTTAATTTTCGAATTTTTAATTTCCTTTATTTCGAATTTTTGAAAATTCCAAGTCCTCACTATTTTTTTGTTATTATTTGTTTTTTTAATTTTTAGTCATTCACTTCTAAACACTCTAGTGGATTTTCTCTCTTTCCATTTTTAAGGATTTTTTTGCCATTACGCAAATCCCAATCCTTCCTTCTCTTTTTAATTTTCTTTCCTTTTAAAACCTTTCTATCTAACAATCTTCAACAACAACTTCATCATCCCATCAAAAAATAAAGAGATATCATTTCATTATTCACTTTCATAAAAACATTTTCTCACATACTACTTTTCTACTATTTCACAAATGAATTCTCTAGTTGAGAGAGACTTTTAAAGGATTTGGATATTTATTTATTTAGTGGATAACTCTTAGTATGCCATTCCTTGTGAGATTTGTTTAATCCTGTCTTTCTATTTTATCTATATTTAAAAGGTTTCTATTAGAGTGGTTGTTCTGTTCGAGACAAATTTTCCAATAATTTTCAGACAAATTACCCGACAAATTTTCCACTAATTTTTCAATAATAGACAATCATTTTTTAATTCTTATTTTTTTATCTGGCATTGATTAATAAATCTAAAAACCTAACTTTAAAAAATTTTCTTTAAGACATCTAAATCTTTAAGTCTAAATCTATTTTCAAATCATTTATATATCTTTTAACAAAATCAGCATTGAAAGAAAACGACCTTTTTTAGAGAGAGATATATATTCTCATTTTTATCCCTTTTTCTTTTTTCCCTTTAACGCTTGGTTGATGTCGCTTGGGATTAACGATGGAGGGGATTAGATATTTTGTGAAGATATAGAGGGGATTAAAGAGGGGAGGATATATATCTCTTTTTTACTATTTAGTTGGCTTGTATATTGATTTTATATTTTTTTATATTTTAGAGGGTAGGGATTTTGGTTTTGGGACAGAAAAAGAGATTTTAAGGAAATGTTGGTTATATGTTGGCCTTCATAGAAAGATTTTTCTTCGGAATTTTTTAAAAAATATTCATTCAATTAACCCTCTCTTTTTTAATTTTATTTTTAAATACCATAAATATCCTAATACCCTAAAAGATAGAAGCCCTGGGCATTTTTCTCCATAGATCTCATTTATGGACTTCTCAGTGAACTGGCATAGTTTTCTCGATTAGAGATGAGCTTCTAGTTATTTTAGAATATTTACGCTATGTCTCTAATTATTTATTTTTTGTATATTTTTGAGATTGGGGATTATCATTTTGTAAAATCGCGTTACTTTTTTTATTTTTTGAATTTTTTAAAAATTTTTTAAATTAAATTAAATTTTTTTTATTCAAGATTTGTTTATCTCATAGTCTTTTAAAATTTATTATCTCCTTTTTATCTCTTATTTATATATATCCACACATCTCTATTTTTAATTTTTTTTATTTTTCATCTCTTCAATTTTTGGCAAAAATTTATAAAATTGGATGGAGATGGAGGAAGGGGCTGGCTATATAATATTTTTAAGTATAAAAAAAGGAAAAAGCCGAGGGATTAGTTTTTGGTGATATTATATAGCAGAAAAAGTGGGGAGAAAATAAAAGGAGAGAAAATCCAGAGCCAACGCAGCTTTTTACCGCGAAAGTGGCGTTTTTGAATGAATAATGTGATATGAGAAGGGGGAAAGGGGGATTTGGGGAAAGAGAGAAAAGCCTAAAAATTGTGAATTTGAAAAAAAGGGGAGGGAGAAGAGATTGGCTTTTTGTGGGATGTAAAAGTGTAAAAAATTTAATAGTTTTTTGGAAAAAAGCTTTACTAGAATATATATTAAATAAGGGTATACTTTTGTGTGTGTCAGATGATAAAAGTGGGAGAGAGATTAACTAGTAAAAATTGTTGGGCAATATTTTTTTGAGTTTATTTCCTTGCTTATTATTTTTTTGAAAAATTTTTGTTTGGTGATTTTTAGAGCTAGAATTTTTGGAGCCAGTTCTAGTGATTAGACTAGATGATTACACTATTCAATTCAAAACCCTATTAGTTGGCTCCTTTTTTGAAATTAATATCTGAGTCGACAGGGAAGGAGGTGGGGTATAGTATTATTAGGCTTAAATCAAAATTCCTATTTTTACCCGATGACAAGTAAATAGCTTTATATAAAGTGTACTTTCTCTAAAAATTAAAAATAGCTCTAAAGCGCATCTCCTTAATTGGATATATAACCTTACTCTTGTTTTTCTAAAAATAAAGTGGGAGAGAGGAAAGCTTTCATCCTTAAAATTAAAAGCTTTTACTTTCGTTGCGGAATAGTTTTAATTTCCTTTGTAAATCTGTTTTTTTAATTTTAACCTTATAGCCTTTCTTGTTTCTGGATCTAAGGTTTTTAGCTTATCTTTAAATTTAATTGTAGTCTTTTTATGCTTCTGATTTCAAGTAATAGCGTGGTGTAGCGGTTTAAATGTTGGTTGGGATAGTGTTATATAATTATATTTGGGCAAGGTTCGATGTCGGTCCTCTTCTTAAAAAAATTTTTTTAATTTTTCTTTCATTTCTTTACAATCTTCTCTGATAACTGTTCCAATATTTACTTTATAATTGCTTTATTCAATCTTTTTGGGGTAGATAAATAATCTTTTTTTCGAGTAGTAGAGGAGGGGAGAGCCAAGTAATCCCGCCAGCTTTTTATTTTCTTTTACTTTTCTTTATATTTTTTTTTCTTCATTTCCTCAAATACCACAAAAATTTTTTGATGTGTTTGCCTGTGTGTGGCGAGAGGCCACCAAAATATAAAATTTTATTTTGCTCATCCATTTAGCTAATACTTTAGTTAAATCTTTTCTTTTTTTATTTTCTTCATCCTCCCTCTCTTCTATCTAAATACACCTTTTTATTCTTGATGATGATTAGCTAACTAACTCTCTGTTCACTTTATTGTTTGGTTAAAGCCGGCAGCAACTTCTTCTTTCATTCTTTCTTCCCCAATTTCATTCAGAGCATTTAGCCAATCCCGACGTTTATTTTATTTTAGTTTTTCTTTCGGCTTATATCGTAAGCTTAGAGAGATAGAGCTCTAGCTAAATAAAATATTTTCTCGATCAGCATCAACAACAATAAATATTCACAGGGCGGGCCAATCCTCCTTCATCTCTTTTTTTACCTTTTAAATGCCTCATTGATTTCTCCCCGCCTTATTTACTGATGGTTATGCGCGGATATTTAAATTTATATTCTTGAAAATTTTTAATTTTGTTGGGAAATTTGATAGGGAAAGGATCTGGACATATCGGGATTGCTTCAATAAAAATAACTTCTTATTGTATTGACGTTGATTCCTAAAACATATAAACTTTCACAGTTGCCTTAGGTCGTGAAAACAGAAATTTCAGTAGCTGGTCTTACATTGAAATATCCCGTTATATCCACCCTATATGTCTGACCTGATATGCCTTTATCTTTAATTAATAAATAAATTTGTAATTTTATTTTTTAACTGATTTTTTGGAGACAAATATTGTTATTTTTTTACATGCTTTTTATTTTATTTTTCTTGGCCATCACCAAATTTTTATTCACATATAATATAATCTCATATTAATCGAGGCGATAAACTAATATTTATTTATTTATTTGATGACGAAAAAAGTCTTTATTTCCTCCTCCAAAAAGCCTTTCTTTTTTTTTCTCATTCAAATCTATGACTAGCTTTTCTGGCCAACAGAAAATTTTGTCATCATCTCATTCATTCTTTATACAAAAATTGAGGGGAAATATAAATAATAGGCGCGATTTATAGCTTTACTAGAGGGGAGCTTTTCTTTAGTTGCTATGTTGTGTTTGAGGACAAAAATGGATTGCTGAATCACACAAAATTTTTATTCAAGACTGTAAGAAAAAAATAAAAGAATTGAGGGGAGGAAGGAAGGGGAAGGAATAAATACATACAAGGGGATGAGTGTCGGCTTTATATATTTGTTGGCTTTTCAGAGGGGGAAGGGGAAGGGGGGAAAGAAATAAAGGGTAGGGGGAGGCTTTTCTTGCGTTTTATTGTTAGCGCTTTATTTTGGGCAAATCACCTCCTCCCTTACCAACATCTTATTTATAAATTTATATTTATTTAAAAACATTTTTCTTTTTCCTTCCTTTTTCCCCAACTATTTAATACAATCTCGATTTTTATCTTTATTCGGTTGGCCATTTTTTTGTTGGTATTTATTTATTTGTTTGATTCTTGTTGTTGGCCAAGGAATTACTAAAATTTTTCTTCAAACAACCAATCATCTCTCTTATCTTTTAATAAAAAATTATTTTGATATGTATTCTTATGCTGGATTTTTCCTCTTCTTATCGCAAATCTCTTTTTCTTATCTCTTTTTTTTATCCATCAATAAAAAATATTTTCATGACTTATCAAGCTCTATTTTTATCTCAAAGAAACGGAGACAGACTTTTCTTTAAGCTGGGGATTTTTTCAAAGTTTTTTTTGATGACTACATATATTTTATTTTTTAATCAAAAAATCTTCTTAAAAAATGAAATGTCTTCTTTCTGACTTGCATAATTTAATATAAAAAAAGAAGGATCGCTTTTTTTCAATGTCCAACATCGCTATAAGAAAATCGCGCTTATTCTTTCTTTTAATTTTTTTGTTTGTTTTCCATTTCCGGTTGGGGATTTGTTGTTTAGATTGTTGCGATTTATATTCATTTAAATAAAAAATAGATGTACTGCACACAAACACACACCTTTTAATTGCTAATACAAAATTTTATGTTGATCAAAGAATTTCTTTCTGTTTTTTATATAAATTTAAAATTCACACCTACCTATCTTTCTTTAGAAATCAGGGCTGGGATTATTATTATACAGAGCCAAGGCTTAATACAATCCCTGCGCTACATATAAATCTTAAAAATTTTTTTTCTAATTAAGCCTTTTTTTAATCTTTTTTGTTTAATTTTCTTTATATATCCTTTAGGAACTAAATAAATATTTATTTTTTAAATATATTTGCATCATCAACATCCTTTTTGCTTTGTAAACGTCAAAACCTTCTTAATCATAAATATTTTTTATGACATATCTTTTTAGTCTTTATAGTTTATTTTTGCCGTTCTCCTGCTTTATTTAAAAATTCTTTGCCTCTTATCTGTTGGGTTGTGTTGCATTTTTTCTATCCTTTCAAGTAGATAGATAGATGATGAACCAACATTAATAAACTGTACACAAAATCTTTTTGCCTTCGTAATTTTTGACGTGGGTTTTTCCATCTCCTTCCCTTAACTTTCATCCTCATAAACTTTTTTCTTCCTCAAAAGGAGGAGATCGATCCAAGAGAGGGATTGTTGGAGGGGTGAATGAGTGATTTTATTTATATGGGAGAGGATGGGAAGGATTGGTTGGTTTATGGAAGGAAATGAAAGGGTATTTATTTATTAGGCTCGGTCATAACCTTTTCTCCCCTCATTCATGTTACGTTCTCTCAAACTATTTTTTTCAAATATTTATATAGTACATCTCCTTAAATCTTTTTCTGTTCAGTCAGAAAAAATTTTCTTTTTAAACTTAAAAAATATTTTTTCAAGGAAGTAAATATATTTCCTTATTTTTTCGTTAAATTTTAAAAACTTGTGTGTGTGGCAAAAAAAAAGAAAATTGTTTGTGTTTCTGTGTTGTAATAATTAGCGCATAAATATGGGGTATCCGTAAATTAAACTGTCTTTTGAAATTCTCGCGCGATTTTTTTTCTTTGTTTTAATTTTTAATATGTTTGTTTGTTTGCTACAACGTCTAAAAAATTGCTAGAGAATGGGGTATATTGTTTAAAAAATTTGTTTGTTTATTTGTTGCGCGCAGATCCTTTAAAAATTTAAAAAAAATGAAAAGAATTTTTGCTCACCAGACAAATTGTAGACTAGCTGTGTCTGCTTTTTCTTCTGTATCTTTGGGAAAATGTGTAGGGGAGGAAGAGAAAAGCCTGTTTTTTGTTGTTGCGCAACAAATATCTTTTTTTTAATTTTCACTTTCACCTTCTATTTTTTTTCTTACAGTCAGATCTCAGTATATAAGATACATCTAAAAATTTTTAGAACAAAGGGACATGAAAGGGGTGAGAGTTGATCTGAAATGAAAATCAAGGGTGTGAGATTTGATTGTGTATTTTCTGATTGTATTTTTTTGTATCTAAACGTTCAAAACAGGGATGAGACGGATTAAGAAAAAAAGTCGGGCCGGTTTTCCAAATTTTCTTAGGATCAGGTCTCGGTCGGAAAAAAGTCCAGGTTTTGGATTTCGTGTAACCCTTCCCATCCCTAGTTCAAATAGATCACAACCTTATCCATTCATTTTTCATATATTTATTTTTTCCATTCTTGGCCAAATTTTTTTCTGCGGATTTTTTTGAAATCTATTTTTAGGGGTATCAGGGAATTTGCTTAATTCTTCCTTTTTTCTCTTAAATTAAAAACTTTCACTTGCGCGAATATTTTTTTTCTATTAATATTGTTAAACGAGTTTAATGCGCAATATATACACTAAAAATAAATATAATATAAACACACAACAGAGTTCACATTCCAAAATGCTTGAATAAAAATATATTTTATTTTGCTTGAAAAAATGCTTAATTTAATACAATATTTTGCGCATCCAACCATGCTGCGTTTTATTGTAAAAAAATTTTTTATGTTTTTATATTGTCTTCTTCAATTTATCTTTTTTTCGTTTATTTAATTTTGGCCATAAAAAGCTAAAAAATTTTTTTATAAATATAGACATGAAAAATTGGAATTTTTCAAAAAAGAGGAACAAGAAAAAGGACGGGGAAAGGAGAGGGGAAGATGATCTGATGGAACGTAAAAAAGAAAAAGCGCGGTAGCGCGTAAAAAAATTTAGAGGGAATTTGCGTGATCACCAAAGGAAAAGTGAAAGCGCAATCATCCAAACAAATAAAAAAATTTTATCAAAGGGTATAAAGGAAGGAAAAGAAAGTAAAAGCTGGCCTGGGCTTCCTTCCTTCCTCTTCACGCTTTTCTTTTTTTTTATTGTTTTGTTGTTGTGTTTTTTTAGTTGCGCGAAAAAAAATCATCACGCGCGATTTCGCGGAAAACGAAGGGAAAGGAGAGAATTGTTCCTCCTTTAACCCCTTTAGGGCCAAATACAAGAAAAAAAGGAGGATGGATGATGATTAGATCGTGGAGGGTCTGTCTGGCCGTTCCTCTTTTTCCTGTTTTTTTAATTCCACAAGAAAACAATTTCGCGCAACAAAAAAACGGTTCCAGTTCCTAAAAACTAGCCCATTAAGCATTAAATATACATATAGTTTTGTCTAGTTAAAGTTGTTGTTGTTGTAGCCCTCCTGAAAAAAATCTTTTTTTTTTATTGAAAAGGGGCGGGACAACCAGGCCATTGAGGAAGTAAGAGAGAGGAGATGAGTGAGGGGAGGCTTTGGGCGGGACAACAAGCGATTATACGAAGAGCGGGGGTCGACTGGTTGGTTTTAGAAGAAGAATTAAGGTGAGAGGGGAAGAAGTGAATGAAGAAAAAGGGAAAAGTGAAAGGATGGGGCTCCTTGGCGAGGGCGCGATTAGGCCATCACAATCGCGCTGATGATGATGGGGGGTGCTTTATTGTTTTGTTGTTCTTCTTGTTATACTTCACCTCAATCTCTTCCAATTTAGTAGAGAATGAGCAGCGTCCTTTCTTCTTCTTGTAATCATCCTCCGGCCTTAGAGAACTTTCACTACTTTTTTTCTTGTTTTTTTATTGTTGTTGTTGTTGTTCCTGGTTGTCATTTATTCATTCCCTCACTTTTCCTTTTTTAAAAAAATAAGTTTAGATTCAATCAAGCAGTTTAGGGGAAGGTTTGGTTTTGTTGCATTGTCCTCATCCTTCTTTTATTCATTTTTTAAAAAACTATCTTCTTCACCTTCCCCTGTATCCAATGTATATATAAAATTTATTATATTTTATTTATTATATTACATATAGTCCAAATTTTTATTTTTTAACACAATCCTTGAGTGAAAACGAATTGTTTCGTGCTATCATCCGATTTCATTGAAAAGTCTCTTTTTCATTTTTGTCCCTTATATAAATAGATATGTACAAAAATTTATAAACACATTTATTTCTTCATTCACACACACACAGAGCGGAATCTCGCGATTTTTAGTTTTGGGGTTTTGGTATAGTAGAGTGATGAGATGGTTTGCCACATCCTCCTTTTTTCTTTTTTCCTATCTCTTCCTTTTAAACATATTAAAAATACCCTCCTTCATCCCTAAAAAATTTTTTTTCTTCGCATTTTCATCCTTCCCCTCCCTCAAAAAAAATTTTTTTGTTGATTATATTGCATTTTAAAGGGAGGGGAGGGAGAGATTGGCGATAAATTTTAAGAGAAAAGGTATATATATAGATTAAATTTGTGAGCAAAGCAGCAACATATCATCATCAACATATCAACAAGCGGAGTCGGTGTTAACGGCAGTTTATTTTTAAGTATAAGGAACGATTTATATTTTATGGTGAGATGATGTTGATAAGGCGAGAATTTGGCTGAAAATTAAAAAAAAGTAGAGGGGGAGAGATTGGGGGTTTTAAAGGGGGGAAAGGTGTGGTAGTAAGTGATTGGTGGGCCGGATGGATGGGCAAAAATTTATATATTTTAGATAGATAGAGAGAGTAAAAGGGGAGGGGGTGGGGGATGGATGTTGGATAGGGGAGGGAGGGAAGGGGGAAGGGAAGATGTTGTTTGTATTTGTGTGACGGTGATGGCCGAGAAGTTAAAGAAGAAGAAGAAGAAGAAGAAGAACAGCACCACCACCAAAATCTCATTAACTTTTGCTCCCCCCTCTTTTTTTTCTTCTAATTCCTTTTCTTTCCCTTTTTTTAATCGCTTAAGATTGGATCCACCTTTTCTTCCCATTTTTCTCTTTTCTCTTTCATTTTCATTTTGATATAAATTTAATGCCTTGACAACAAAAAATGATGATCATCCCTTTTTTAGTCAGCCATTTATTTTATTTATCTATCACGGACAAGTAGAAAATCGTTTTTCTTTTGGTCACGCCACTATTTGATGATATAATTTGGCCAATCTTGACAGTATTTCTCAAATTTATTTAAGGGGATATTAGGGAAAGACAAGTTAGATACGTTGAGGTGTAGTGGGATAAATCCGCTTTCTCTTCAACCGAAGGTTGAAGGTTCGGATCGATTCGAATCCCAAATTTTTTCACACGTCTAGGAAGCATTTAATTTTATATTTTTAATTCATGGACTTATCTTATTATTTTTATTTTTTAAATTCTCTTTAATCTCACTTTAACATTCCTTAACAATTTTTTAAATTCATAAACGCAATTTTTTGACCTTTTCTTTTTTTGATTAAATTGTTGTAATTCTCTCCCCCTTAAATATCGGCTATACAACTTAAAGAATAACGCATATCATCAAAAAAGGTTTTGATGTGTTCAAAAATGAAAAGAAAATTCTTTCTCCTTCAAAGACTTTCAATCCAAATTTTTTTCCCTTTTTTAAATGATTTCTAATCCCATTTTTTTGTCATTTTTACGTTTAAAAACCCCCTACTCTACTTACGTCTCTACTCCTACTACACTCTTCTATCTATCACAAAACTTATTCCCCTAATTCATTCATCTCACTCATCATATTCACTTTTTTTTTAAAAAAACTTGATTATACTGCTACCAAATATTCTCTTTATTTTGCGAATGGCAAATATAATAATGATTACGTTTGTCCCCTTAAAAAGATTCTAAAGAATTTCATAACTTAATCCTTTTATTTTCTCTCTAATTTTTAGTTTTCTAAGATGTGTATTAAACTTTGAACTCTTTTTTATCTTTATTAAATATTTAAGACGATACAAATACCTTTCACATTTGTGTTCTTTACATTTATTATCTCTCTAATTTTATCTTAAAATTGCGCAATATTTTTTTCCGGAAAGTATATTCTATTAATTCCGTTTTCTATAAGTTCCGGAATATTTTTTATATTAATTTCTCTAGTTGTATCTCTGAATTGTGCAGTCTTTTTTCCGGAAACTTATTAATTTTGTATATTTTATTTTCCGGAAATTGTATTCTACTTATATTTTTTCTATAATTTCCGGATACTTTTTATATTTTATCTCTCTAGTTGTATGTATCTCAGAATTGCGCAGTATTTTTTCCGGAATTTTTTATGCTATTCTATTTTCTGGAAAGCTTTCATAGGTTCCGGAAATTCTTTCACTTACATATAAATCTTATAATACAACTTGTTAAATAATTCTTTAAATTTTCTCTTTTTTAAGGTTATTCATCCAAAAAAGCCTTCAAAAAATCAAAATTGTCTTTCATTGAAATATTTTTCTTCTTAAAAATATTATTTTTCTTCTTGCTTTCTACAGGCTTTAAAAGCCAAATTAATTAATTTATTTAAAAAAATATGGCGCCAGATATGTTCCCGGTGCGTGTACTTGTTGAGACTGTTCGATCACAACATTGTATTGGATGTGCTCATGATGGGAATCCTTTGGTTGACACGTTTGCAGTTGTTGGTGGACAAACAATGCTTTCTCAATTGGTTGAAACGGTGCTAGCTGCTTTAGGATTACCTCAATTAATACAGGATTCGAAAGGTGGGGCTTTGGGAAAGTGGAAAAAATCTTTTTTAGGGAAGAATTTTTTCTGTTCTTTATCCTTATATCTAATTTTTTGATTAATTTTATCATTCTTTTTGGGATATATCTCTATAGAAATTAGAGTTTTTTCCATTTTAGCCTTCATATAGGTTCCAGTCATTGAATTAATTTTTCTCCTTTTGAAAAAAAAATTTTTTGGTTTTGGCCTTCTCTTTTTTATTTTAGTTGTTTTGTGAATATCATATAGCCGCCAAAAGCAAAAAAAAAGGGGGGGGGGGGAAAGACACACAGTGTTTAGGGGGAAAATATGTAGGGGATTGGAAAGGGAAGGAGATCCACTCGCTAAAAACATTGCTGGCTTTTTTAGAATAAATATTTTCGATTTAGCGATCCAATCCCCCAAAAGATCGAAGGATTTTAAGCAATATTAAAAGATTCTTTTAAAGAATTTTATTTTGGCTTTTAATGTAAAAAAATTTTTGTGATCTTTTGGGGACAAATCCTCTTTCGTACCATTAAAAAATTGGATCGCCTGTCCAGATTAGATTTTAGAAAAAAAATTTTTTTTTGTATTTTTATATTGTTGGCCGTGACACGATGATCATATTTTCTTTTTTCTTTTCTTCTCTCAATCCCCCTACATCTTTTACTATCCACAATCCAAAATATTCAGGCTAAAATTGAATAAAAAAAGGATGGGGGATGGGGGGGATGTGAATATACATATATAAAATGCTCTAAACCAAAAAGTATTTTTAATAAAATATAAAAACTGATTTGCATATTTATATAACGGAGGGGGGGGGGGGATTTAAAGGGGGGAATAAAGAAAAAAATGTTGTCTGTAAAGACACACGATAGATATATATGTTTATTTTTATTAAAATGGATTTTTTTTTTGAAATTTTGGGGGGGATTTTTAGTATGTGAATTGAGAGAATTGAGAAAAAATTCAGGAAAAATGAAAATAGAGGAAAATATTCTTTAAAAAATTTTTTTGAAATTTTTAAATTAAAAAATTTTTCAGGTCTTATCCAAATTAATGGTTGGAAACCTATATCCTTTGAGGCAATAACAGATAATCCTGAAGAGTTGGTATCAAATTTATTTCGTGAAATTTCAACACATATGACACTCAAAATATTGGCTAAACAGTAAGTTTATTTTTTTTATTTTTTTAAAAAAATTTTTAATCATTTTTCTACTTGACTAACTTTCTTTCATCTCTTCTTTTTCTTATTTTTCGATATCTCCTTTATTTATTTTTTCAAAAAAAATTTTTTTTCTTGTTTATCGCGTGATCCTTCTTCCTTTCCTTATTTGTATTTACGTTTACTTGAAAAAATTTGAGAGAAAATGGGGAAAATAGGAAAAAAGACGGGGGGATCAATTTGGATCAGCGAGGCAAACTTTCTCTCTTTTCTTTACTTTCACAAAAAACCATTAAACCTCTCCTCCCTCCATCTTCAATTTATTTATCTTCCCCCCTTTTCTTTTTTAATATTGGGCCCTGATAAGAAAAGGGGATGTATAATATTTTGGATAGAAAAAAGGCAAAGAAAGGAAAGAAAGGACTTGTTTGGCCAAAAAATTTTTTTCTAATTTCGAAATATTTTGAAGAAAACAATTCTAAAATTCTTTAGATATTGTAGTTTTAAATTGGAAAATAAAGATTAGAAAAGATTAATAAGGAAAAAAAATAATTTATTATTTTTTTAACGATGATAAAGAAAATTTTTTTTAACTAAATCGGCTTTTAAGAAATTTCCAAAAAAAAATGAATGAGAAAAATTAAAAATAATAAATTTTAAAGGGCAAAAAATTAAATTTGAAAAATTTTTTTGAAGATTAAAAATTTTTAAAATTAATTTTTTTCCAGTTCACAATCTGAATCAAATGGTCAGTGCCTTACAGAATTAAAACAGAGACTTCTTAAAACTGCGATAGAACAACAACCACGTATCTTGACCACAGCAAATGGACAGGAAGTTAAAGTAAAAATTTTTTTTGAAAAAAATATTCTGAACCCTTGGAGATTTTCTGACCCCCTCCCCCCCCCCCAGCCGTGAGATGGGGGATCAAAGTCTTTATAAAAAATTTTTTTCTGATTTTAAAGGAAATTCTTCAAAACGTTATACAAAATGACCAGCAATGTTCTGCTTGGTCTAACCGTGAACAAATGCAAGCAGTTAATGAATGGTTGGAACAAATGGCTACACAACAAGATGAAAATAATAAAAAGAGGTTTTTTTGGAGAGTTTAAAAATTTTTTTAAATTTGTCTTTTAAAGTTCAAATTATGGAACTCGTTTTAGTCCATTGAGTGAAATGGTATGCATATTTTTTTATTTTTTTAATTAAAAAAATTTTTTTATGAGTCCAATAGAATTTTACGAGTCCGTCCCTCCGAGCAGTTACCCAGCCCTCTCATGTAGAATCTTCTCCTTTCGACCATAAAATTTTGTTTGGACTTTTAAAAATTCATTGGATTTATAATCTAGAACACAGCCAAAAAATTGATTAAAAAAAATTTTTTTTTCTACAGCCTCGTTTGGAACGTTGGTTTCGCTCAGATTCAAATCCTTCAAGACAAAAATTAATTTCATATATGACTATTTTAAATTCTTCCCAATATCGTCGTGTAAACAACAAAGTAACTTATCAACAAATTTGTAATTGGTTTGCAAATCAAAGGAGAACAATGCAACGTTTAGCAGCACAACAACAACAAGCTCAAGCAGTACAAGCAACACAACAACAACAAAGACAATCTTGTTCTTCAAATTCGTCTTCGTCTGGAACTGCTGTAAATGGAATTGTTGGTAATGGAGGAAGTGGAGGAGGACCTTTAGCTATATTACCTTTAAATGCTACTGGTGTTGGTAATAATAATGTTACTGCTGTTGAAAATCAAGGTTTGATATTTTTAATTTTATTTGGATTCCCCTGCTGACCCATATGTGACCTTTCTGATAAATGCAACTTTTTTATATTTTAGAAAGCATGGGCTTAAAATTAGTGCGTTCTTTTAATTTATTTTTTTAGTACAAGAACAACAATCACAACAAAACCAGTCTTGTTCTTCCGCTTCCTCTCCAGGAGTTGTTGTAAATGTTGGAAGTAATGGAGGAGGAATTCATTCTATGAATCAACCATTGACTTCTTTAATGCCTTCAAATGCTGTTTCTAATGTTGGTGCAAGTGGAAATGGAGGAGGAGGAAATATTGAAAATCAAAGTTTGTTTATTTTTTGGAATTTTTAAATTTTCGAACAAATTGAAATTCTTTCGAAAATTCGTTGAAAATTTGCGTAAATTCTACAGCCTTTTTAGAAAAAAATTTTTGGGAGTTTTCGAAAAATTTTTTAATTTCAAAAAATCAAAGCCTTTTGTCTTGAAAATTTTTCAAAAAATTTTTTCCGAAATATTTTCAAAAAATTTCTTTTACCTTTTAGCTTCACTTAATCATCAACATCATCAAAATTTAAATAATAACAATTCCAACACCAATTTATTTTATTCATTAGCATCAGCATTAGCAACAGGTAATATGGATACAGCAATTCATTTACAACAAAAAATGGCTTCACTTTTTGCTTCTGGATTAAATAATTCGAATAATTGTGATGGAAAATCTGTGGAAAATGACGAAAATAATGTACATATTCCTTTAGCAAATGGTCCTCCAATTGTTGATATTCGTTCAAAATTTGTTGATAATAATGGAAATAATTCTATGGTTTTTTTTAAATAAATTTTTCTTTGAATTTTAAAAGAATAGACGAGACACTTGGGGCTCAAAAAAGGTTTCTGTTTCGGAACGTGATTTTCTAAAATTTCTCGTGTCGCTGAGTTTCCTTCCGCGTCCCGTTCTCTTTTTCTAAAGTCAACAACTATAAATTTTATTTTTGGATTGTTAAAATTTTAGACTTTTTTCTTGGAATTTTCTTGAATTTTCCTTGGTCTAGCCTTTTAAATTTTTTATTAAAAAATATTTCTATTCTAAATTTTGAAGGATTTTTCTCATCAACAATCATGTTCCTCCACAAATGATTCAAATAATAATAACAATTTTTCTTCTGCTTATTCATTATCTGCTTCAAACAACATGGCAAATAATACAGCAACAGCTTTAATTAATAATGTTGGTTCTTCGCCTTCATATTCTTCTATTTCACGTTAGCGAATAAAATTATTTTTAATTTTTTATTAAATTTAATTTTTCAGCAATAAAATTAGAATCTGGATTACTCAATTTTAAATTAGAAAATGAATTTTCTTCTCCGCCCCCACAACAAAATATTGATGGACAAAATAATGTTGGGGCAAATGGTGGTAATGGTAATTCTGCTAATCAATCAAGATCGAGATTAATGTTTGATCCGTTGAGTGAATTGGTTTGTTTTTTAGTAAATAAATTTTTTTAAATTTATTTTTGTTGTTTCGTCAGCAGGTGGGAGGGTTTTAGATTACTCGAAACCTGGTCCGAGAAACTTTTGAAAACCCAACTTACGCCTCTTCTGCGGGATTTATCCCCACGCTGGATTCGTTATTCGGCTTCTTTTACTTAACCATCAAACATGATTTTTAGAGAACAAACAGAACCTTTGAAAGGGTTGAAGGGTGTTTTGTTGAAAGGGTACCAACAACTATTACTTTTTCCCCTAAGAAATATTAGAGAGTCTTCCTTGTCAAAATTATAATTTTTATTAAAAAAATTTAATTTTTTAAGCCAATTCTTGAACGTTGGTTTGATGATAATCCACATCCAGGATGGTTACAAATTGAACAGGTTTTTATTTAGAAATTTTTTTTTAATTTTTCAAAAAATTATTTTTTAAGTACACCGACTATTTAAATTCAATGACTTATCGACAGAATTATCCACCAGTTTCTACACATAATGTAAAAATTTGGTTTAAAAATAGACGTGCTAAAACTAAAAGGTTTTTTTTCTTTAAAAAAATTTTTTTAATTGGATAGCAATCCGATACATTTTTGGGATCGGGATTTGGCGGGGTTAAGTCTTCGAGGTTGGGATTTTTCCAAAAAAAAATCGTCAGGGGTTTATGGGTCGGGTTGCTACCCTAGTTTAAAATGATTAAAAATTAATTTTTTTAATAAAGATTGTTGAATAATTCTGAAGCTACTGGTGTTGTTGGTGGTGGTTCTGCTGCCTAAAAATTATTAAAATTGGGGGTTGTAAAATCTGAGAAATGTTGATATTTGGTCTTCGACTCGAAGAAAAATTTAAAGTTTATTTATATTTAAAAATATTTTTAAAAATTATATTTAAGTTTACAAATATTTTTTTGAGATACCTTTCAATTTTTTAAAAAAATTCCATTTTTTTGACTTTCCCATTCCTTTTTTTAAATTGGTCCTCAATTTAGATCATTTATTATGAGATTTTTTCTTGGGTAATCAAGAATTCTTTTCTAAAATTAGTATTTAAATTGGATCTAAATTAAGGTATCCTCTTCTCGCTATTTTTTTTAAATATACAACATAAAAATATTCCTTTTAAATGTTGTAACTGAAATGGAGAAAAAAAGTTAAAAACTAACTGCTGAAAATTTAAGAAATCAAAAAGATTCACATGGGTTACAACATTATTAAGTACTTATTTTCAAAAGTGGCTTTGACCTCAATTTTTACATTACTTATACATATATTTTTTTCAGGGCTTTGAAAGAGACCTTTTTTAAAATTTAAAAAAAAATTTCAATTTTTTTAATATAGTACAAGGTCTATAATTTTTGACAAAAATATTCTAATTTTCTCTTCTTTTTTTTATTAATTAAAAAAAATAAAAATTTATTTTTTAGCCTTGCCCGATTTTTTTTAAAAATGTTATTTTATATACTTAAATATATTTAAATTTATTTTGTTTATTAATTTTACTCACTTATACTCTTATAAATCTTAAGAAAATTTTAAAAGAGAATCGATTTTATTAAAAATTTGTATATTTTTTTATAATTTACTTTATAAATTTATTCGTTTTTTTTGGATTTTTTTAGTTGTGGGGTTTTTTAAAAAAGACTAAAATTTGAATTAATTTTTAACGCTATTTCATTGTGTTAGTCGACAAAATGGAATGCATGAAAAGGTTCTATTACCAAAATAGTACGCGACAAAATGGTACATTGGGAATTTTTGTAAAACGGTCAATTATTCTTGTACCATTTTGTCAGCTTATCTCCTTATTACCATTTTGTGATGTACCATTTTGTCTGAGCTGCTTTTACTGGTAATCAGAGAAATAGATCATGTAAAATATAGTCGTGTCAGACAGTTAAAGTTTGATGTGCACTACAAATGAACAACATTATAAAAAATCCTAATTATTTTTTTGTGGCATATTTTTTTGATTATAATTAATTTATTTTTTAGATTAGCTTTTAGTTTATTTATTGCTTTATTTAATGGAATTACCCAATGGTCAAGTTATACGGCAAAGACGAATTGGAAGTGTTCGTGAAATGGTTCAAGAAGTTGATGCTTTTGTTAAAGTAACAGATGATGTTAAAGAAGAACCAAAAGCCGTTAATGGAATTTGTGAGAGCATTTTTTAGTGAATTTATATTGATTTTTAATTTATTTTTCAGTGACTGTTCTCAGCTTTACTTTAATTTTTATTCTTTTTATTGGAGAAATTCACAATTATTTTACCAATGATGAAGTTGAATATCGATTTTCTGTTGATACAGATGAAAAGTGAGAAGTTTTAAACTATTTTTATTCAAACAAATTGTTTTATAGAAATCCAATGCTAGAGATCGATATGATTGTTGCTTCGCCATGCAATAATTTGGCAGTTATGCCGATGGGTGTAGATTCAGTAGAACCGACAAAAGATGGAACGCATATAAAGAAAACTCCAACAAGGTTTTTTGTGTTTTATTAAATAATATTCTGAAAAATTTCCGTTATGTGGTCCATACTCCAATTCCGACAATAATTCATTCGAATAAGCTCAACAAGCTGAGCGCGGCTTACTATTGAAATTCGGCTTAATTTTTTTTTAACTCGGACTCCCCTGGTTACACCTCTTGTCCGGAGCTCTCCGAACTTTTTCAATAATTTTAAAAATAAATAGGTATGAAATGAATGAAGAGGAAGAAAAATTGTGGGAAGCATTGAAACGTGTCCATCGTGAACATTTTAAACCAGGAACTCCATTGAAGGGTCTTGATCAGGTTTTTATCAAAAATTGAATCTTTTAATCAATTTGAATTTAAAGGTAAAATATGTTGGCAGCCATATTGAAGAAGGCTTAGAATTGGCAGAAGAAGAAAAGGAGCGTTTAGAACGTTTAGAATTGGAACAACAACGGGCCAAATTAAAAGAAAAGAAAGGAGATGACAATGAAGGTTTTCATGAAGAACATATTATTATGATGATTGGAACTGGATTGGGCGTTTTTCAAATTATTGCTGCTGGTAGTGAGAGAGGTATATTTAATTTATTATGTCAGTCTTTGGAATTATAAGTAAGAAGGGAAATCGGCTGTCTAGCATTTAAAAGCTTACTAGGTTGAGATTTAAGATTTACTTAAAGAGAAGTTTACGCAGCACCCTCGTAGCTCAGTCCGTAGAGCACTTTCTTTGTACCTAGCTTCATCTATCAAGAGGTGCCTGGTCGAGGCTTCGCATTTATCTCTCACTTAATTTCAAAATATTACCCAATCTTATTTGATTTTTTAAAGGTGGAAGTGATGAACTCGAAGAGGGAAGTGCTTGCCGAATTAGTGGAAAAGTTCCAGTTCTCAAAGGAAGTGGTGATCGTCTTACAATAACAATAGGGAAATCTTTGCCTATTGGAAATATGATTCAACATCTTGGACCTAATCAACGTTTTTTTCTTTTTTTTAGTATTTTTAACTGGACAATTTTTAAGATGGAAATATTTCTCACAGAATAGAAAAATTTCATTTTGGTCCACACATTTGGGGTTTAGTTTCTCCGTTGGCTGGAAATGAACAATATGCTTCAAAACGTTTGTTTTCTTATTTTTTCTATTTTTTGACTTTTTTTTTCTTCAGCCAGTACAGTCTACAAATATTTTATTAAAGGTTTCCTTTTTCATTTTAATTTTCATAAATTTAAAATTTTTATTTTTAGTTGTTCCAACTCGTATTTACAGTAAAGGACTTTTATTTGGTCAAAATTATTTGAGTACATATCAATATGCAGTTACTTATTCGGTTTTTTTTGACTTGTTTTTTTAATATTTTAAATTTTTGAAGAAACACGAAGCTGAAGGTGATGAGCATATTCACGATTCAATAATTTTTGATTATGAATTTGTTGCTACAGCAATTGAAGTACATCCTGTTTCTATGTTTGTTTTTTTCAAATTTTTTAAATATTTTGAAATTTTTTTCTCAAAATTTTCTCAAAAATTCCAAAAAAAATTTTTTAATTTAGGTCTTTATTACAATTATCTTTACGTATTTGTTCAATTGTTGGAGGTATTTTTGCAACTTCTAGATTCTTGGAAGCAACAGTTTCTAAAATGGTTACTCTGCTACACTTTTAGTTTTTTTTATTTCTTTTTATTAAAAAATATTTCAATTAAGTGTTTCCTATTTTGCTATTTCCTTCATAATATTTTTTAAGATTCAAGAATTGTTATTTTTATGGTGCTTTTTCAAGAATTTTCTGAAATTCTCTAAAATTTTCTGTTACGCATTCTCTCTCTAACGGGTCTTTCTTGTTTTTAAATTTTTTCTAAATTATTTTTTCTTTGTGATAAAAATACACTATTATTAATGTGATTTTGTAAAATTTTATAGTTAATTTTTCTAAAAAATATTTTTATTTTAGAGATTTTGAAAGGATAATTTACTTAAAAAATTTTATTTTAAACATAGGAGAGGATGTCAATAACAGTTTCAGCGGCTCAACTTGGTGAACAAAAACAGAAACAATTTAGGTTTCTTTTTAAAATTTAAAAATCTGTTAAAAAATTTTCCTCTTTCAGTTATCTACCAAAAATAATAAATGGAGGAATTGCTGGAATTGTTGGTGTAACTTGTGTATTTCCTATAGATTTGGTCAAAACACGTTTACAAAATCAAAAAGAATTGCCTAATGGAAAGGTTCAATATCAAGGAATGTAAGAAATAAAATTAATTTTTTCTTTGAAATTTTCAAAAAAAAATTTAAAGTTTGGATTGTGGACGTCAAACATGGAGAAATGGGGGGCCTAATGTTTACAGGTTTTTTTAATGATTTTTGTTGGTTAAGTGGTTTAGATGCCATTTTCCTTATATTTATTCTCTTAGGTTCGATTCCTTTGAGTCGATTTTTTTTCTTATGAATTCAAAAAATTTTTTGTTCTTGCTAGATGAGTTCTACATTTTAGGCCTAAACTATTTTTTAAGAAACCTAGAATTTTCTAAAAATTTATTTTTTAAGCAAAATTCGTTCATTATATTCTGGCTCTAGTGTAAATATTTTGTTGATAACTCCAGAAAAGGCAATAAAATTGGTTGCTAATGATTTTTTTCGTTATAAATTGGCATCTCCAAATGAAAAGTTTTTTTTTAATTTTAATTTTAAATTTCAAAAAATTTTTTTAAAGAAAACTTTCAATACCAAAAGGAATGCTTGCAGGTGGTGCAGCTGGTTTTTGTCAAATTATTGTAACAACACCTATGGAATTACTCAAAATACAAATGCAACGTTTGTGAATTTTTTTTAATTTTTTAAATGTGGGAAGGGAACTATGGGAAGGGAATTTTTTATTAGTGAAGATTGGGACATTAACACTAAGAGACTCCTAAGATTTAAAAACAAATCAATTCCTTTAAAAAGATTTATAGTAAATTAAATTTAAAAAAATACAAAAAATTTCCCGAAATTTAAAGAAAAAAATATTGCGAATATCGCTCAAAAATATTTAAAAAAGTAAAAGAATGTTTCTCCAGAATGTTTCTTCTCATTTACATCATCAGATCCTTCCTTCTAATCCTTCTTTTCTTCAGCCTTTTGTTCAGTTTTTGCCTTCTCCCCTTCAATTTCTCCTTTTTCTCCAACAATTTTAATTGGAATTTTAATAGCTTTTTGTTTTTCTTCTTGCTTCTTTTCTGGTTTAATTAATTCTGCTGTAACATTAAATTGTCCATTAGAATCAACGCTACATTCAATTGTTTCCTTTTTAATATTTTTGGGTAATTGAACACGTCGTGTAAATGAACGATGAATTGATTGATGTTCGTCTTCTTTTTTATGTTCTGCAGTAATTATTAATTCTTCTCCATCAATTTTAACTTCAATTTCTCCAGGTCGATAATCAAAAGCATCACAAGAAAATTTGAACAAGGAATCATCTGTTTGACGGATGTTGCCGAGTAAATCGTTACTGAAAAGAAAAAATTTAATTAAAAAAAATATTTTTCCTGCCAGGGTTCGAACCCTGAACCCCTGCAAAAAAATTTTGAAATTTTTTGAAAATTTTCTCTGTGGGGTGTGGAAATATTTTTTTCAGAATTTAACAATAAAAAACCAGTTCTCTTACATTTGATGAGTTCCATCATTCAAAATTTGTTCAAATGCTCCATTCAATGTTGGCCAATAAATTGAGACAGTTCTTGGAACATTAAAAAAATCACCAAAATCATCATTAAATCGGCGTGAACAAAAAGAGGAACGAGTTCGGGGTTCGGCTACAGGCCAGAAAAGTGGGGAAGAAGAACACAATGGCATTTTTTGATTGGTTTTGAGAGCTTTGTTTTTTGAGAGTTTTTTGTTTGTTGCTAGAATTTTTGGAATTGTTGGACTGGGAAATTTGAGGCATATTTATAGGGGAAAATTTGGTTAAGAAATAAATTTTCTAGAATATTGTAGAAATTTCTAAAAATAAAAAAGAAAGGAAAATGAGTGCAGATTTAGTAGTTTAGAAAGAAAGGGAAGGTTCTAGAATGTTCTAGAAAATAAAAAAGGGGGTGGGTGGTTGTAAAAAAAGAGAGCCAGCTGACGATTTGATGTGCGCAAAATTTTGGCGTTTTTAAAAAAATTTTTAAATAGGCTATTAGAGTCTTGGGGGTTTTGAACTTTTTAGAAATTTTTTTTGAAAAATTAAAAAAAATTTTTCAGAAGCCAGTTCAACAACCAAAACATCAGCAACAAAATTAGCTATAAATCTCATAAAAGAAAAAGGAATATTTGGCTTATACAGAGGTTTAGCCCCAACAATGGCTAGAGATGTTACATTTTCTGTTATGTATTTTCCACTTTTTGCTGCATTGGATGCATTAGTATGTCTTTTAATTTTTTGAACTTTTTTTAATTTTTAAATTTTTTCCTAAAGGGACCCAGAAAATCACCTCAAAGTGGAGATGCTGTTTTTTATGCTTCCTTTCTTGCTGGTATTGTAGCGGGTGCTATAGCCTCTTTTTCTGTGACTCCATTGGATGTATAAATTAAAAAGAAATTTTTTCAATCAAAATTTTTTTAAGGTTATCAAAACACGAATTCAATTAATTGAAAAATCCTCAACAGATTCACCCCAATATAGAGGAATATTGGACGCATTTAGGTAAAAAAATTTTAAAAATATTATTAAAGAAAATTTTTTCGTAGAAAAATCTTAAAAAACGAAGGCCCTCGTGCTTTCTTCAAAGGTGCAGGTTGCCGAATGATGGTGATGGCACCACTCTTTGGTATTGCACAAATGGTTTATTATATTGGTGTTGCTGAATTTTTACTTGGACGTGAAAAGAGTCAACATATTTGAAATGACTGTAGGTTCGAAAAAATTTCTCGGTTTGTTTTTTATCTGTGATCTTTTTTAAATTTTTAATATCTAAATCATTTTTTCAATCTTTTCACTTGCAATAATGTGAATAAGGGTTGGCGGTTCGGAACTGAGGATTTTTCATTTTCGGATATCCTAAAATTTCGGTTTAGGTTTTTTGTTCTTTCGTTCGGGTATCCAGAAATTTTCCAAGAATCGACAACCCTAAATATTAATAATAACTTAGCCAACTTATGTTAGCGAAAAAAATTAGGTGGACTATTATATTCTTAAAGATAATCCCTTAAATAATTTTGGATTTTTCTATTTCTTTTTGTTTAATATTTCTTTATTAGTGTCCAGCAAAATCGGGCGTTTTTTCTGGTGCGGAAAAAATCTGATTGCGAAAAAAAATCCCGGGATCGACTCCGTAAAACTCCTTCGCCGGACACTAATGTTTATTTACCTACAAAAATTATATAATAAATAGATTTTTATTTTTCAATTAAGTTTTTTTCCTAAATATTATTTTGAATAATTACTACCTTTTTTGATTTTTCTTTGTTAATTTTTTATTTATTGTTTAAATTAAAGTTTAGGGTATTTCAGAAAATGGTTTCAACAATTCCAACTCTTCGCCTTTTTTATCGATTATTTATTATCAAACGAACAGCAACAAGACTAGCTTCATTAGATACTTCAATAGCCTCACCATCATCTTCTTCGTCAAATAAATTTAATCGTTATGATACAAATTTGAAATTGGTTGAAGCTTTGAATAATGAAAATTTTGATCAAATTGGAAGTCCATTAATTTTGGGAAATAAAACACAGGTTTTTATTTTTATTTAAAATTTAGTGTTGGGTAAGCCCGCAGCAAGGGGAAATTATATTGGATGTGGGGAGGAACTTTCAATACCCAGTACTTTTTGAATTGAAAAAAGAAATTTTTTATTTAGAAGGATTATGTCGAACTTTTTCGTGAACAATTAGACTCTGAAGAAGCATTTTTTACAATGGTTTTTTATTTTTTAATTTAATTTAAAATAGAAATTTATAGATTAAAAATACAACTCGAACAAGTGAATTGGAACCTATGGAAAAATTGATAGAAAGTTGGGAATGGAAAGAACATATTGAAGAAAATTTGAATAGAATAATTGCAGAAAAGCCTATGAGTAAGGAATGTAAGGAAATTTTTTTGTTAAAGAAATTTTTGATGATAAAATCAGGGGAGCACTTAAGGCTCTCGACAAAATTAAATAAATCTAAAACTGAGGAGAGAAATTCTTAATAATTTTTAAAAATTATCACAAACAGTGAGAACCTTTTTCAACAATATCGACACAAAAGAATGTGCAGATAATTTATTATTATTACTTCAATCAATTTTATGTCGTGGACAAAGATCTGTTCCAATAATTGAATTAAATAGAATTTTTCCAAGAATTATAATTAATTTATATAGAGATCCATTCTTTAGACTTTTATCTGTTGAATATAAAAAGGTTTTTTTTTAATTTTTAATATTTTTCTAAAAAAATTTTTCTTTTAAGAATATTGAATTATTATTTAAAGAATATATAAGATATTATTTGGACAAAAATATTTCAAAAAGATATACAATTCGTGATTGGTGGTAAGCTGTATTTTTTTTAATTTTTAAAAATTGAAAGAATACCTAAGCTTCCAAAACCGCCGAAATACCCAACTAAAATTCCAATCTTTGGCATTTTTGTCATTACAGCACGACGCAACGGGTTATCATTAGGAATTTTTTATATATTTTCTTGTAGGTCTCTTTTTTGATCAAAATTAAACCAAAAATTTTGGACCTTGGAATTTTTTAAATTTCATTTCTTTTTCAAAATTCTATCATTTTAAAGAATATAAAAATTTCAATTTACTAAAGGTATAAATCTGCTTCTCAACTTCAATTGCCTCCAAATTATTTTCCCCAATTTGAAGAATTTTTTAAAACACCTATTCAAGATGTAAGGAGTTTTTCTACAATATTTTCTAATTAAAAGTTTTCAATTTAGATTTCCAATTTATTTATTTCCTTTTTAATTGAACATTGTGAATTTCCACTTTATCGAGGAACAAAAAATGAAAGCAGCACCGGTAAAAAACGTTGGCAACATGCTTTTTCTATTGGGGAAGTTCAAATTGAAGAATTAAATCCACATGAAGGATTGGGTTATAAAACAAATTTTTGTAAAATGTTAAAAGTTCATTATCATATTTCTGAAATTTATTGTTCTAGACATCAATTTGAATATTTATATTTTGAAAGTCATTTGTTACCAATGAAGGTTTGAATTTTTTTTTAATTTCCAAAAAAATTTTTTTGAAAGGTCCCTCCACGTCCATGGTTAGACAGAGGCAAATGTGGCCCAAATTATTTTTTCAAATCAAAATTAATTCGAGATATGGACGAATATCCACATTTAAATTTAAATTCTGAATTGTTGGATAAACGAATTGAAAATAAAATACAAGCTAGACCTGTTTTTGACGCTTTGAATGATTTGGGTTCTACACCGTGGAAAATAAATGAAGTAAGAAAAATTTTAAATTTTTTAAGAGAGGTTCACTTAATGTTATGATACTTTCAAGTTTTTTCTGAAATTATCTATCTTGTTTCTGAAATAAAATCAAACATTTCTTGACAAAAATCTAAAAACCAGTCAGTCGTGAACTTTAAATTTAAAAATAAAAAAAAAATAATTTTTAAGGAAATGCTTGGACATATGATGAAAGCATTAGAAATGTCTTATAATTCAAAAAATGCTTCATTTCTCAAAAAATTGGCAATTCCTAGACATCCAAAAACTTGTTGGATTCCTTTGGATTATGATAGATTTAAAAAGCAATATTTAAAAAAGAATAAAGAAGTTGAAGGAAAAAGTGATGAAGAATTGGATGAATTTATTAGAAAAGAATTTAATCATAAAAGGGCATTAATGACTAAAATAAAGTTTGTTTAAATTTTTAATTTCTAAAAATATATCGACAAGTCCATAACCTGTTAGCCTGCGCCGTAATCCAAAAACTCCGCTTGGAATTTTGACGGATTTTTGAGGGGTGTTGGTATTATGGCGTTTGGCATTACGGTTTCATACTAATGAATTCAAAACAGTCAGCTATATTCTAGCTCATGAGTTGTGCCAGTTCCATCTTTTTCACTATTTAAAATAAATTTTGGCACACCTCTAACCCAAAAATTTTTTTAAAATTAATTTTTAATTTCTAAAATTTATTAATTTTTTATAGAAATGAACAAAATTCTCTTTGGTGTTGGCTAATTTATCGTTTAATTTTGGCAAAACATTATACCAATCAAGATATTTATTTTCCCCATAATTTGGATTTTCGTGGTCGTTGTTATCCAATTTCACCACAAATTAATCATATGGGAGATGATTTAAATAGAGGACTTTTAAAATTTGCAAAAGGTTTTTTTTTAATTATTAATAGTCGAATTTAACTATAATACCCCTAAAATTAGGCTTCTAGAATCATGAGGTAAATTGTTATCCCAATTTAATATACTCGTTATAGAAGGGAAGATTTTTAGCCTCAAAGAGGTGTCTAAAAATTTTCTTAATTTTAGGAAAATCTTTGGGAGTTGATGGCTTTCGTTGGTTAAAATTACATTGTGTTAATATTACTGGAAAATTAAAAAGAAAACCAATTTCTGAAAGACTAGAATATGCCGAAAAACATCTTGACGAAATGATTAAATCTGCTGAAAAACCTTTTGAAGGTTTTTTTAAATTTAAATTTTTTCAAAAAAAGTTTTTTAAAGGAGGAAATTGGTGGTGGGAAGATACTGAAGAACCTTGGCAAACACTTGCAGCTTGTATAGAAATTAGAGATGCAATAAAAAGTGGTGATCCGCACAAGTTTTGTAGTCATTTACCTATACATCAAGTAAATAAATTTTTAGAAATTTTTTAAAAATTTTCAAAAAAATTTTTCTAGGATGGTTCTTGTAATGGTTTACAACATTATGCAGCACTTGGACGCGATCTTAAAGGAGCTGTTGGAGTCAATCTTGTACCTTCAGAAGTTCCACAAGATATTTACACAACTGTATTGGAAAGGTTTAAATTTTTAAAAATTTTAAGAGAATTTTTTGAAATAAAAAAAAATTTTTAGGGTTGAAAAATTTCGAAAAGAAGATGAAGACGACGTAACAAGTAAATATCATGAAATTTCAAAAGAAATGAGAGAATTTATAAATGGGCCAATTGAAAGAAAAATTATTAAACAAACGGTTTTCTTTTAATTTTTTTGAATGAAAGGCTTAAAAAATTTTTTTGTTTAAAGGTAATGACTGTAGCTTATGGTGTAACTCATTATGGAGCAAGAGAACAAATTAAACGACAACTAATTACAATTGATATTCCAGACAGAAATAAAGAAGTATTTTTTAAATAATTGAAATTGTAATCAAAAAATTTTTTAAAGGCTTCTCGTTTTGCAACATATTTGACAAAGCGAACATTTGATGGGCTAACAGACGCTTTTGAAAATTCAAAGTTTTTTTTCAATTTCTTAAATGTTTTCCTTAAAATTTTTAGAAATTTAATGATTTGGTTTAAATCTTGTGCTGGTCAAGTCCTAAAATTGAGACAACCTTTAGAATGGGTTACACCTCTTGGTTTACCTGTTGTTCAACCATATGTTACTGTTGAACAAGTAGATGATGCTCTAGCATTTTTGCCGATTCGACATAAACAAGTTTGTTTTTTCTTCAAAATAGTCTTACTAGTGTGATGCTTTAATAGACACGCCTAATACCAAACCTCCAAAAGACGTCGAAATATCAAACAATTTTTGGGATGGTTCGATGTTACTTCCAGTTTGGTATTTTGGCAGCTTCTGAGGGGTTGGTATAGTATTTCGGTGTTTGGTCGAAAACTACTAAAAATTAATATTTAGATGAATGCGTTCCCTCCAAATTTTGTTCATTCGCTCGATTCAACTCATATGATGCTTACTTCCCTTTATTGCCGAAAACTTGGAATAACATTTGCTGCTATACACGATTGTTATTGGACACATGCTTGTGATGTTGATGAAATGAATAAGGTTTTTTTTAGAATTTTTTAGACCTAAATTATTTTTTAATTTTTTTAAAGATTTGTCGAGAACAATTTATTGCCCTACACAAACAGCCAATAATTCAAAAATTATCTCAAGTAAGGAAAAAATTTTATTTTTTTAGATATAAAGTCTAAATTCATTCCCTAAAAATATTATAATTTTTTAGTCATTCAATTCAACATATTTAACGGATTCTATCCGTGAAAAAATGCCAGAAAAGCTTGTAGCTGATATAAGCAATGTTTTTGATTCATCATCATTAAAATTAGGAGAATTAGATATTAATGAAGTACTAAAGTCAACGTACTTCTTTTGTTAAAGTTTTTTGTTTTTTTTTAAATTTTTTGTTGATGAGAGAAAGATTTTTATATATTTATTAGAGTATTTTTCAAGATTTTTTAAGGAAAAAAATATTTTTTATCAGAGTTCAAAAATAACATGTAGGAGACAAGCAACGGTAATTTGTAAGAGAGTAAAATATTTTATAACAAAAATGATTTGAAAATTGCGAATGTAAAATCTTAAAATTTGATCGCATTTCTTTTTTAAATCATCTCACCCACCGAAATTCCAAAAGCAAAAAATTCCAAGTATTCAATCTGTTTGAAAAATTAAAACTTGTTAATTTTGTAAGGGGTTAAAAATGATTTTTCTGAAAAAATACCTCCAAGTTAAAGATTTATTAAAAAAAGGAAATGATAGGTCAACCTAGCGAAATGTGATTAGGGAGAAGCAACAGATAGTGTCAGTTTTGGTTAAAAGAGTAGGTTGGAACGGAGGAGGATAAGGGGTAAAAGAATTGTTTTGAAACCTTTTTTGAAAAAACCTTGAAAGAAGCAATTTCATTTTGTGTCTTTGTATGAGAGATAGAAATCTAACAAATTATATACATATGAAAAATCCTCATGATACACGGGATTTTTTAAACCTCATTTTTTGGCAACAACAAAACATCACTGGTTTCTCAATGCAATTCTGAGAGAATATTTTCAAGAGGATGATGATCATTTACCTGAATATATCCATTGAGTAACAACCTCTTTCTAACGTCGCGACTTTGAACGCGGAGAACGTGAACGAGACGAACGGCCTTTGTGTCGAGGAGAGCGGTCTCGTGAACGTGAACGGTCTCGGTGACTTAAAATTTTTTTAAAATATTTAAAGGTATGTGAAAAAGTTAACCGTTTGTGGTGCTTCTCATCATGACGTTTATCAGATTTGTGCGACCCCGAATCACTCTTGTGCGAACCAGTACGATCTCGGTGGTGGTGTGATGAATGTGAAGAGCTCGAATGATGGTGACGACGCTCTGGACTCTTTGAACGTGAACGGCTATGTGAGCGGATTGGTGAAGTTTCTTTGTCAAGTTTTTCCTAAAAAGGGGGTTTATATTCGAGTGATTAAGCAGAGAAAGGTAATTTGCGAGCAGGTAGAATAGGAAAACTTTGGGAAGGCATAGGACCCTCTTCCCTCAAAAGTCGAAAATAACCATTATAGAATTTCTAAACCATTTTTAGAACCCTGCAACAAATCAAACGTCAAAAAACAGAAAAGAACCTTGAGTTCCTCAATTGTCGAAGCAACTCTTGCAAAACCCAAATGTTGTTTTCCTTGCATATGATCATCAATTCTTAAAAACAACAAAAAATTATTAAAGTCAAAAAACAACAAAAAAACCGTTGCTGACAATCTCCAATAATTAAAAAACTTCCACAAACTTCACAAATACGCATTGGTTTTGGAGCTAGAAAATGGGAAAAGGTGGTGAATAAATTTAAAATTAAAAAAAAAAAGAATACCATTAGGATCTTTATAGCCAGCCGTATATTCAGGTGGTAAGAAAAGCTAAAAATTAAAAAAATTATTTTTTGAGTTAGAGGGATTTTGGGTTCTCTCCATTTTTTGATCATTTTTGAATTCTCTCGAGAAGGGATTGTTCGGGGTGCCCGAAGCCCAGACTTTTTTAAAGGGTAAACCCAGGTTTAGAGATTCCACATTTTTCTTTTCCAAGTGCTACTTGCTTTAGAGGACATAAATTTATTTTTATTTTTCTATTTATCATTCTAAAATTTATTTAAAATCCAAACCTTCCTCACGGCCTCCAATTCTAAATTAACTTCTTCTGCTCTTTTTACATATCTTTGCGATCTATCCAAATCTCCCTTTAATCCAGCTTTTTCAGCAATTTCAACATAATCAGACATTTCTTTTTCTAAACGTCCAATTTTTTCGTTTAAATGTTTTTTTGTTGATTCATCCATATTCTTAAAAAATTTTTTAAAAATCTTTATAGAAAATTAGAAACCTGTGGCCCCTGTGTTAATGCCAAACGTTCTTTATTCTTCTCAATTTTTCTTTGCATATCATCTTTAATTCGAACCAAAAAATTGTAAAATTGTTTTTCATAACCTAACTTCTCATAAAATTCACTCTTTCGATAAGCAATTCGGAGATTACTGTATTTAAAAATTTATGTAGAAAAACTTTATAACGTGAAAGCTCAAATAATTACCCCGGGTAATTCTCGTTTCAACCTCCGCCGGAGAGGGTAATTAACCGAGGGAGAGTGGGTAATTATTTGAGAGGGTAATTATTTGAGTAAATACGGTGTATTAAAAATAGGTTCACTTACTCATCATGGACATATTTGCATGAACCTTTAAAGAAAAAAATATTTTTTCTTAAATCATTTTATTTAAAAAAATTACCCAAATCAGCTTTAGTATTTGTAAATTCTTCGTGTGGGCAAAATCCAGCTAAAAAGAATTTGCAAACATCGGCATCCTTTAAATAAAAAATTAAAAAAATAAGAAATTCTTTTTAAAAAACCCTAAAATTGAGGTCAAGATTTTTGTCTTGATTTCGGCCGGGACCCATCAATTCATTCAACATTGCAGCAATTTGATCTTTAGCACTCATTTTTTAATTTATTTTCTGAAATTTATTTTTTAATTTTCTTGATTTTTTAATTTTAAAAAATTTCAATGGTTCTCCTCTACTCTTTATCTTCTTCTTTCTTTCTCTCTTATATTTCCATTATCTTTTTCATTTATTTTTCATTAAACACTATACACATTTTGCCAATTCATATTTTGCCAATACGGCTAAAATGCATGTTTTGTCGACAAACTTTTTGGCAAAACGTTAATATTATGTTTATTGGCAAAAGATGTTATTGGCAAAATGTGTTGTGAGCCATAAAATAAACACCATAAAAATTGACACTTCATTGCCAATTTTTATCGCTAATATTCAGTCTGTAATTTATAATTTTTCAGTGCCAATGTTTTATCGCGAAATTTTTAACTTTAAATGGCAATTCTTTATTAATGGATTTATCTTTAATTTTTTTTAAAGATTTTATTAATTAATCTCTCTCAAGCTCATTATGTTTAGCCTAATTTCCCAGTAATCTACTAAAAACAAGACAAGGTCAAAATCATGTGAATGATTGAGTACATTGATTGAGTACATTACTTGATTGAGTACATTACTTTTAATAATAAGCAAAAATACCCTTATATTTCTAATCTATTTTAATAATAATTTTTTCATCTCGGCGATAATGTTCTTTCCTTCCTTTTCTCACATTAATAATTTAGTTAAGGTCATAAGTATACATATTTTTTCATGACACTTGAATGAGGTTTTTTTTGCGTAATTATTTAGCCCTCTTATGCTTTCTCTAACAATAACCTCAGGGTAATTATTCAAGCAAATACGGTGATCTTTTAATCCATTTTTATCTTAAAACGATATATTTTCTTTTATTTTTTCCTCAATTTTTACACTAAAAATCCAGGCTTCTTCAATTCTCACACACATATAAACACCCTTTTACCTTTCCTTCCTCCCACACAATTTTTTATATTATTATACATTTATATATATTTTCTATATACTATTCATTCTTGTTGCTCATTTGTAAGAACATTGTGTTCCTTTTTTATAATTTAAAAAAAAAATAATTTTTATCGGCCGATCGGTTGTTGGTGACAGAGCTCTCCACAAAAAGCTTTTTTTTCTGCAAAGTGTCGATTTTGCTTGGATGGGCACTTTAATGTTCTTGTTTTTGTTGCTGCCAGTCATTGCTCTCCAACAACGGCAGGCCTTTTCTCTTTCTATATATCCTTCATTTTTCTCTGTTTTTTTTTTGAAAAATACCTCTTCCCAACATCCCCATCATAATTATGTAATTAATTAATATCAATATTAATTAAAAATGTGTGTTGATCTCTTTTGCAGTCATCAATATCAGGAATTTAGCCGACCTGATTCCTGAAAATCAGATTTTTTTATGAAAAAAATTTCCGAGCCCTACTGAAAATTTTAGAAAACAGTAGATGTTACTGGCAGAGACCTATAAAATGTTTTTTTAAAAGGTTTTCCGCCTCTGATTTTACTTAACTTTTTATTGACCTTTATCTACTTGATCTTTGTATTTATTTTAAAAATATTTTTAAATGTTGATCTTCTGGCTTCCAATTTGTTTTGGGTCCCCTTTCCAATTGTTTCCATCCTTAAAGCCTTTTGTACATCCCGCGGTGTTCCTTTTCAATTTTTACCCATTTTCTTCCATTTTTTCAATGTCCCCCTTCCCATCTCTCCATTTTCTAATTATTCAATTTTTACAGTTCAAACTTTAAAAAATTTTTTCAAAGAAAATTGGCGACTAACAAAAACTTTTAAATTTTAGAAAAAAACGGAGAGAGAAATGTGAAATATAGGCGCTTGGGAAAGTTTTTTTGGTGAAATTCAAGTCCTATTTACAGTTTCTTTTTTTAAAGATTCATTTAAATTCATTTGAATTTAAGTAAATGGCTACTTTATAAAAAATAGAGGATTTTCCCTTCAACTCTATTCTCTCAAATTTTTTTTCTAAAATCGTTCGACTTTATTTTGTTTTTTCTTCATTTTTCTTCACCTACTTCATTTTTCTTCTTTATCCTTCATCTTCATCTCTTCACATCTCCCTCTCCTTCTCACCCTCCCGAATCTCTTAAAATTTATTCAAAATTTTTTAATTAATCTTGGCATCAAAAACGATGGAAAAGGACAACAATAACATTAATTCTCTTTATTATTTTTCATGTAAAGGCCATATAAAAATTAAATATTTTTTTAAAGGAATTAAAGAGATTTACCGAAAAATAAGAATAAAAACAAATTTTTGAAATTTCTGAAAAAATATTTTTCAACAATTTTTTTTTAATTTTCGTGTTTTCTTCTTCTCTTCCTCTCTTCAAGTTCACAACAAAAATCACATCTTTTTCTCCAATAAAATACCTTTACTTTTTATTTCTCCAAAAATTCATTTTCGCCTCATTCACCCCCTTAAAGCTCCGATTATCTTCTTCTCTTAAACCTCTAGTTTTTTCATCTCATTTATTCATATACGGCCTTCCTTCACTTTCCTTTACTTTTTTTGCATATACTATAACTTGGGCCGGAAGTTCACCTTTTTATTCTTCTTCATTTTACACAATTTTTGCTTGATCATATTCCTTTTCTGATTTTATTTTTAATAATATTATTATTTTTTTCTTCTTTTTTTACAAGGAAACTGAGGAAATTTTCTAAATAAAATTCAGAATTTCAAAAAAATTTTTTTGAGCTTTCTAACATTAAAAAAATAGAGTTGTCCGATGACTCAAGACTTTTCTTGGGCTTTTTCCGGTCTTGGTCTAGGTCTTGAATCTCGGAAAATTTTCGGTTTCGGAAGGCTCTATTAAAAAAGCAACAATTAAAAATCAAACTAAAAACATTTCTCTATTTCCTCCAATCCTTTCATTATTATTAACTCTCGAGCCATAGGACAACATTTTATTGTTGTTCCCAGAAGGGGCGTGAAATGACTGACGTGTCCCCTCCTTAAATAAGGGGGTAAAGCTTTCTTAAGATTTTTATAGATCGATCTATAAGGCTGGTTTTTAACCGATTGTTTCTTGTGTGTAAATATTTTTTAATGAATAATATTTCTTGGGAAAGAGAATATAGTTTTTTTATAAATGTTAAAAAAGAGAGAATTGTTTTTTAAAAAAATAAAAATGCCAATTTATCATTTAAAAAAATTTTTATTTATGGTGTACTTTTGAATGTGTACTTTTTTTTAAAAATGAAACATTTTATTCGAGTAAATTAAAAAATTTTTTAATTGCTTATGTTGGGGAAAAAATCTTTTCTTATTTTAAATAATTAAACAAATTTTTTAATTTTTTAGCAGAAAATAAAACAACGAATGGAATTTCTTCTTAATTAAAAAGATCATCTACTAACATGAATTATTATTCTTCCATTTTTCTTCAATTCTCACTCCTTTTATTATTTTCATCTTTCAACAGTGCTTATGATGAATTGTTAAAATTATCTCCGGATAAATCTGGATTAAGAAATCGTAAGTTTCTTTTTTAGTTTAAAGTCGCTTTTAATTTAAAAAAAGTCCCGACTCACTTGAGTTCCGGCCTCTATAACTTATGAAGGGATGAATACTTCTTAATGTTCTTGGTACCATTAGATAAGGAATTGAATAAGCTACAAAATACTAAAAAATCAGAATTCTCGACTGACAAATAAAATAGTTAAGGGCGATTAAGTTCCGAAGAATCACATTTTTTTGAATAATTTTAGTCTTTATCCGATCATAACTTTTTTTGCAACTAGTCAGGATTTTTAATTTTTTGGTGTCTTGTATTGTATTTAATTCTTTATCCAATGGTACCAAAAGTATTAGGAACTAGCCTTCCTTTCTTGAATTATAGGACCGGGACCTAGTTGAACTTTTGACTGTTTTATTATTTTTTTTTCACTTTAAAAGTTTGTCTCGGCACTGCAAATGGTCGGGCAATGGTGGATTATTTTTCTATGAACAGATATACATTTTTAAGAAAAGCTTATGAAAATTGTCGTCATATAACTGGAAATCTTGAAATTGCTTATGTTTTTAAAGAAGATATTGAAAATGATTGGTTGCTACAAAAACAAGAAAATGAACAAAGAAATGTTACAAATATTTTGTTGAAACCTCGAGAACCTTTTTATTTTTTACAAAATTTGGAAGAGGTAAGAGGGAGGAATTTTTTAAATTTTTTTTGAAAATTTTTTGGAAATTTTTTGAAAATTTTTTTGAAAATTTTTGAAAAATTTTTTTGAATTTTTTAAGAAAAATTTTTTTCTTACAGATTTATGGATATTTATTCATTTATAATGTTACCGTTGAAGAAATTTCTTTACCCTCGCTTCGAGTTATTTGGGGAGAAAAATTACTGGAGGGAAGTGCAATAACTGTTGGATCATCATTAACATTGAGATATTTAAATATGCCATCATTAAGATGTTTGTTTAGAATTTTTTTTTAATTTTTTAAAATATTTTTAGCAATTGTTTCTGGTATTGTGCGAATACACGATTCACCACTTTTGTGTTATATGGAGCAAGATTTGATAAATGATAATACTGATAATGATAAAAATGTTGATTATAAAGAAGTTTGTTTTAATTTTTAAATTTTTTTAAAATTATTTTTGTATTTTAACAGTTTGTTTTTATTTGAATTTATTTTAAAATTATATTTTTAACAGTTTCTTGGTGACAATTTTAGAGAAAGATTGGACTTGAACCCGTTTAGTGCTCATTGTAGAGCAGCACCAACATGTAGTAAACAATGCAGAGAGAAGAATTGTTTTGGGTAAAAAATGATAAAGAATTTGGAAAAATTAATTTTTAATTAATTTAAGGAGTCGTCCTGATCAATGCCAACATGGTAAAATTAAAAAAAATTTTTTAAATAAAAATTTAAAATTTTAAAAATGCTAGTTAGAAACTCACTCACCCCCTTTTCCTTATTTAAGAGAGAGAGAGAGTGGGAAAGAAAAGAATGACGCTAGTTAAAATAGAAAAGGAAAGGAATGTGTGGAGAAAAATGGGAAACCCATTCAGAGCAGCCGTGTCCGAGTGGTTAAGGAGGTGGACTTGAAATCCACTGGGCTTTGCCCGCGCAGGTTCGAATCCTGTCGGCTGCGAATAATTTTTTTCGTTGATTAAAATTTTCATATTTCCCGAATATAAAAAGAATGTGTGGTTAAACTTGGAAAATAAATTTATAGCAGTCGTGTCCGAGTGGTTAAGGAGGTGGACTTGAAATCCACTGGGCTTTGCCCGCACAGGTTCGAATCCTGTCGACTGCGATTAATTTTTGGAGTGTTTAATAATTATTTTTTAATTAAAAATTTAAATTCTATCCTTCTATTAGAGAGGTTTAAAAATTTTTTAAATTTTTAGTTTATCGAAAAAATTGTCAAGAAGAATGTGAAAGCAGATCGTGTTATATAGATGCCCATGGAATTAGTCGATGTTGTGATGAAGCTTGTGTTGGAGGGTGTGAAGGTGAAGGACGTGGGAAATGCATTGTACGCGAGTTTTTTAAAATTTATTTTTGAAATATTTAAAAAAATTTTTTTAATTTTTTAAAGGCTTGTCAAGAACTTGAAGAAGATGGAAGATGTGTGTCACAGTGTACGGGAACACAAAGGTATAAATTTTAAAAAATTTGAAATGCCTTAGGGGAAATTTTTTAATTTCTTTATCTCTTCAGATACAACAGAAAACAAAAAATCAACGAAATCATTCCAAAATCCAAAGCAAAATATGCTTATGAAAAGCATTGCTTACCTGAATGCCCTCCTGGTACGTTAATTGAATCGTCTAGTTGTGTGGCTAGATGTTCACCCGGTTTCTATCGAGATCCAAAAATAGATCCACGTAAATGTATTCCATGTAAAGAAAAAGAATGTCCAGTTGTTTGTCAATTTCCGCCTCCGGTAAAAAATTTTTTTGGTTTTCGATAATTTTTTATCTTTAGGGAGTGGATATATTAAATTCTGGGAATATTCATGTACTTGAAAATTGCACAGAAGTTGAAGGTTGTTAAATAAATGATTTTTTAATTTTTTAAAAATTATTTTGATATTTCTAGAGGAATTTTTTGTTATTTTTTTAGCTAGGGTTAGATATTACTGGGCGGTAACCGACTTTACTATTAGGATTAAGTCCTATTTTTAAAGCGAAAAATTTTTTTATTTTATTTAAAATTTAAGACCTCATTTTACGAGAATTTTAATTTAATTTTGTTTTAAAGGCTATATTACAATTATTGACCAATCCTATGTAGAAATTTCTCAATTTGTGGAAGAGAAAGAATTGTAAAATTTAATTTTTTTTTATTTTAAAATTAATAAAATTTTTAGTATTCGATTTGAACAGGCGGAGGTACAACCAAAATCACAAAAATTATTTGCTCCTTTAAATGCTTCTCAATTGGAAATTTTAAAATCGGTAAATAAATTTTTTTTATTTTCTAAATTAATCTTTTTCAGATAAAAATAATAACAGGATTTTTAGCAATAGAAGGATCAAATTTTAAAAATCCATTAAGGCCATCTAACCTAAGTTTTCTTGAAAATCTCGAATTAATTGAAGGACGTCAACTCTTTTTTGGGGTAAAAAAAGAAGGAAAATTCTCAAAAAATTTTAATTTTTAAAGAAATATGCTCTTTCAATTTTTGGAGATCCACAATTAAAATGGTTGGGATTACGTTCACTTTCTAATATAACGCATGGAAGTAAGGCTTTTTAATTTTTTAGAAAAAAAATTTTTTTTAAAGATGTTTTTGTGAAAAATAACAGTAATCTTTGTTATTCACAATCAATCCCGTTTAAACAAATCTTTGGAATTAATCAAAGCTATTGGATAGATAATGGAGATGAAACAGATTGCGGTAATTTTTCAAGATTTTTAATGAGTACTTATCGTGTAGTGGCAAAATGTCTTTTGACCAAATGCCCTGTGACGAAATATCTTGTGACCAAAAGTCAAGTGACTAAAAGTCATTAGACATTTTGATTAATTTTGCCCGTTTATGCCAAAACGCAAATTTCTTTTAAACCATTAGATCAATTGTCGTTATTCTCGTTTTTGTGTGTTTTGAATAATTTAATATTTTGGGTATTCGTTTAATTTTAGGGACAATTCATTTTGGCTATTTTAATTTTTAATTAGCTAATTTTTAGAATTTAATTTTTTTTTATTTTAAGATCAGCATCAATGTGATCAAAACTGTGGTGGGTTTCGTTTAAAAATATTTGTTAATAATTTTTAATTTAATTTTTTAGCTAAAGAATTTGGCTGTTGGGGTCCTGGACCAGAACAATGCGTTAAATGTAAAAAGTATTTGCGTGAAAAGGAATGTTTGGATAAATGTCCAGATCAAGGGTATTTTTATTTTTTTTAATCTTGTAAGGAAGCTAGGCGGGGGTGAGCAACTAATTACTGGCAGGAGGGAACAGGATCGACGCCTGCTCGGGACTAAACTTTTATTTCTCTTAATATTATTTTTTACAGTTATTTTGTTGACAATTCCAAACCTTTTATTTGTCAACCTTGTAATGATCAATGCAGAATATGTCACGGTCCATTACCTACACAATGTTCTATTTGCAAAACTTATCATATCTGGATTCTACAAAATTCAATAAATAATACAAGCAATAGTTTTGAATATTATTTTGATGAATTTGATGAGAATGAATTTATAACTACGACTACTCCAAAAGAACAAATTGCTGATGGAAGTTGGACAATTGGGGCAGTTAAAAAATGTTTTCTCTTTATTTTCTTCATAACAGTTTTTGATTTTTGTTTTTCTAGGCGTTCAATATTGCCCAAATTCAACAACATATTCCCTTGGATTTGAATGCCGTCCGTGTCATGAAGCATGTTTTGAAGGATGTACTGGCCCTAGTGATGTTGTTGGTAACAATGGTTGCAATAAATGTTTGTATGGATTAAAGGATGAACTTAAAAATGTTTGTTGATTATTTAAATTTTAATTAAAATTTTAAAATTTAAGTTGCGTTGTCTCAAGGGCAATGAGCTTTCAAACGATGTCTGTGGCTTTAAAAATACTCTTGGTGAAAATTATTTTCTTGCTTTGGAACCGCCAAATTCTCTGACTAAATTTGTATGTTTGTTTAAATTTTTTACAAATTTTCTTTAATATTTTCTAGTCTTGTCGTAAATGCCGGCCAGAATGTAAAAATTGTACTCGAGATGGTGTAGTAGAAATGACTTCTGATGGGAGCACTCCGGTTTGTAGTTGTGCCTATTGGCGTTTGGAACCAGCTATTGTTAATAATAATCGTCCAACAGAATGTTCAATGGAATGTGGAAAGTTTGAAGATTTTTTTTAATTTTCAGCGATTTTTTCCCTTTTTAGAGGCTCCTATATTCTAAAATATCCCAACGAAACTCTTTCTGGTATAGGAGAATGTAGACGTTGCCATCCATTTTGTGATATTCACCGGTCTTGTTATGACGATGGGCCTTCCAATTGTGAGAAATGTGCTCATGGTGGAATTTTAGATAAAAATGGAACTGTTAAGGTTTTTAAAAAATTTTTAAAAAAATTTCGAAAAAATTTCTAGTGTTTAAATGCATGCCCTCCAGAATTGCCATATGCTGATGAAGAAGGAATTTGTCAACTTATTGACCGTGAACGTTCTCGAAGACAGAAACAAATAAAGATTGTTGGGGGAGTGTTTTTGGCGATTATATTGTTGGCTGTTTTAATTGGAGTTTGTTTTTTTGTATAGAATTTTGATTCATTTTCCTTTTGTATTTTTAGTTTTTGGTTTGGCGTTGTCTAATTTATCAGAAGAAATATATGAAAGAAGTGCAGATGCATTTGCCAGGTTTTTTAAATTTTTTGAATTTTTCGAATTTCGAAATTTTGATAGAAATTCCTCCATTGGATCCGTTAAAAGTTACTCAACGTCCAAACATGCGTCGTCTTAATCTTATTCAAGTTAATGAATTGGACTTTTTGCCTGGAAAATCAACTGTACTTGGTCAAGGAGCATTTGGAATTGTTTATGCTGTTTGTTTTCACTCTGAATTTTCTAAAAGAATTTTTTAATTTTCAGGGTAAATGGCGTCCACCTGGCGTAAAAGTAAACATTCCTGTAGCAATAAAGGTTTATTTTTCAATTCAAAAATTTTTTTAAAAATTTTTTCAAGGCAATAAGTGCTCTAGATAGTCGCCTAAACGAAAAGGAAATGTTGAGAGAAGCAGGAATAATGCATTCTGTTCAACATGAACATTTACTTCCTGTAGCAGGAATATGCCTAGGAGGTGGTGGAGGACTTAAAATTGTTACTTTGTTGCGTCCTTTGGGTTCTTTACTAAAATTTTTTGAACAATATAGTTCTCAACTTGGTTCAAAACAATTAATGTTATATTGCTATCAGGTTTTTTTAATAAAAGAATTTCAAACATTTTTTTAAAAATCTTAAAAGATCTCCTCAGCAATGGAATATTTAACAAAACGTGCAATTGTTCATCGTGATTTAGCAGCTAGAAATGTTTTGGTAAAAAGTGCTTTGCATGTTGAAGTCACAGATTTTGGATTAGCAACAATGTTACAAAGACCTAATGATTCTGTAATTATTGAAGGAAGAGTAGCTGTAAAATGGCTGGCACCAGAAAGTTTAAGACATTCAATTTTTAATCAACGGACAGATGTTTGGTCATTTGGAATAACTTGTTGGGAAATTTTAACTGTTGGAGCTTGTAGTCCCTATAAAGAATTGAAGTTACCACGTGAACGTTTAGCTAGAGAACTTGTTGATAAACTTGAATGTGGTTATAGATTAGAACAACCAAATAATTGCAGTCAAGAATTATATCAGGAATTGCTTAATTGTGAGTTTTCTTAAAAAATTTTGGCTCTGGGTTGGTTTAGTAGTCCAATCAAATTTTAGTAGTCCAATGAAGGTTTACGAGTCCAATCAAGGTTTTATGGGTCCAATTAACTTTCTGGTACTTATAAGCTTTCATTGGCCTCATAAACTAGACCTGTTGTCGAAATTAAAAAATATTTCTTCAAAAGGTTGGCTTCCTGATCCAGAATCGCGACCAAGTTTCAGACAAATTAAAGAACGCTTTGAACAATTTTGTCGTGCTCCACATATTTACATTCAAGAACGAAGAAATCGTCTAATTGAAAATCAACAAAAACAACAACAAATGGAATCGCGTATAGGAAGTATTGGACAACGAGAAATGATTGCACGTTTACTTCATGATAGTGACTTTGCTGATCCTGTATTTGTAGATCCTGCTGAATATAGCAATAATTCTTCGAATAATCGAGGTTTTTTAATTAAATTTTTTTTTAAATTTTTAATAACAAAAAAGAAGATATCAGCAACACCAACAGTCCTCAACGTGAAAACACAAATAATACAAACACAACAATACTTTCTGATGATGAATGTTTCTTTTCTACTGTTGAACTAGTGAATAATAATAATAAAACACCTTCACCCAGAAACGTTTATTTTTAATTTTTAAAAATTTTGTAATTTTTTTTTAATTTTTCAAGTGTGGTGTTAAACCGGATCGTCATGGAAGTGTCGCTACAACAATTTCTTCTCGTTATAAAAGTGATCCACTTGGAAGTGGTAGTCGAAAATGTTCACATTCTTCTTGGTCTCGCGATGAAGATGGACCTTTACCAAAACTTTCTTTAACTGATGAAGATAATTATTTGATGCCAATAAAAAAACTTGGATTATTCCTTGATGAAGAAATTGAAAAATTTGGAGAAGAAGAAGAAGAAAATGATGATGATGAAAACGCTACTCTTTATACACCTGTTGTGGAAGGGAAGAGAGATACTATTAAAAGTTTGTTTTTATTAAAGTTCAAGAGAAATGATTGGGGACAGCTTTTGGATGGTCTCCCGTCCCCCTCATCCTAGTTTTTTTAATAGTAATTAAGTCCTTTCGATTATGTGGGGGAATATAACAAATTTTGGGAGAACATAACAAAAAAAGAACTCCAATCATTTTTTATCTTCTTATAAATTATTTTTTAGAATTATTTCCCTCAACACTTCCTTACTCTAATACTACAACTTTATATACAAATCAATTTGGAGAATATATAAATGAAAAGAACGGTGAAGAAGAAAAGAAGAATGTTGTTGGTGTCATCAAAGGTTCTGGTAATATTGAAAAGGATGAAAAGAAAGGAGGTTATGTGAATACTAAAGGTGAGGAGGAAGAGGTAATGACCGCCGTTAATAATAATAAAAATATTAATAATAATTATGAAGACAACAACAATTTAATAGAAAAACGTGACAATAATAATCAATTGTTGTTGCGAACTGAAACTGAAACAGTTATTTAAATGATATTTATTATAAGAAAGAGTGTGTGTGTGTGTGATTGATGTGTGAATATACTTTAAAATTAATTTTCAAAAAAAGGCTGGAGAATTTTATGAGGGTCGGGAGGGGTAAAATAAAAATCATATTTATTATAGTACACAAAAATATTTATCAAATATTTTTACCCCCTTTTATCATCAATCACCCACCCTCTTTTTTTCTCTTTTTTCCATTTTTTTTCACTTTGTCCAAAAGTCAACAACAAAACAAAAACACATTCCTTTTTTCCTAATTTTTATAATGTGCAAAATCCTTTTTTATGTAAAAAAATATATTGCCTCTATTTTTTGAGAGTTTTAAAATTTTTCAAAGTATTCGGAAAGTAATTCTTAATAAAATTTTTTTGAATTTTCTTGTTAAAAAAAGTTGAAAAAATAGAGGCACCTAACAAAATTAATACGGTTTTTACAAAAATATTTTTTTAAATTTTCATACTCGTGCTATTTTTAATAATTTAATCTATAATAAATATTAATTTTTTTTAAATTTTCTATAAACTTTGTTTTGATCATTAATTATTATTTTTTACTAGAATAGCAATCAATAAATTATAAAAATTTTTTTTATACTTTTAAGAAATATGGAACTCACCTTATTGCCTTATACTGACTAATATTTAATTAAAAAAATTTTTATTAAAAAAACAAAATGCTTGACTGGTTAACTGGACACAGCAAACCATTACGTGTAAAGGTATCTACAATGGAGGCGGATTTGAACGCAATTAGTATGGATAGAGATGCTTTAGGACAAGATTTATTTGACACAGTCTGCAAAATTATTGGACTACGAGAGGTTTGGTATTTTGGACTTTGCTTTACAAATAGGAAAGGTTATACTTGTTGGTTACAACTTGATAAAAAGGTTTTTCTTTTTTAAATTTAAACTTAATTTTTTGGATAGGTTAGAGATCATTCTATGCCTAAACAATCGGATGGTTCTTTACATTTTCTTTTTCTTGTTAAATTTTTTCCAGAGTCTGTAAAGACTGAATTGATTCAAGACTTGACAAGGTTTGAAATAAATGATTCAACAATATTTTTATTTTTAAGGCATCTTTTCTTCCTTCAAATTCGCCAATCAATTCTTTCAATGGATCTTTATTGCCCTTCTGAAGCGGTTTAATTTTTTATTTTTTCTTAAATTCTAGTAAATTTTCTAGGCAATTTTGTTAGCCTCATATGCAGTACAAGCAATGTATGGTGATTACCAAAACGATGAAAATATTGAGTTGGACTTGACCAAATTAATTCCTCCCTCAGTTATTCAACAATATGATATGAGTGCGGATATGTGGCATGAGAAAATTGGTTTTTTAAAAGTTTTAGTTTGATCCTAGATTTAAATTTAAGGCAATTGGTGGGCTAACAATAGCGGACTTAGTCGTGAGGACGCCGAAGAAGAGTTTTTATGTATTGCCGAGGAATTGGATATGTATGGGACTTCATTTTACAAAATTTTGGTTGGGCATTCTTTTGATAAAATCAAAAATATTTTTTAGAATCAACGCGGCACCGAATTGCTGTTGGGGGTATCTGCACAAGGATTGGGTTTGTTTTTAAGTTAATTTTAGAAATTAAGGAATCTTTTTAGGAATATACGAACCAGATAATAAACTTTCTCCTCGACCATTTTTCCCTTGGACAGAAATAAAATGTATTTCTTTTAAAAACAAAATGGTTTGGAATATTTTAATTTAATTAACTTTGCTCGTTTTTTCAGTTCACAATTTGTACAGCAGACAAAAGCAAAATTCGGTTCAGAGCTGAGGATATGAGCATAAACCAATCACTTTTGGATTTGTGTGTAGGAACGCACAATTTATATCTTAGACGACGACAGCCAGATTTACTTGAAGTTCAACAAATGAGGATTCAAGCACAAGAGTAAGAAAATTTTTTGAGAATAAGGGGGAATAATGGGAACATTGTCGAAAACAAGTCGAAACAAAAAATTTTGATCTATTCAATTTTCGGCAGCGACAACGCAGACTAGCCGAACAGACTCGTCTTCAACGAGAGCGTGAACAAAGGGTTCAAGCAGAATCAGAAAGGGATAAGTTGAGAACAGAATTGGGACATTTAGCAGAACAATTAAATACTATGCAGGTTTTATTTTTTGAATTTTTGAAATTTTTTTTATTTTAATCTTTAGATTGTAATGAAGAATGCAGAGGAAAGTCATCAATTAATAGCAGAACGTGCAAGAATTTCAGAACAAGAAGTTTTTGAAATGACAAGGCGTGCAAACGATGCTGAAGCAGAAATGCAAAGAATTAGACATTCACAATTACGAGCAGAAGAAAGAAAATTGGCTTTGGAAAGAAAATATAAGGATGCTGAATTACTTGCTAATCGATTGATTCAACAACAACAACAATTTAACAATAATAGCAACAACAGCAGCAACGGAGTTATTCCGATGACACAGGCAAATTTTTATTTTTTTTTAAAACCTCCACCTTATTACCTCCACCAGCCTCCGCCTTATCAGTGTTAATCCTCTACCATTTAAGCTTCCTTAATCCTTCCTTCCTTAATCCTCCACCATTTAAGCTTCCCTCTTACTTACAAGCCTCCGCTTTATCATTTTTAAGCTTCCAACTTTTCATTGTTAAGCTCCCATCTTATTACTTTCCATGTTATCATTGTTAAGTCTTCATTTTATCACTTTTAAACTTTCACCGTTATCATTTTTAAGCCTCCACCTTATCACGAACAATTACGCCGATCCAATCCTTGTAGCAACAATTCAGTTAAACATATAGCTACAAATTCTTCATCATTGGAAGAAGAAACAACAGTTGAAACTGATGAAGGGGTTGATGAAGGAAATATAATTGAACATTTACAACAACAACAATTTCCTTTAATTAATGGAATAAATGGAGGAAATTCTTCTTTATTACTTCCACCACAACCACCACCACCACTTCCTTCAACAAATCCTCCACCAACACAAAATAACAACAAATTATTTACAAAAATGTCTTTATCGTCACAACAAAGGAAATTACAACAAAAACAAAATGTTGAAGATTTTAATGGAATTAACAACAATAATAGCAATGGGAATGGAAATGTTTTTGCTTCTTTAATAGCTACAGAACAACAAAGACAAACAATTAGTAATGAACTTCAACATATAATGTAAATTAAATTTTTATTGGGATTATTCACGACTGGTTAATTTTCATCTATGGCGGTTCTAATGTCTTTAAAATTCCCTAGTTGAGTCGCCACAGGCGAAAATCAACCGGTCTTGAAAACCTTAATTTTCATTTTAAAATAATTTGTTTTAATTTTATAGAGCTTCTACATATGCAGAATTAGAGCAGTCAAGGTTTTTTAATAAAAAACTTTTTAATTATTTTTTTTATTATATGTAGAGGTGATTGGCAAGCAAAGGACCATTCGTTACGTGAAAAACTTGCAGGTTTTCCTTTTTTTGAATTTTTAAATTTAATTTAAACAGATTTTCGTTTGGAATTGGAAGCACTGAAAAAAGAAGGTATGGAAACCGAGCAAGATAAATTATTTGCACAAAAGGTTGCAGCAACAGGATGTTTTGATAAGCATTCAACTTTGAGAAAGGTTTGTGAATTTATAAATATTTTTTAAAAATTAATTTGGACTCTAGTCAAATTCGGCTTGTGGTCTTAAAAAATTTTGATCGTGTGAGGGACGACCAAAAAAAGATTTCCTTTAAAAATGACTCTAAAAATAGGTTTGAATCAGTGTTATTTTGTTGTTGTTGTTTTGTTTGTGTGTGTTTGGGTGTGTGCATGTTGTGGTTTTTAGACAAACAAACAGTTTGTTTGTGTTGTTGTTTGAAGATTTTATTTTCTTTGATGTTTTTATTGTTGTTGTTTGGTTGATGTTTGGACAAATTGTTTGTGTTGTTGTTTGTTGGTGTGTTTATTTGTTGTTGTTAATGTTAATGTTTGTTGTTTTGGTTGTTGTTTTGTTATTTGTTGTTGCTTTTCTAAAACATTGTCACAAACAAATTGTTTGTTTTGTTGTTTTTATTTGATGATTTTATTTTCTGTGATGTTTTTGTTGTTGTTTGTTGGTGTGTTTATTTGTTTATATTGTTGTTAATGTTTGAAAAACATTGTTGAGCTTTTCTATTTTTGTTTTTGAATGTTTTTCAATTTGTTTTGAATTACCTTCTTACAATTAGTGTTTGTTGGTTCTTAACTTTAAAAATTTCAAGTTAAACCTTTTAAAAAATTTATTTATTTTTCAGAGTGGTTTTGGATCGTCTAAATCAAAAGCAAAAATGTTTGATGAAATGACTCATTCTAAATTAACATCAAATACAACAACTTCTACAAAAACAGCTATACAACCTTAAAAATGCAGGAGTATATTTTTGCCTTATTTAAATTTTATAAAAGTGATTTTTAAAATTATTTTAGCATAATCTTTCAAAACACAAAATTAATCTTTTATTTGTGCCTTCTTTTCAGTTTATTCTTTTGCTCATGTTTTGTATCATTTTTAATTAGTCAAACAGATCCAAAAAGGGGATTTTTATTTCTTCAAAAAATCTAAAATTACTAGATCCCTTTAATTATTCACTAGAGATCGGGACCTTGATTTTTACTAAATTCGAAGTCAAGATCGAGGCATTTTTTCAGATTTCATTGATTTTTCCTTAACTCTAGGATAAGAATCTGATCAAGATTTTTTAAATCTCGATCACTATTATTCACTACTTAACTTTTTCTTTCTCTCTTTTCCCCTCAAGTTTTCCTCTTGCCATTTTTTTTAAATTTTTATTGTTAAATTATTAATTTAATAATTAATATTATTTTATTTTTTTAATACCAAAAATATTTGGATTTTAATTCCATTTCTATTACAAATATATAATTAAACAAATTGCAGGAAAAAACAATGTGTGGTATGTTTAAAATTGAATATTTATTTAAAAAAATTGAATTCTTGGTCAAAATCCTTCAGAGTATGGTTCCTATTTTTTCTTTCCACCACGCTCTTTCAACATTAACTGAACATTTGCTTCATTCACAAAATTATAATAGGCCAAAGTAAAATTATCTTTGAGGAACGTATTCTTAAAATGAAAAAATGATTGAGGAGATTATTTTAGAAATAAAAAAAACCTGATAGACAAGCTTAGCTTTTGATGCGGGTACAGTCGTTTGTTCTTGAATTAGCGATTTTAGTGCGCTTACCTGAAAAAATTATTTTTCAATTAAAAAATGTTTTTAAGCCTTACAGTTGAAGTAATCTCTAATTGTATTGTAAATGTTTGTCCTTTAAGATTCCATTCATCTGTCTGTGGTGTGCTCAACTTTACGGTTATTTGGCCGGAAACTTTTTGAAGCCAAAGTTCTTCGGGTTCCAAAGCATCATCTACGCGGAATTTCTTTGCAGCGGAAGCTCCACTTTCATCAGGTGGGGGTGGTGGAGGCATAAACCCTGCTTGCGGGTGATGGGCCATTGCCATGTGTGGAGGAAGTCCGGGCATTTGCATGCCCATTGGAAGCATGTGTGGAGGCATCCCAGGTAATGGCATGCGTGGCATGCGCATTTGTTGTTGTGGTGGAATGCCAGGTATAATTTTGGCAACATTTGAGACAATTGGTGGTTGCAAGTGTGGAGGGCGCTAAAATTCTTTCAAAAATATTTAAAAGGTTTAGAAAATCATACAGGTGGAAGTGGAGTCGGCACAGATGTTGTTGCTGGTGGTGGCATTGGAGTAGTGGTCGAAGCCGTTGTCGCTGATGCAGTTGTACTCGGCGTACTTGGCGCAAAACGATCGGCAGCAGGATTTGGTAAATAACCATGTTGGCGTTGAATTTCTGTTATTTGTTGTTCAAGAGAGACGGCTTGTTGAGCCGCTCGCGTTGTAGCGTCGATTGTAGCTTGCTGACCGTCCCAAATAGTTTTAGGGTCAGAACGAGGCAATTGACGTTCCTCTTCACCCAATTTCTTTCCAATTATTGTTTGTTCTACTCCCTTTTCTCCGATACCGAAAATATCAGTACGTCGCTCTGCTAATTTTGCAATGTTTCGTGATATTTCCGTGCCAGATGCTGTGATCGGATCCTCATCTTGTCGTTCCATTTGCTCTCTATTTTTGGGAGAATATTTTTAATTAAAAAAAACAGAAATTCACAAACCTGTCTCTCTGTTCCTTAAATTGAGGGTCAACAGTATTGTATCGAACGTGTTCATGAAGCTTATCAGCAGGAATGCGTTCATTTGTTAAAGGTGAAATGATGAATTTTTCATTTTGTCCTTTGGCCACTATGCCGGAACGTGCTTAAAATGAGGAATAACTTTTAGAAAAATTTCAAAAATTTATTTCTTACCCTTTTTAGGATCATAATCACGAATAACAACGTTCCCAGCAATCGGTGCTGCTGGTGTTGGCTGAGTAACAGTAGAGCCGGCATGTTGTTTTTCAGTAATGTCCATCCCATCAACTTGATGTTGTATATCATCAAAATCTTCTCTATTTTTCTGCTTCTTTTTCTCTTCTTCATCTTCAGAGTCTGATTCATCCATATCCATTGCAACACTTTCAGCTGCAGCTTTAGCTGCCTCAGTTCGTTGTTGAAGTAAAATTCGAGCTCCAACATCCCGAGGAGTACAAAGTGAAGGTAAATTCACTGAAATAGAGTTCAAGACTTAAAGTTTTATAAAAAAATTCATTACAAGTTTCAGAAGGTTGAAAATCAACTGTTTGAACAACTACAAAATCATGCCAATCAATTTGATTATAAGCCATCCTTTCTTGTTCAACTTCAGCATCTTCTCTGTCCTTAACTGCACGTTGAAATTTTTCCCAACCAACACGATACCGAACGTCTTCCAAAATTTTTTTGTGTGAAGCAGAATTTCGTAGTTCATCGTAAACATTCCTTGGTGGAATTATCACCTAGTGGGAATATTTCGAGGATAAAATGGAAACTTACTTTAGTATATTGTTCCACCAATTTTGTAAAATATTGAAAATTGGAATGTTGAGGTTTTAAAAAGTCAAATTGAAAATTGCGGACCTCTCGATTCATTAACTGTGTGAGAAATTGACGTCCATTCCTTGCAACAAAAAGAGCGGTAAGTTGGATGAGATCCCTTGATAAAGGTTAAATAATTAATTCATGAGGGATTGAGTCGTTCCCCTCCCCTTTGTTATCTTACATTGTTCCCCAAGGTCTTTATTATTAAAAAAACATACAAATCAAAAGCGTTTATCGTCGATGGATCAGCACAAAATTCAAAAGGTTTTGGTGGATTTTTTGGAACAAATTCAGCCTTTTGTATATGTTCACGAACAGCATCAGGAATTTTAAGTTTAGTTAATAATTCAGCAGAAGCAACTCCCGTCTCAAATTCCTTCACTTTATTTTTGTAATAAGCATGGTAAGGGTCAACAGGTGTAAGAAAATTAAAACGTATATTTGAAGCTTCTCTTTCTCGAATTTTATTTTCAAATTCGACACCATTACGTGCAACGAAAAGAGCAGTTTTGTCAACAATTGCTGAAGAAAAAAAATAAAATTTAAAGCTTAAATTTAAAAAAAACTTCGAATATCAGGAGGTGGAATAATTAAACCAACAATTTGTTGACCACTCATTGAAGGTTCTTTATTCATTGAATCTTCCTCACGTCCAGAAACCTTTATAGGCTGTTGTGGAGCCTGCACCAAAATTTCTATTGGAGGCATTTTTCTCTATTTGTTTCAATTAAAAATTGATAAATTTCCTAAATTAAAAAAAATATATATTTAAATCTAGTTAAAGAAAAAACAAAAAAAACGATTTACACGAATGTCAAAAATCGTCTCTATTCGATTTTTCTTCTAGGTATGAGACTAATCGAAACTTTTTGTTCATTAGGACGAATTGGGGATGGGACGAAATGGGATTTGACGAATTGGACATTTTTATGACGAATTGGATGATTTTGTTCATTGTTACGAATTGGGGATGGGCCTTATTTAATTTATTGATTTCGAAATCTGGATAACACCGAACAGTCTTGAATATTTTTCAGCGACAAATTGGCTTGTCTTTCTTTTTATTCGCCTACAACCAATTTGGTCACGAGCCATTCATGAGCATTTCGGTAAATTGTAACTTGTTCTTCCGTTTGAGATTGCCTGCGATTTCCTTTATTTACGTAAAAAGAATAATCGGTTGGATGAATCACGCATTAATTCCCTTTTCTTCAAATACTCATATTTCTTTAAATGTAATCAAAAAATTGTTTTGATTACATCTTCGTTTATTTTAGCTTTTCTTGTTATATAATTTAATTTATATTTGGCGATCTTTCAGAGTATTTATTCTTGTTCCTTAGAAATTTCCTTTTTTCCCTTAAAACACCTTTAAAATTAATCTGAAAGATCGCCTTTTAAAAAATATTTTTTAGCCCCCTTCCCAAACAAAAAATGGCCATATTTGGCATGTTTAAGAATTTATTGCTTGGACAACAGTCTAATAATCAATCTACCAATCATAAACTTCCCTCAATAATACTAAAAGATGTTAACCCAATGGATCATTGGAAAGTGCTTGGAGAGATTGCTGAAGGTGCTTTTGGAAAAATTGAGAAAGTTTGCAGTTTAAGTAATTCTCATTTGATTGCAGCTTCAAAGGTTTTTTTTTAAATTACAAATTTTTAAATTTTTATTTATAATTTAAGGCTATTTCACCTCAGGAAGGAGAGAATTTGGAGGATTTTCTTGTTGAAATTGAAATTCTTTCACTTGCAAAGGAACACGAAAATATTGTTGGACTTCATGCTTGTTATTTTTTTGAGGAAAAGCTTTATGTAATTAACTTTCTTAGAAATCTAAAAAATAATTAATTTTATAGATGATATTGGAATATTGTGCTGGTGGTGCAATTGATTCTATAATGGCCGAATTGGATAAGCCTTTAACTGAGCCGCAAATTGCTTATGTTACACATGGTTAATAAATTTATTTTAAGATTATAGAATTGCACGATTACACTAAAATCACCACAAAATAAAAAATTAAATTTTTTCTAGGTGTTGTCAAAGCTTTGGAATTTCTTCATTCACAAGGTTTCAAAAAAATTTTTATTTTCTCTTATCTTTTTTCTTTTTAGCTGTTATTCACAGGGATTTGAAGGCTGGGAATATTTTGCTATCTGCGGATGGAATTGTCAAGCTTGGTATATTTTTGAAAATTGCACATTTAGAAAATTTTTTTAGCTGATTTTGGCGTGTCTGCAATAATGAAGAATCATCAGAAGCGTGATTCTTTCATTGGGACTCCTTATTGGATGGCACCGGAAGTGATTATTTGTGAAACTTTTAAGGATCAACCTTATGATTCTAGAGGTTATTTTTATTGGAACGATTTGTATTTTTTGTTTTAGCCGATATTTGGTCACTTGGTATAACTCTCATCGAAATGGCACAAATTGAACCACCAAATCATAATATGAATCCAATGCGTGTTGTCATCAAAATTCAAAAATCGGAACCTCCAACTCTTGCACATCCACAAAGATGGACTTCAACTTTCTCAGAATTTCTTCGAAAATGTCTTGTAAAAAATCCTGATGAACGTTGGAATGCTCAACAATTGCTAAATGTTTATTTTTTTTAATTTTATAAATTAATTCAAAACATTTTTTAGCATTCTTTTATTCGAACTGCTACCGATCGACGGCCTATCATCAAATTATTATGTGAAAAGAATGCAGATGTATTGGAGGAAATAATTGAAGTTGTTGGAGCAAACAAGTATGTACTTCTTAATGATTTTATTAAAAACCATAAATTTACAAAAGTCTTGGGAGGTATTTCTTCTAATTCCCATTTAATTAATAATAATCTTCCTCTTATTCCAAATCGACATTAGTTAGTCTTTAATTTAATTATTAATATTTTTTTCTTAATTTTATCTTTTATATAATTAGCCGAGTTAAGAATTTTTATTCATTTTTTGCTTATTTTAGTCTTATTTCGAAAGAAAATCGGCTATTTTTCTCTTATCTTGTAGTAATTTTAACTTCTCTATTTACTTCTTTTCAAATAAGAATATCTCATAATATAACTGCCATATTTTTTATTTGCTTATAACGATAAATTAATTTATATAATTTATTTTTTTATTCGATTACAGGTTCATCTTAAGGCACTTTGTCGTTAAGAAATTGCCTATCAAATAATATCTAATTTAATTAACATATTTTAAAACTTACATTATTAGTGTTTTTTTCTTTTTTTATTTTATGCCAAGTCTTCTTAAGAAAAATCTTTTTAGCTTATCTTTCATAATTATTATGATTTGGCATTGTTTACTTAATTATTTTAATTAAGAATTTTTTCTCTTTTTTAATTAAGTAAATATTTTTTTATTTTTGGCTAGATTTCATTTTGTATTTTTATTTTAAAGAGTTCACACCTCTTAATATTTTTCTCAAAAATTTAAATTTTTTTTAATTTAAAAATTTTTTAATTCCAGCATTGAGATTGATAGTATTGCTGATTCTGAAGAGCGTGAAACGTGTTCAGATATTGACAGCATCAGCACTATTAATAATGCTAATAATAATCCACTCAGAACTTCAATCGAAAATATTCCAAACTTTCGTCATGCTCCTTTTGAACAACATCGACAGTTGTTATTGATCCTAATAAAGATAATAACAGCAAAAATAATGAACAATCACAACAACAACAATTTGTTATTGTTTCTAAGAAAAATTATGAAGCTCCACAACCTCCTCCAGAACCCCCAGCACTTTTGCCTTGGGGAACAACACCTGACGATGATGCTATAAATGCTCGAAGTCATAGTACCTTAAGCCCTTCTGGGCAAGAAGCTATTCAAATTTTGGATGATCTTTGCGATGTTCTCGATAATGATGGTGATGAGGATGTTGTTAGCAGCAATACAGCTTCATTTCAGTAATTTTTTAAATTTTTTTGGCATTTTCATTTTCTTTAGATCAGAGCCAGTTATACTTGGAGAGCATTTAATGCCTTCTCTTTTACACTCTTCCTCTGTTGATGATCGAAAGACTGTTGTCCATTTGTCTAATGAGCAAATAAATGCTGAACCAACAACGATACACTTATCATGTGATGATTTGCCGCCACCGGAGCCGCCTGTTGATTATGATGTTGAGGATAATATTATCCGTGAAAAGTTACAAAAGGAAACATCAAAAGGTTTTATATAAAATTTTATTTTCATTTAGATTATTTTTCTAGTTACACCTGAAAGAATTGCCAAAACCGAGGACAAGCGGAAGAGATCTGGAAGTGTTAATGCAGAAAATATTTCTACAGCTACAAATGGAGGTGGTTATTTAAATCAACGACATTCTCATCCTGTTGCTGATAATTTATTGCAAAAACAAAATGTTCGGTCGTCTCCACCTTTGCCTGCTGCTAAAGAACAAGGCATTGTACATCCTTCTGTACCTTCAACAACATCGAATTTAATAGAAAAATCGGTAAACTTGATTTTGAATTTTGTTGTTTATAAATTTTATTTTAACTTTTAGAATCAAATTCATCGACCTCAACAACACAAAGAGCGACAACCATCTGTTCATGTTCCAATGCGCAAATCACCTCATCGTGCTACCGTTTGACTTTATCCAAATTTGTAAACTATTTATATTTAAGGTTACCAAAAGAACGCGTACTTATGTTGTTGATGGAGTCGAAGTTACAAGCACGACTATGCATGTTTTAGGCGAAAAACAAGATCTCGAATTGAGAAAAAAAGAGTTGAGAGATTTGAAGCGAATACAAAGAGAAGAGGCACGACAACAACAAGAACTTAATGCGAGAGCTGAACAAATACGTGAGCAACAAGAAAGGAAGTTTGCTTTTGAAATGCAGGTTGACCTTTTTTATGACATGTTTATTCTAACCTTAATTTTCAGGCAATACAAAAATCTTATGAAAATGAAGTTGAAGCAATATCTAAGGCGCAAAAAAAGAAAATGGAAGAACAAGAAAAACAACAAGAAGAGGAGATGCGTAATTTGGCTAAGCGAATTAGAATTGATCAGGTTTGGTATTTTTGTTTTTGAAAAACATTTTGTTTTAAGGAAAGAGATTTGAGACTATTTCGTGATAGATTGAGACAACAGGAAAAGATTTTGAAGCAAGAAGTTGGAATGCTTCCAAAATCTCAGCGTAAGCCTGTATTGAAGCAAAGACAAGAGAGTTTTGAGAAATACCAAATGGATAAGGTTTTTTTTGTTAATTTTGCTTAAAAATATTAAAATAAAATTTTCATAGGAAGCAGAATTTCTTAATCAACTTGAACGCAATAAAGAAAACTTTTTACAAAAAGCTCAGGATCGTCATCGTGAAAGGCTTTGTCTGTTGGAAAGGCAATTTTTGGAGCAAAAACACCAATTGGAGAGAGGATTAGAAACTGCTCAATGGGAGTTGGAAGAGGCTCAGTTGGCGGAGAAGCATGCCTTATTGACACAACAATTTAGAGTATTTTATTAAAAATATTGAATTGCTATTCTTCTTTTTCAGGATGTTTTTCATTTGCAAAGGACTCATATGCTTGCCAGGTATTCTTTTGTTTTGTTAATAATTGGTTCCACTTTTTACCTTTTTTAGACACGCAAAAGAGGGAGAACACGTAAGACGCATCAATCAAGCAAATGAAGAAAATATGTTACGTGCATTGACAATCGATAGGAAAGCATTACCTAAAGTTTTAAGAAATGAAAGTAAAACGCGAACAATGATGTTTAGAAAAAGTTTGGAAGTTGACTTACCGGTGAGTTTTTTTTGATATCCAAATGACTTCAAACATTTTAGGGTGAAAGTTCAGAGACATGGACAGCAAAAATAAAAATTTTTGAAGAAAAAGAAAAGCAAAGAATCCGTTTAAAAATGGATGAATATGATTTAAAATGTAAAAGAAAATTGGCACAATTAGTTGAAAACAATCAAAATGTACTTCGAGAATTAGAAGAAATTCATGTTTGTTTTATAATTTTGAAAGGACTTTTATTTTCTATAGAATGAAAAGCGTAACATGCTTTTGGACAATGAGCGAGCAAAACTTGCTGAATATGAAAAAGAATATCAACAAGTTTTATCTGAATGGAAATCTAATTTGTCGTCTAGGAAAGCTGTAAGTTCTTTGATTTTTAACTTTTTTTTTATCTTTTCTTTTAAGGCTTTAGAAGCAAAATTTAGTGAAGAATTGGCAACTCAAGAACGTTTCTATAGGTTTATTAAAAATTTTTTTTAATTTTTTAGACAAATATTTTAATAGTTCTGAAATGACTGTCAATTCTGGAGTTAGCTCTTCTTCTTCGTCTTCTTCTTGCGCACAAGCAAGATCTTCCTATAATGTTTTTGGGCTGGATCAGCATCTTTAATTTAGTTGAGGTTTTTTTTGTTATAAATACATATATACAGTTGAACCTTTAAAAAATTTGTTTTTTCAATACCTCTTTCAAAATGATTTTATTTTTTTCACAGGTTCTTCTGTGTATATCTTTACTATTTTTGAACCTATATTTTACTATATTTATTTTCTTGCCCATTCAATTTGGTTATTTCACTTTGATTAAAAAGAAATTTTTTGTCCTTATTTTATTGTACCTTTTTATTTATTGGTTTAAACAAAAAATTATCTATTCTATTTAAACTGCCAAAATAAACCAATAATTAATTTTTTTTCAAAGCATTTAATTTTATCTTTAATGGATTTAATTTAATTATATTTAAAAATGCTTTGAAAAAACTCCGAATTTTTTTCACTTTATCAATTTTAAAAGTTTTTTTAAAAATGCGCAAAAATTGATGGAATAACTTGAGACTATAATTTAAAATTTTTATTTTATATATCTATTTAAAAATAAATTGAAATTTATTTTCCTTTTTTTTCTTATTTTTTTTACATTTATTTTTAATTAAATAATTATTTTTGATGTTTTTTACTGACAAATTTTAGAAAGTTTTCTTTTTTGACTCTAAAATGAAGATGAACTACACATCTTGTCCTGTATTTGTTCGAAATGATTTGGGTGAAGAAATTGATGCATTTGGACTTTTGAATCTGGTTTTTATTTTAATAAAATAATTTAACTTATTTTTATAGACAAAATCTAAGAAAGAACCTTTGTTGTTGTCTTTTAGCAGATTTTTTGATTTTTCTGATGGATTTGATTTGGAATTTTTTCGAACTTCTCATTTTAGGTAGTTATTTTAATTTTTTTAAATACTTGTATTTATTTAGGCATTACAATGAATCTCTATTGAATCAAATGAAGGATTTGGATCTCCAATGTTTTTATGAGGCTATTGATTTTAGAGGAGAACAAAGCGTTTTGAACCTATGTAATATTGATGATTTAAGGTGAGTATAAAATATTTTTTGTTGTGTGGTAGGAATGGTTTAGTGGGTTGGTTTGGTTCCATAGTGTCGGATTGGTGGTTCGACTCAGAGTTTGTTTTTTTTTAATTATTTTTATCAATTTAGTGGTATAATCCGTCATAATGGAAATCAATTTATATTTGGCCATTTAAATGAAAAATTCTATTTTTTTCGAGATTCTCCAACCTGCGGTTTCTTTTCTTGTTTTTTTCTCATATTAATATTTTTATTTTCAGAATGGCATGTTAGAAATAGAAGATCTGGTGAAATTTCCTTAACAAAGCGAATGCCTACTTATTATACTGAATATACTGATGGAATTAAGAGATGGGTTGAATTAATTGTTATTGCTGACAATTCAATTGTAAGAATAATTTTAGCAATTCTATATTTAATAATATTTTAGTACAAAAAATATGGAGAGGACAAGAAGAGAATTACTGAAAGACTTCATGCAATTGCCAGTTCTGTTAATTCGGTTTTACTTTAGTTTAAATTTGTGGATTATTTTTTAAACTTTTTAGCTTTATGCTCCATTAAATATTCGAGTGATACTTACTTGGGCTGACATTTGGGAAGACAAAAATGCTGTAGATGTGACAGAGAATGCTGATGGAACTTTGAGAGATTTTCTTGGTTTTCGTAGATCCTTATTGGCTAAAGGACATTCAAATGACAATGCACAGCTTTTAACGTTTGATTTAAATGATAAGTAGTTTTATTTATAATTTTATTTAAGTGATATTCATTTTGGCTCTGTAATTGGAAAAGCTTACAAGGCAAGAACTCTTTAAAAAAATTTTTATTTTTTCTTTTAAGGGAACTATGTGTTCTTTTGACTACTCTGGTGGTGTTATTGTTGATCACTCTGACAATCCGGTATTTGTGGGGATGACTGTAGCACACGAAATGGGCCATAATTTTGGGTAAACTTTTAAAATTAATTTTTTTCTTATTTTTATTTTAAGAATGGATCATGACATTAGCCCAACATGTAAATGCCCAGTTGATTCTTGTATTATGGCTCCTTCGAGTAGCAGGTTAATTTAAGTAGGTTGATTAACAAATTTTCCTCTTTTATAGTGTCAACGCTTCTTCCTACTTTTCTGATTGTTCATTGGACACCTTGTCTTCTGCTCTTCGTCGCGGTGTTGATTATTGTCTTCATAATGTGCCTAAGGTTGCATTTGGTGGTGCTAAATGTGGAAATGGTGTGTTAGAAGATGGTGAAGATTGTGATTGTGGAAGTACAACAACTTGTCCAAATTCTTGTTGTATTGCAGCTGAATGTAAATTAGCACCTGAAGCAGAATGTGCTGAAGGAGATTGTTGCGATTTGAATGTTTGTAAATTAAAGTTTGTTTCTTATAATTTAAAAATTAATTTTGATCTTAAAATTTTTTAGAAAGATGGCTAGTGAATGCCGAAGTGCTTTAAATAGTTGTGATCTACCTGAATATTGTGATGGAAAAAATCCTAGCTGCCCGGCAGACTTTTTTGTACAGGATGGTCATCCATGTCCAGATGGAGCATTAGAGGTTATTTTCTTTTCGAAATATTTTTTAAGTTTTTATTTTCTTTTCAAGGCTTTTTGTTATCAAGGAACATGTGGCAGGTTCTTAAATATTTTTTTTGGAATTTTTTAAACCTATTTTTAAGTCGGAAACAACAATGTCAATTCTTATGGGGCCCTTCTGCAGATGATTCTGTGAAGGATTGTTATTCCTTTAATGAACAAGGTGCTTTTAGTGGAAATTGTGGTTATCGTCAAGATACTGATCAATATCTTCGTTGTGGACCAAAGTATTTTTTAAATTTTTTTTAGAAAAGTTCTTTTTCTTTTTAGCGATATAACTTGTGGAAGACTTCAATGTAATCATGAAAGTGATAAACCAGTATTTGGTGATCCATCGACAATATATTCAGCATATAGTTTTGTTCGGACAAAGTCTGGTAAAGATGAAACTTGTCGAGTTGTAAGAACAACAATAGCTGGAACTGGAGGAAAAAGGAAAGCAGATCCGGGAATGGTCCCAGATGGTGCTCAATGTGGAAATAATAAAGTATAAAAGAAATTTTTAAATTTTTTAGAAATAATTTTTAGATTTGTGTTAATGCTGCTTGTCATAATAAAACAGCAATTTTGGAAATGGTTAGCCGTTGTGACCCAGAAGATTGTAATTCTCGTGGAATTTGTAATAATGTTGGAAATTGTCATTGTGTTAGTGGTTATGGAGGTTTATTTTATTTAAAAAATTTTTTTGAACAATCTTTTTAGGTGTTGCGTGTGATTTACCTGGGTTTGGTGGATCTGTTAATAGCGGTAAATAATTAAAAAAAATACTTAACATTTTTTACTTTTAAGGACCAGCTAGCACAAATGCTTTTAATCCTGCCATGACATTTCTCTACTTATTTTCATTTGCTTTTATATTTTTTGTGATTGCTTCAGTTTATTTCAAAAGGAAGCGAGGTTTTTGGTTACATAAAAGGTTTCTTTTTAAAAAAATTTTTTGATTTATAACGATCAATCTTTTTAAAGAATTTGGTCAAAATTGCGTGTTCTGCTCGAACTTAGAAGTTTCAATTTAATTCCAGTTCGAAGAGCACCAGCTAGGCCAGATGCTCATTTGAGACAAGAAGAACTTCGTCGACAAAGTTTTAATGCTATTTGGAACGATAATGGTGGAGTAACAACTGTGAGAGGTGAAGTTCTTCACGTTGATGCTCCCCGTCCACTTCCTTTTGGTTTTTCATTATCAAATTTTTCTCAACAAAATATGGCTCCAATTTCTGTTACAAATCACCCAAAAATTGAAGCAACAACTAAACAACCTTTCAATCAAAATATTCCAAAAACAATACAAAAACAAAAAATCATTCAAGAACAAAGGGCACTAGTTAAAACAGAAGGTTATGATACTGGAAAATCATCGTCATCAACAGGTTCTGATGAGCCACCTCCTGTTCCGCCACATCGAAATGCCACAAAAACATCTAATATATCAAAAATTGATGTGAAATCTCTTGCAGCAAAATTTGAAAAAAGATGATTATACATAGGTTATTAAAAACTTTAACGGTGATATTATTTTTGTATTTTCATGAAATTATTCTTGTCATTCTTTTTTTTTTGAAAATTTTCCTTTAAAGAAATTTATTGAAATCTTAGATGATTTTATTAAATTTTTGCATTTATCTGTCTATTTAATGGTCGGTTAGAGCCTTGTACACATTATTTACATATTATCCTTCATCAATTTACATTTAAATTCAAAAACCAAGGTTTCTTGAATTTTTTTGGAAACTTTAGAAAATTTTGCGTTATTAACAGATCATCGAGGCACTGAATCGACCATGACATTTAATAGAATTGGATGTCTAACGTCTCTTTATTCCCCACATTCTTTCTACATTTATTGATTTTTTCAGCAGCCATTGTTTAGACATGCAACGCTTTCCTCAACTTTACTCCAACAGGCTCAATAATTCAAGATATGCATGCCGCTGGCCTTATTCATGATGACTTAACTACTTCAAATGTTTTGGTTAAGTAAGTTTGTTATTAATTTATTAAAAAGTATTTTTAAATCCCGTTTAAATCAGAAAATGTCAATTTCTATGGGTTAGATGATCGTTAGTTTTGTATAACGATAATCTAACTCATCAATCATCGTTAGTTTTGTATACGACTCTAGTGTCCTGTTTTTCGAAACGAAAAGGTTTACTGTATATTTTTAGAAAATAGTGTGTATAGAGAAAAAGAGAAAAATTGTTTTATTTTCCGGAGCATTGCTTTGTTTTTTATTTTTTGTTCCTGCAAATTCTATTTGGGTTTTCTACTTTTAGGGATGGTTTATGTTTATTTTGTAATATTGAACCTGACAAAGCGGGGTCTGTCAGGTTCAATATTACCGTTTATTTTTTCAGTAGATACTAATGATGTGCTGAACCTCCACGACAACTTGATTATATTTAATTGAAGATGACAGCGAAGATGATGAATGTGTTGTAACAATTGGAGATGTTCAAGCAAATGTTCCTTTCAAAAGTGGAGTGACTAATGGAACAATTGATTTGGACACAAATCCGACATTGCAAGATGGAACTCCGAAAGATGATTTGGATTTGGCTACAATAGAAGATAAACTTGGAGAAAGCTGGAAGCTGATTTAATTAAGGTTTTTTTGAAAATTTTGGGAGGATTTTAACCTTAAGGGCCCACTTTTCCTTCCTACTTGGGGAGGGGGGTTTAGGTAAGGTTATCTCCGAGATTTGCAAGTCTTGGGTAACTCAACGGTGAGTCGCGTCGTTGTTTAAACGGTGAGTAGTCTCATCGTTGTTCGGTGATGTTCTCATGGTTGTTTTGGTGTCGAAACAACTTCGGTTGTTTCCTCATCGATTCAACGGTGACGCATCGTCGTTTCAACGGTTAGATTTTCTCATCGTTACTCAATGGTGGGTCTCATTGTTGAGGGCGGTGGGCGCGTCGTTGTTTAAACGGTGAGTAGTCTCATCGTTGTTCGGTGATGTTCTCATGGTTGTTTTGGTGTCGAAACAACTTCGGTTGTTTCCTCATCGATTCAACGGTGACGCATCGTCGTTTCAACGGTTAGATTTTCTCATCGTTACTCAATGGTGGGTCTCATTGTTGATGGTGGATTTGCAATTTCGGATAGGAGTCTTAAAACGGGGAAAAGGGTTCTTTAAAAGGGGAAAACAGGTTAATTATTTCTTTTTTGTTTGATTTTTTTAAAGATAAAATTTTTTTATTCTTGTTTTATTTATTTGTGTTTTAGATAAATTTTAATTTAAAAGATGGTATTTTTTAAATTAGCTGATAGCGAAACGAGTAAAAGTTTGTTTAGTGTCTCCTAATTTTTTTATGATTTTTTCATCCCCTAGAAAGGAAGACGTTCTTTTTTGATATTTTAAAGGTTTGCTAGTACTTCGTTCCTTTTTTATTTTCTACTCGAAATCAGACCGATGAAATTGCAGACGCTTCTTAGAACTTTTGTCCCAATCAAAGTAGGAAAACCTCAGAAAGACTCATTTTTCCATCTTATTTTGTTAAATTGTGAGCCGTTGATATTTCACGACGCTAGTGCTTTTAAACATTGAGGCCGTTTTTATTTTATCAATATTATTTCGTTAAATATATATTTTCCAATTATTTTACTTTTGGTTCTATTACATCGATCTAAGTTGAGGTGATAATTTTTAGATATTAGGATTCTAGTATTCCCTTTATTGTTTTTTCATCAATTCTAGTAAAGTTGGATGTATCAAGTAGAGAAGCAGATGATGGAGATAGTGTGTGAGTAGAGATGTAAATTTTAAATTAAATGACACTTTGTCCCTTAGATTAGAGAAAAATAAAAAGAAAATGAGTGGTCAGAGAATACATTAAATATCACAGGTCGGTTGAGTGCCAATTTCTGAGAGGGAAAAGCTACTGTATTCGAATAAAAACGTCTTAATTTGTTCAATAGTATTTCATTAAAGGAGAGGGTCAGCAATCCATTAATCGACCAGAATTTGTTCCTATGCTTTGACAAAAGCAGAAATTCTCTAAAAATATAAAGAACCGGAAATAAAACTAATACAAATATAGGAATTCGTAATTATAAAATATTGAAAATCAGAAAATTGAAGATAATTTAATATTTTAGGCCTGCAACACAGCTTCATCATATCAAAGTTAATCCAGGAAAGATATAATTTATTGATTTTGCAGTTGCTATAATCGATAAATTTATACAGCAGCTATTGTGCTCTCAGAATGCAGTCTTAGTGCCTATAAAAATACCGGTTAGTAAAAAGACCGTCGCAATAAAAGACCGAAACGGGCGAAAGAAGTTAAAAGACCGTTTAATTAAAAGACCGTTGCAATAAAAGCCCGAAACCAAAAATGTTTAAAAGACCGATATTTAAAAGACCGGTACAATAAAAGACCGGAATCAATATTATGTTAAAAGACCGTTAATTAAACTGGTGCAATAAAAGACCGGACAAAAAATGGGTTAAAAGACAGATTAACTAAAAGACCGGAACGGCAAAAAACTTAAAAGATACATTCTATCTTTCCTTGATCAACTTTGATTGTTGGATAATGAAACTGTGTTGCAGGCCTAAAATACAAATTGATTTTCAATCTCATTTTTTACCATCAATTTTTTAATTTTTCAAATTTTATAATCAATTGTCTACAGCATTGGATTTTTTAACAACGTGGAACTTTATCACGACAATATCAGAACAAATCCAAGTTAATTGATTAAATACTATTGAACAAATTAAGACGTTTTTATTCGAATACAGTAGCTTTTCCCTCTCAGAAATTGGCACTCAACCGACCTGATATTTAATGTATTCTCTGACCACTCATTTTCTTTTTATTTTTCTCTAATCTAAGGGACAAAGTGTCAATAATTTTAAATTTACATCTCTAATCCCACACTATTTTCAACATTTACTTCTCTAATTAATACATTCAAATTTACTAGATTTGATGAAAAATATAAAGGGAATACTAGAGTCCTAAAATCTAAAAAATTATCACCCTAACTTAGGTCGATGTAATAAAACCAAGTAATAAATAATTGGAAATATATATTCAACGAACAACGCGATAAAAAAGAGCAACACTATAGTTGTGAAACCTCAAAGGAGTGTAAATTGAAAAATGAGCTGGAAAAACCGTTTGCTTCCTTGCAGCCATCGATACTGATTGTGAGTAGAAAATAAAGAAGCACTAGCAAACCTTTAAAATATCAAAAAAGAACGTCTTCCTTTCTAGGGGATGGAAAAATCATAAAAAAATTAGGAGACGCTAAACAAACTTTTACTCGTTTCGCTATCAGCTAATTTAAAAAATACCATCTTTTAAATTAAAATTTATCTAAAACACAAATAAATAAAACAAGAATAAAAAAATTTTATCTTTAAAAAAATCAAACAAAAAAGAAATAATTAACCTGTTTTCCCCTTTTAAAGAACCCTTTTCCCCGTTTTAAGACTCCTATCCGAAATTGCAAATCCACCATCAACAATGAGACCCACCATTGAGTAACGATGAGAAAATCTAACCGTTGAAACGACGATGCGTCACCGTTGAATCGATGAGGAAACAACCGAAGTTGTTTCGACACCAAAACAACCATGAGAACATCACCGAACAACGATGAGACTACTCACCGTTTAAACAACGACGCGCCCACCGCCCTCAACAATGAGACCCACCATTGAGTAACGATGAGAAAATCTAACCGTTGAAACGACGATGCGTCACCGTTGAATCGATGAGGAAACAACCGAAGTTGTTTCGACACCAAAACAACCATGAGAACATCACCGAACAACGATGAGACTACTCACCGTTTAAACAACGACGCGACTCACCGTTGAGTTACCCAAGACTTGCAAATCTCGGAGATAACCTTACCTAAACCCCCCTCCCCAAGTAGGAAGGAAAAGTGGGCCCTTAAGGTTAAAATCCTCCCAAAATTTTCAAAAAAACCTTAATTAAATCAGCTTCCAGCTTTCTCCAAGTTTATCTTCTATTGTAGCCAAATCCAAATCATCTTTCGGAGTTCCATCTTTTAATGTCGGATTTGTGTCCAAATCAATTGTTCCATTAGTCACTCCGCTTCTATTTTGTTTTTGAAAATGAACATTTGCTTCAACATCTCCAATTGTTACAACAAATTCATCATCTTCACTATCTTCGTTTAAATAATCAAGTTGTATCGGAGATCCAGCAAGCAGCATTATCGACTACTAAAAAAATAAACATTAAACATCTCCGAGAGTAGAAAAAACAAATTAACAGAAAAAATAAAAAAATAAATCAGCAATTTTTCTCTTTATCTCTACATACACTGTTTTCTTGAAAATGTTCATAAATTAATTTTCGTTTCGAAAAACAGGACATTAGAGTCTCATTAATTTTTACTTAAAATAACCACAAATGTCAACAATGAGTGAAGGTTCTCATGAATTTTAGAGGACTTTAAGCCCTAACAACTTTATACCTTTAACTTAAAGATTAATTTTGATATTTACACACATAAAATCTAATGTAGGCTAAAAGAGGAAATGTTAAAAAAATTGTTGTAATCCAATAATTTATAAAAAAAACGGCTAAAATCTTTTTAATAAGTACATGAGCCTTCATATTTTCAATAAATATTATTCCTTCATGAAATCAAATTAAGCGATGTGAGCAAATGCGTCATCCAATCACTAAACCAATGAAATATCTTCACCAGCGTCGACAAAGAAGCCAATCTTTTATCCGTAGCTGCCTCTTTTTCTTCAATTGCTTTGCGTCGAGCTTCCAAATCCTTAAAAATAACTTTCTAAAAACTTATTTTTAAAAATATATATAAACCTCCCGATCACGTTCCAAAGCTTCTTTCAATTGTCGCTGCCTCTCATCACGAGATTCTTTCAATTTATTTTCATGATAAGAATTTAGAAGATGAAAACCAGCACCCAATGCCCACGAAACTTCCATTGAACGAATCTTTTTCACTAACTAAAAAAATTAAATTTAAAATAATTCTATTTCATTTACATTGATTTTCCTGTCATCAGGCAATCCATATCCGTAATGTAAAAGTGTATAAATATATGTTAAATCAAGACATTGCCATGGTTGCCAAGGTTCAGGCCCAATAGCTTCTGATGGCATAGCACAAGCTTAAAAACGATTATTAGTCCTGAGGTTGAAGAAGTTTAAAAAATGTCTTCAGGATGGGGAAGTCCGCAAAAATACTCTAGATAAAAAACCTGCCTTTTTCAGCAGCAATTTTATAATCGCCAACTTTTGCTTCTCCTCCAATTTGTTCCAAAGTATATTCAACGATATTTCCTTGTAACCCACGATCATAAAAATATCCAAATAAATAAAGATCTTCCTCGTCCACCAATGATTTAATTTGCTTAATATCAGTAAGATTTGTTACATAATGTTTGGCTGTTTCCAAACAATTTTCAAAACTTGCATCAATTGTTGCACTAAAAAATTTAAAAATTTTAAAAATTTTCAGTTTGTAATAAAAAACCTAATTAACCAAACATTGCCCGCATAATCAAAATCATCCAATATAAACTTCTTTGGCAAACAATGTGTTTTAAGTGCTGGAGCACCTCCAGGACTCCAATCTGGAGAAGACAACTTGGCAATTCCTAAACGAGAAGCGACAAGTCCATTGCCCAGATAACTAAAATAAATTTAGTTTTCCAAAAAAAGTTTAAAAATAACCTATGAGTATAAAGGCGAAGCTCTTTCTCAAAAATTTTGAGACGATGTGAATATTTTTGACGATGGAGACCACGCATAGCAGTATTAAAATCACTGGGTATGAAAGTAACTTGTGTTGAACCACCGCCCAGATCAAGCGCAGTCGCTGCTTTTCCGCCTAAAAAATAACTTTAAATCTAAACAAATTTACTCACTTCCATTTAATACATTGTCAAGCTTCTGAAGTAAAAAGTTGAGAGTAAACCATCCAAAAACGCCTTCATCAGTTCCACTCAACATTCCAACAGCATCATCATCAACTAACAAACCACTTGACATTATTTCAGTTTCAATCTGACAGAAAACGATAAATTAAAATTAAGAAAAATCTTACATGCGAAAGTAATCCTTCAGCTTCCTTATCATTCAAAAGCCTAACACCAGCAGTTGCCCGAAACGTAATTGGAGTTTTTGCCCAAAGCTCTTCAGGAATGTGCTTTTTTGCTATAAGTAATAAAACTCGAATATTTTCTGCTGCTTGTTCTGGTGTTCTTGCGAAAGCAGATACTCCTGGTTTGGTCTAGAAAAGTAAAAAATTGCTCCAAGGGCTCAATAGAAATTAACAAACTAACCTCTCTATATGTTTCAGCCTCTAACTTAAAGGTGCTAGGATCCTTTGCTGTGTCGTGACTGAATTCAAAGATGTGAAGTCTAAAATGAATCCAAGAAAATACTTTTTTTTTTATTTATTTATTTATTGAGCAAACGGTAATCCTGCAGAATCTGGGAGACACCTTAAAAACATCTTAAAAATTATTATTTTTTTCTCAAAATAATTTTATATAGGTAATCGACCATGCTGATCACGAATCTGATATCAGATTTTGTCAAATGGGACATTTTATCAATGATTTTTTATCATATACTGATTTGGGGGCGCTTTTGTATATGCCCACAATTTTTCCACCAAAGATTCCGTTAGTCATAATTTTGTTCAGAATCATTCAATCGAGTTGATTCTGGTGTCATTCGACTCAGCTCGTCGAGTTCTCTCGAATGAGCTATTATTTGGATTTTCGATTTTTTGACCCCAAAAATTTTCAAATTTCGGGAGTCTGTAACTCGGCCCTATGGAGTCGGATCGCGGTGATTTCGGTGGCATTCGACTCAGCTCGAATACGCGTATCAGAATAGCCCTAAATTTTTAATATCGAATTTTTACCCCGAATTTTGACTTGGTCGAAATCGAGTCCGGGGTTCGTAATAAACGAATTCTAAACACGGATTCTTGACCAGCATGGTCGATTACCTATATAAAATTATTTGAGAAAAAAATAATAATTTTTAAGATGTTTTTAAGGTGTCTCCCAGATTCTGCAGGATTACCGAGCAAACCATTCATTATTTATTGAGCAAACGATTTATAATCGTTATAAACCTTGTTCCCGTAGAGCCAGCATCAATAACAGCAGCAAAAAACCGAAATTGACTTTTCTCCTAAAATAATAAATTTATCAAAAAAAATTCAAAATTAAACAACTTGTTCTTCTAAATCTGGTGAAAGGCATTTGTTAAGCTCATCAGTATTTGCTGGATGAAGCCTATCAGTTGATACATTCTCGTCAGCTTTTTCATAAAATAATTGTGAATGAATAGCAACAATTGTGAAGAAAATAAGCAAAGAAATAGTTAAAAGTTGTAATGATGAACGTGGAATGTTTAATATTTGGCTCATTTTTCTAAAAATTAAAAAATAATTAAAATAATAGGAAGAGGTGAAAAATTATGTATTTGTGAAAGTTAACGGACAGGGCGCGAGAGGTAATTAATTTTTGTCAGCAGGTTTGGGTAAATTTATTGTCCAAGAAACAATTTTAACTAGACAGGATTTATTTTTAACATCAAAGAAAAGTCTGTTTTTCTTTCTACAAGAGCAATTAACACGGCATTTAAAAACTATATAATTTACACAATCAATTTGTAAAAGTGTTCGCATACATTCACGCAAATAAATAGTCTGAAATGGAACGGAAATAAACAAACTTTAATCGTAAACAAGTACAAACGAGTCTCGAAAAAGAAAATTACAAACAAGAGTATTTAAAATGCGATGTACACGAGAGTCACTTCAAGAACGCAACGGCAGGCCGAAAATTAACGCAAAACGAATTGTGCACATGATCTGATCAACTCATTCCTGTTAGCAAAAATGATCCTCACATCAAGGGCTTTCGAATGATATAATAATCATTCAAATCAGTTTGGAATCAAAAAAGTTATGGCCCAAATATTGCCTCGAGACTGAATCGGCAATACTGAATCGTTCTTTACCGGAAAATTAAGGGTCGTGAGAGTCCTACGCATTAAAACATAACTAGACTAAATTTCAACTGAAGAGATCAATTCCAGATGCGTGATTGTGATTCCGAAGCTGTTTATGTTCCCGGGAATTGTAATGGAAACAAATTAAATAGACGTATTGAAATTCTCGAAAATCTTCTTTCTGCATCTGGCGATGATACGACTGCCACAACAAATTCATTAAGGCAAGCCCTACGTCGAAACAAATCTGATATGGCCGATGGTTAAATTTTTTTCATTTTTTAGTATGCATTTAATTATAGATACGACTAAATCGCTGGATGTACTTAGACAGGTTTGTATAAAGTTTGGTTATTTGGTGCCATTGAAGACGGGGAAATAATGTACTCAATTTCTTATCTTATAGGTATTTCAACCTGACTTCAATGAAGAAATAAAGGTAATAAAATACTAATATTTACAAATAAATTCATAACTTGCAGCAAGTTATTGACCGCCATCTCCGAACGACGTTTACTCCTGCTTTTGAAAATTTGCGAAGGAACGGCCATGTGATTAAACAATTTTTTGACTAATTAATCCTAATTTAAAGGAAGTATCAGAAGATGATGTCAATAAATTGTGCATTTCTATCTTGGATGGCGCCAAAGTATTATTTGATTCGCAACAGAAAGAAAGTGAGGAGGGAAACAGAAAATGCGTTCCGGTCAAAACTAATTCAATTTTTAGTTAGTTTTAGTTTGTATTTTAGGCATATACTGCTTTACTAAAACATAATTTATCCGAGTTACAAATGCAAACTGAAATGTCGCACCTATATGATAGTGATAATGAAAGTGATGGAAGCCTGATTAGTTACAATTCTTCGTTACAAAACGCTCACTCATCTCTTTCAGGTTTTATATAAATTTTAAAATATCCCAGCTGATTTGGAACTTGCCTAATTTTTAAGACCGCCCAAAGAAGCGTGGTCGTCCCAAAAAGATCGATCTGGATACAGGACGAAGTGGTACTCCAGTAATGAATGGAAGACAACCTATAACACATGCAGAAGCTTTAAAGGTAATTGTCAAACTAAAAATTATTTTCAAATTTTCTTAAGTGGGACCCAAAACGATTTTCGAATGATTCTCCATTTGTTCTTATTTCCAAATTGAATAAACTGCTAGGATTTACTTCTACACGTGGTCACTTGCTTGGGAAATATCCTCGATTGTTTCGTTATGTGGCAGATGAGGAAGACAAGGCATGGTTGTTTCAAAGAAACGTTACAAAGCGCATAAGTGGCAAAGTTTTTCTATCATCTCTGGAGGATGCTTTGGAAATTGCAGCAAAAGAAGGAGCACAGTAAATCTTTTCTTAACATTCCCCTGAAATCCTTTCAACGACTAAAATTAATCTATAAACAATTCAGGACTCAAATAAGAAACGAATTACAACGTGTTAGCTTCCTGGTACCCGATATGCTCATACAAAAAATTAAAACAAAGATGACTACACCATTTGAACAACTTAAAAATCGAGTGATTCTTACTTCTAATCAACAACTTGAAGCAACTAATGTTACTATGCCACCAACGTTTATACCAGCTTTTACTATTTAGGAAAATTTAAAACCAGCCCAGATGACAGAAACTTTGTTACTAAATTTATCAAACAAATTTTTTCTCAACTCTCTTTAGTCAGAAAATTAAAATAATTAATGGACAATTTATAAATTACTTTATTAATGTATAAAAACATACCCCTCGACATTTTGCACATATTGTTAGGAATAATAATTAGATCCTGAACTTTTATCCCTCTTTAGATCTCGCAACCAAAACATCCAGAACGGCATCCTTTGACAAGTACTTCACAGCTCGACTATTTGTATAAAATAACGTATTTACATTAAATAAAAAAGCAAAACCTGTGCGTAATCATTGTCTAAAAAATTATTTTTTTTTTGAATTTTTAAAAATAACCATTACATAGTCAATCCTGTTAACTTGAAGCAATTTATCATGCACTTTCAGCCCTGCTTTCTGAGCTGGTGAATCAGGTTCGACTTGTGTTACATAAACCCCCTAGAATATAAAAATTGTTATTGTATAAACCTAATTATTTACATTATCTTTATAAATCGATTTGCTACAATCCTGATCAATTCCACCACCAATGCTCATCCCAATTTTATAGATTTTCTCGCCGGATCTAAGGGTTACTTCTTGTTTGTATATTTTAAGAGCCATACACAAACAGTCTAGAGGTTTTCCACTTTGGTGTTCAAATTCTGACATTATTGGAAATAAATAACTGAAAACTAATAATTAAACGAATTGAGATCAAGTCAAACGATTAAGTAATTAAAAGAATAGAAACATTTATAAAAAATAAAAATTGGGGGAAGAGATTTATTAATTTTTCAAGAAAAGGCACAAGTGAATAAGTATAATATGTTTAAGTAAAGAAATATCACAAAGGTAAATCTGAAATTGAAAGCGGAGGGATAATAAAGACCCCCGCCTATATTTCTATTAATTTAAAGTAGACATAGCCGAATGAAATGTTTCAGCACTCGCCAATGAATGTGTCCTTTTTATTCGTAACTCACTTACGCCGAGGGGATCACCTCTCAGCCGTAATCCTACATCCTCTCCTTCATAATCTTCGTCTTCTTTGCTGATCAATTCTTTTGATTGTTCGAGAATTATTGAAGACTTTTCTTCATCCAGTGTAGATAAATTTGGAACAGATAAAGAAGAGGTCAGCTTCGCGCCATTTTGTAATTTTCGTTGTAATTCTTCAAATCGTTCCAAATCTTGCCTCGATTCTTTTGAAAGAGGTGCAACACGAGCACCAACAGATTCAAGAACTCTGGTGAGTTTCTGGCGAAAAAATAAAATGAAATAATTTATAACTAAATAATCAACCTTGGAATAATCCATATGTCCTTTCACCTTAAAATATTTGTTTATTAGAATTTTAAAGGAAAAATATACAATATGAGAAAGATTGAAATTGACGATTTTTCGTTCATTTTTGTTATCGACGGGTCCTGTTCCTGCAATAACAAATTGTACACTCATTGTTCTTAAACCGAACAAATTAAATAATCTATAGATTTAAAAAACCGATAAAGAAAACGTAAAAGCCAGTCAGTTTTACAATAACCATTTATTACACGACCGCCGACTACTGAGCAAATCTGACGCCATTGAGATGGTGAAGCAGAAACTTAAAGTGTTATATTAAAGGTATTATTTGTTTAAGGTAAACCTGGAGCGCCAAGCAAAATAACATCTTCAACTATACCTGTAATGGAGGAACTTATAATCAATTTCTAACACCATTTAAGTATAATTATTACCAAGTGAATAAGGTTTGCGTTTATTCATTTCCATTAAGCAGTGATAAATAACTCGCGCGCCAAGTGAGAAACCAATTAGTGTTATAGGCCTTCGACCATGGGATCTTGTGAGCAAAACTTCTGCCAAATGTTCTCCAGCTTCAGCAGCTCTTTTTGTACAAATATTCCAAGGATTATCAATAATAGAAGAAGATCCCAGCAAAATAAGTGGCCATGCAATGGCTGAAACCAAACCAGCCAAAACAGTTTCCATCAGAGAGCGTTGTACTGCATAACTAACCACGAAGGAAACAAAGTATTCAATACTTTTTCCCAGCTCTTCTAAATACTAAAAGAACAACAATTATGTAAATTGACAACTAAAATATAAAAACCTTGCTTTCCCATCTCAGCGTATACTGCTCTTTACTCATCCAAAGATGACGCCAATGTGTACGAAAAGCTTGAGATTCTCTATCTTCAATCCATCCAGAAACGCAAAGCACACAATGCAAGGCTCTATTCTCCTCTTCAGTTAGTCTTTCAATTGTAAATTCTTCAATATCACCAACACGCTTCTGCATTCGATAACCACTTAAACCAGCTCCTTTAAGAAATAATTTTAATCGACTTTAAATATAAAAAATACCAGCTACACCAAATAACGATCCAAAAATAGCTGTAATTGCAGTTCCAGTTAAACCGGCAAATATTGTTGTAGCCGTAAGAGCGGAGATAGAAGCAACAATTAATGGCGCTGCCAAACCACCAGTAACACCTTTTTTTCAAAAAAATAATTTTACATTTATAAAATAAAAAAACCTATTAGAACACCACCCAAGCCAGTAGCAGCCCCAATAATTGCGTAACGTTTATATTTTCTCAATTTGTATTTTTTCTCACGAATTTGTTGATTCTCCCTGAAAATTAAAAAAATTTAATTGTAGTAAATTTAAATAATTACATAGATTCTTTATACTCTGTTACAAGTTGATCACCCAGAGTCGATTCAAACTGAAAAATGAAATTTGAATAACAATTTTTCGGCATTTGGGTTTATGAAAAATTCAGTTTCAAACAAATACTTCTTCAAACACGTCCCAATGTACGCCTAACAATGCAGATATGTGACGAAGGAGCACACGAAACCGGGAATCATAATCACCATCAACAATAATTGCAAGAAGAAAGGATCCCAAAAGAGGAACACAACCATGCTTCACCAAAAATGGATCTGATTTGATGGCTAAAAAGTTGAATTAACTTCGAATTGTTAGTAGTCAACCTACATGTAATCAATGCAGCAATATCTTCATTAAAAGCGGTTGCTTCCTTAAAAGTTATAAACAAAATTTTCATATAAATTAGACAAACCTCAATGTGTAATCTCAATGAATTCTGAGTTTTTACAGGAAGGTTTCCCCATTTAAACAATACGTCGAGTGCTTTGTTACAGAAAATTCTAAATTTAAACATTTGAAAAACATGTGTTTAATCGTTACGTTGATTGACCATCAGCAGATTTTTTATAAAAATCCAACCTCCTGAATTAAGTATTTTAAAATTAAAATAAGAATTGTTTTACAATATCGTTATAATTAAATCAGTGAATGCAAAACGAGTGGAAGGCGACAATTGTTTTACAAGCGTTGATGCAATGTGTTGTTGTCCGTTCTGAGAGATACTACCTACGAAATAATAAATATACGCAGATTAAAATTAAACTTTACTTGACGATGACGAGTTTGATAACGAGTGTTGATGACGAGGAAATGTATCTGAATATGAAAGACCGCGTGACTTGCTAGTACTTGAAGTTGGTGAATCAGCCTCACTTTCTGAAGTCATTGTAATTAGGTCGTTCCAATTATCTCTCTATAAAATTGTTGATAACTATAAAAAAGTAACCCCAAAGGGTCAATAATTAAATGTTTTAGTACAGAAAATAGACAAAAAATTAATTTATATAATAAAAACTAATCATACAACAAATCATCAAGGAAAATATCTATAAAAGAATCTGAAAGAAATTGAGCCAAAGTGAAAAACATAAAGTCAATAAAAGAAAGTCAATATGTCTCTATTCAATTAAAATGCTGTTTTTGAAAATTCATTCCAAGCATCATTTAATTCAGTAAAAATAGCTTTAGCAAGAGGCTCATTTATCGTCCCTGCTTGTTTATCAGCTGTAAAACAAGAAAATTTTAATTATTTATATTTTATAAAAAAACTAACGATGTACTACTAGGCAAGCCTTCCTGTAATATTTCTTCACCTTTAAACAAAAAATAAATTTAAAAATTAATACAATTTAAAAAGGTTACTTTGTCTGGAGCAAATAATTCAGCAACACTCGGTTGTTGCCAAACAATTTTAGCTTCATCCCAAAGAATCTGAGATAAAGAACCTAACAACGCTCGAATATTTCTTTGTTTTCCATCCGTCCAATCTTTTATCTGAAAAAAAGAAAAAATATTTGAAAATAAAATTATAAAAAAAGGTACTCTTGTGTTATATGCTCCCAATTTTTATAGCCGCCATTTCCTTATTCTTTCCTTCTCTTTGTCTTCTTTTCTAATTTCTCTTTAAGATTACAAAATAGTCCGGAGAAGTTTTTTCAATTTGTAGAATATATTATTAAATTCCGGAAAACTTTTTACAATTTGTAAAATATATTATTAAATTCCGGAAAACTTTTTACAATTTGTAAAATATATTATTAAATTCCGGGAAACTTTTTACAATTTGTAAAATATATTATTAAATTCCGGAAAACTTTTTACAATTTGTAAAATATTTTATTAAATTCCGGAAAATTTTTTACAATTTGTAAAATATTTTATTAAATTCCGGAAAACTTTTTACAATTTGTAAAATATATTATTAAATTCCGGAAAAGTTTTTACAATTTGTAAAATATATTATTAAATTCCGGAAAAGTTTTTACAATTTGTAAAATATATTATTGAATTCCGGAAAACTTTTTACAATTTGTAAAATACATTATTAAATTCCGGAAAACTTTTTACAATTTGTAAAATAGGAAATTGAGCTATAAAATAGGGGTATATAACACAAGAGTACCAAAAAACATATGAACTAATTTAAAAGAGACCTTTAAAGTTAATGGATCCATTCCTTTAGCATCGCGTTCTTTAACCATAGCAGAAAGTGTTTTGTTTGATTGCTTCGATGTTGAAATGAACCCTTGCGCAGAAAGCAAATCATCAAAATTTAAAGACGTCTTTTTTACATTTTCAGAAGTTTGTTTGGCTAAAAAATGTAAATTTCAATTTAACAAATGAGATAAACCTTCTATTTTTGTAAAATGTATACTTGAATAATCTGGCTTTGAAGTGCTTGGAATTTCCTAAAAAGAGATTATTTAAAATTACTCAAAAATATATAAAACGTTATTTGAAGACAAGTTTGTTGAAGATAAAAATTCATCAAGAATATCATTGGCAGATTTTGTAGTAGATTCATTGCCCATTTTGTTTTCTTCGTTGAACAAAAAATCTGGAGTGGATTTGTTGTGATGAATTGATGGTGCAGTGGATGCTGCCGTTTCCGTTTTTGTAGTAATTTCCTGTTCCACTAAATTAAGCAAATCGTCAATACTTTTATTCTTAGTTGAATTTCTAGAAGAATTTTGATTCAAAGTTGGAGGAAATATAGAATTGAATTCATCAAGTAAGTTTGAACAAGTAATATTGCTTGTAAAAGTTTCGCTAGTTGTCGGAACATCAATTAAATTTTGTTGAAAAGAGGGTGTGGAAGCTGTCTCGATTTCTGTTAAAAAATAAGATTGGGGGTAAAGAATATTTTTAATTAAACCATTAAGAATGTTGTCATCATCTTCCCAAGCTGATATCAAAACATCATCTCTTTTCTCTTTTCCAATATTCTTAATCGAATCGTTTCCAAAAGGATGATCATTTATACTTGTCGCAATAGCATCAAGTTTTGGATGCAAATTTAGTTGTGGATCTTCGTGTGTTAATTGAACAGTTTGAGTTTTAAATAAAGACGGGGCAGGAGGTCTAGGAGGCGGTGCTTTTCTCTCCAGGTTTAAATTAGATTTAGCTGGGTCAGGCTGAGTTGCTTCAAATCCCAATTGAGTTCTCAAATGTTCTAAAAAATATTTAAAATTAAAATCATAAAAGTTAAAAAAGTAACCCGATAAGTTTGTGACTGGAGTCTTCTCTTTAATAGTTTTAATTAAATTCATTCCACGATCGAAAAACTTAACAGACTGGCCGTACTACAAATACAAAATTTTAATGCCTAAACAACATAATACTTACCAGTGATTGCGTAGATGTTGAAAAGTCATCTTTAGGTATCAAAGAGTCCAATTTATCAGATGGAATAACAGGCTCGTTTAAATTCACATTTAAAGCCATAGCAATATCTTCAACCTTAATGATAATCTGAGTTAAAATTGAAAATGTATTAACCTGTTCACATAAATCTTGAATTGTAGGACGGGAGTAAGGATCAGGTTGAAGTGTTATTTCTGTAAATAAAAAATAATCGCTTGAATAGAGTTGTGAGATTACTAATTAAGTCATGAAATATTCGAAATGGAGAATTGCTAGTTATTGAGTATTTTGCGTTTATAATTCTAAGTTTAGCACTGTCTTCAAACGGGTGCACTTTAAAGCAAATATAGAAAAGAACACAGCCAAGAGCCTTTAATAAAAAAAATCTTAAAAATAATCAATCTTAAGAAAACCCAAATATCCTGCGCAGGCCCTATCGGATAATTTTGATATGTTTCTAAAATTTCAGGTGCACGATACATTGGTGTTGTGTGTTTTGTCATCTAAAAATGACAGTTACATATTAGTCAGATTTAAGATAAAAGTATAAACCTCCTCTTCCAATTGTGAGCGCATTAATGCGTTCCAATCATCCTTAGGTCTGTAAATATCAGTTGTAGCACTTCCAAAATCACAAAGTTTAATAAAGCCACGAGAGTCAAAAAGGAGATTTTCAATCTAAAAGAAGAATCACAAAAGAATCAGACCTAATAAAAACCTTAATATCTCTATGTGTAATAGGTGGATTGCGATCATGCATATGTTGAACAGCAGAGCAAGTTGAATAGAAAATTTTACAAATTTGTTCTGCGCTCAATTCCATCTTTTGTAAATAGTCAATTAGAGGACCACCAGAGCACAATTCAGTCAAAATTAAAAATTCGGCATAAAATTGCTGCTGCTTTTGAATAGTTTTTGAGCCGTCAAGTTGTGTTGAATGAACAAAATGTACAATTGCTGGATGTCCATTCAGCTAATCAGATTATTAAATAAAATATTTACAGCAAATAACCAACTTGTTTCATAAATCTGATTTCACGCAAAACTGATTCTGCTGTCGCTTTATCATGAGCCAGTTGTCTTTTAAGTGCAAACCATTCACCATTTCTCACATCTTGTACAGCGAACTTAAAAAAACACGTTAAGCAAAATTAAACTTTTAGATACCACAAGAGCAAAACCGCCTTCCGCAATTAAAGACCGAACAGCATACGATTCATTGCCAACCTCAATAGTTTGACCGATTAAAGCATGTTGATCAGCTGACAGTCCAAATTGAGAGCTTGCTTGACTGAGATAATTCAACGCCGTTTGAAGGACCATTTTAACAATAAAAACTATAAAAAATTAAGAAACTAATTCTAGAAAAATAAAATTTTTGTTCAAAACATTGAAAAAATCCAAACTAATTCAAAAAAATATTTATTTACGAGTAAAATTTAACGAAAATAAATCAAAAGCGCATTGGAATGTTAGGCCAAGTTTGTGGCTTGTTTTCATTTACTTGCTTATTAAAATTTTCTTGAATTGACAATTCCTGCTCCTTCAACTTCAAAAAAGCTGGCTCCCCATAAAGTGTTCTCTTTTGTCCATCCTGCTTAGACATAGTTGATCGATTTGATGAGCGAAAATTTCCCAACCGTCCAACTAAAAGTAGTTTTATAAATTTTAAATATCTTGCTAATATGTATACCAGTAGTAGCATCACGATATTCCAGCCCTTTATTCATAGAATTAGCAAGCGCTGTTTCAAGTCGCTTATGTTCATCACCTTAAATTTGTGTTAATCAAAAAAGATCTTAAAAAGAAAACAAACGCTGTTTGCGATGATCAATGGATTTACGCAAAAAGTCAACCACGTCTGGAGTCAAATCAGAATCAGAAAGACTTTGCATGCTTTTACTGCTTTGTGGAGCTTCATTATTAACACGTCCATTGTTCCAATGTTTCCATGCCATTTCACGTGCCCTTGCCTAAAAATAAAAAATCTAGAATAAAATATTTTATAAACCTCAATTCCTATCCATTTTTGTGCAATATTATAATGATCCCAAAAGTTTGCAAAATCCTCTTCTTTCCACTGCCCTTTCCCTAATCCAGCACATTCACCATATGAAGTCATTTAAACTCAAAAAATCACTTGAAAAATCTGCAAAAATAGTTTTTACGAACAAAAAATCTCTGGACTAAATGAAAAATTTATGGGGCGGGGTTAATTGAGTCCTGACAATTGAGTCTCATCGGCTGGATTTTGAGTGGGTGGATTGAGTCTCCCAACGGCGGGACTAAATTGTCACGTTCCGAGAAGACAAAACGCCAGTGACTATTTTTTACCATTTAAAATAAAAATTTCTGATTATCCCCATCACCACCATGCTATAAAGTTTCAGCCAACAAATTGTATAACTTGCTCCGAAAATTATGATTTGGTTTGTTTATTTGGCCTCTCTCATTTTACTGCCGAAATTTTTTGCTGATTTTTATTCAAGTCCTCCAAATGATAGAAAAATTCCAACAAAATTCTTTCTGTACATGTTTGCAATTATTTCACTTGATTTGTTTACTCCTATTCTATGGACACGTTTATCAAAAAATTTGGGTAATCCTATATAAAGCTAAAGTAATGATACCTTAGTATTTTTAGCGACTTGAGTTACAAATTGAGAATAAAAAATTATTATTAACTACTATCCAAAGAGTTAAACGTTCACCTAAAGCTGGTTTAGAAACAGCTGTAAATGATGAGTTGAGCCAGTGGACCGTGTTGCTTGGACATGATTCAATTATCCCTGTAAAAGATAGCCTCTAGCCTTATTTAACTTAGATTCATAATAGAAAAATGTTTTTGAAATATCTTGTCAAAGAGTACATCGCTACTGTGCAGATGAAGGGAAGAAGTTGCGAGGAGTGGCTGGTCCTCCTGGAGTGAAAGGACCACCAGGAATAATTGGACCTCCTGGAAAACGAGGGCCACCAGGTCGGTCAGGCCCAGAAGGTGTTGCTGGTGAACCAGGCGAAAGAGGCCCACAGGGAAAGAATGGTTCGTAGTGATTAAAAATAGAATGATTTTTTATTCAGGACAGTGCAATTGTTCATTGCCAGATTTATATGTCCATCGCATTCCCGTCCCTGGACCGCCTGTTCCAGTTGACAAACTCGTACCAGTTCCAATTGTTTTAGTCAAAGAAGTGGAAATAACCAAGTTTATAAAGAGACTAACACTTAAAAATTTAAATTGAATTATCCCAGACTTGTTCCATTCGAGCCAACACCACCCGGCTTTGCTGTAGGGGTTTTTTTTCATTTATTAATTTTTGTAAATAGCCACCACTTGGATGGCGCCCGGGCATGCCAATGCCAGATAAAGCACACACACGTCCTATCCCCAAGCCTGGTGTCATTCCTTCAAAAGGTCCATTTCGTTTCTGGTGGACTCGTCCTTATCGGAAACGTCCTACTGTATCAACTCACACTATTACTGGGCCAACACCGCCCCCACGCGAATGGAGTCCCAAAGTAGAGGTGAATGTGACAATGAATCAGACAACATTAATACAAGAACCAACCGAACAAGTAAAACGAGGTTAATTAAAATATTGTTATGGAGAGTAAAATAAATCTAGAATGTAAATTGAATGCAGTCGGCATTCCCGTTTTGCATGCTGACTCCCAATATGGTGCTACTGGTTCCTGGTAAATAAAGATGGAATCCGTAATGGACAGAATTTCAGGTTCCGAGATTCCATGCCCCGTAACGACGAATGGGCACGAAAACGATGGGTCACTGATACATTTGCATCTGCTGTTCTTGTATCTAATATATTAATAGCAATATAGATTCCAAACTATTTTTAGTACGAATACGAAAATGAACGCGAGTTGTTGAATAAAAAACAGAATATAAAGTTTAACAATCTAGAGATCTAATACTTAAAAACTTAAACATTAGATATTATATGGATTTTTTGGCTGCTGGAACAGGAAGTATGGTCAATAACGCCTCGTACTATTATCATAGACATGGCTCAAATATTTTGGTTCGATACGATTTGGATACTACAGAACAAATCCAGAGTGATTCCCTCGGACCAATATCTTACCTAGATTGTAAAAAAATTCTTGATTGAAAAATATAAACAGATTTTCCTTATTTTAAGGCCCGAGAAAGCATGACCAAAGTTTTGAGGCGAGAATTCTTATTAGACACTGAAAAATCTAAAGCTATTTTAGGAATGTAATGAAACAGAAAGACATCCATGGCTTTATAATCGATCCCATAATTATGTGGACTTTTCAGTTGATCATAATGGGATTTGGGTATTTAGATGAATAAATTTAAAAAAAAGTTCAGGTTATTTATATGCGCCCTGATTCTGAAAGACTATTGGTCAGTAAAGTGGAGGAGGTCAGAACAAAAATTACAACATAACAAAAACATAACCGCAATAAGTTTAGGATCTTTTAGTAAGTGCTACATGGGAGTTAGACGTTAATGGAACGGTTAAAATTATTAACAAATTTTTTTCTTTCTAAAATTTTCTTTTTATTAGGAATTAGCAGATGCTTTTGTTATGTGCGGGGTAAATCCCTATTAAAATGATTTAATATTATTCATTAAAAAAGGTATTATACGGATTGGAGAATGCAAAAGAACGCGAGACATTCATCTCCTTTGCTTTTGATTTGGAAAGAAAGAATTTTAAAAATAAATACCTAAATTATTTAGTTAATTAAAAAATTTCAGAAAATGAAAGTCTATTCATCGATGTGCCTTGGTAGGTTAAAATTGAACTGACCAAGATTATTTAAAAGTGTTTCTTAGGTACAACCCCTATGAAGGTTTGACCCAGATAAGCTACAATCCCACGGATGAACGCATTTACTTCTTTGACTCAGGAAAACTATTAAGCGTAAATGTAAGAATGGAACTCGATTATTATGATGAACAGGAGGAAATTTTGATGCAATAAAAGAAATATAATGTTGAAAATCCTTTCAATAAAATTTTAACATTTTAATAAAAATAATCCAAAATTATTATTGAAAAGATTTAAGAAAAGAAGAAAGTGAATTACAAATTGGCTTACTATTTTTTGATGCTAATAAATGTAATTTATTGACCTTGGAAGTTCGCCGCGTCACTCCTTTGCTCACTTGATTCGATTGAGAAACATTCAATATTTTCGAACTTAAAATAAAACCAAATAAACATCTAACTAATCAAAATATCAAACCTTGAATTTTTGTTTGACTTTTTGACAATTTCAATTGGCGCTGATCTTAAGGAAGGTGGAACATCTGTAGTTTTTTTCAAAGTAGATTCGTCTTTTTTGTCTGATGAAACAAGCGAGGGAAGTTTAATTGGATTCATCGCAAGTTTTTGACATCCTTGACAAATTACCTTTATTTTGGGACTTAAAATAATTGATTTTTTTCAAATAATTTTTTAAAACAAAAACCTTTTATTTCTCCTCCATCTTCGTTTGATGATTTGAATTTTTGAAACTTTAAAATCGAGTTTAATACCACAAAATCTGCAGCAATCAGTTGCCAATTTTCCAGCTCCATTATCTAACAACTCTTTGGATATTTGAGCACATATTGGTAGTGGAAGATTTTCGAAAACTTCACTTTTTGTAATAGAAAATAAAAATTTGTTGTTAAGTCGATCAATTGGAGTTGAAGAATCCATGATAACTTTATTATTGAACTAAATAAAATTAGAAAAAATTTTTTTAATAACGATTAAATGATTCTCGGGAATAACTTTATGGACTCAAATGAATTTAAGTGCCGGACTCAAGTGGATTTATATGGTAAAAGTCGATTCAGCGCCAATTCCGAACGGGTCACCTGATCGCCACGAACTTTGATAACTAACTTTTTTTGTTTAGTCTTGATCTAATCTAAGTGAATCTTATCATTCGAAGGCCTCGTATCTTATGAAAATCTATTTTTCAGCTTCCAAATGAAAATCGCCCAAATTTTCTTAAAAGGTCTAAAATTTGATGCAGGAATTATAATTTTAAAAAGGCCTCTATCTACAGCAATATCTGAAACCGAAAAAATCGAAAATTACGACATTTCACACAAAGCACCAGTCCTTCCAAAAAAGCTAAGATCAACTGGCGAACCCCTTGACTTTGTTGATTATCTAAAGGTTGTGTGCTCAGGAGGAAATGGTGGCGATGGAGTTATTTCGTTTATGCGTGAAAAGAATATTGAATTTGGTATTTTATTCACGTACTTATAATTGTTTGACTTTACTTCAAATTTCAGGTGGACCAGACGGTGGCAATGGTGGAAATGGAGGTCATGTCATTTTTAAAGGTTTTCGGTTTTTCTCTTCAAAATTTTATATTCAAATTTAGCCAATTCAAAAGTCTCCGACCTATCGAGAGTAGAATTGTTAATGAAAGCGGAAAATGGACAGGCAGGTATAAAACTTAATTTTAACCACAAAAATTTGCCAGACTCTTTAAAGGTCAAGGAAAGTGTTGCCACGGCAAAAATGGTGGCCATTTATACGTGGATGTGCCATTAAACACGCTTATCAAACGACCAAGTGAAGATGAACTTCGACCTGTAAAAGAGTCAATTTGGGAATTAACCCATGATGGAGAAATGTTTATTGCTGCAAGAGGTGGTGCTGGTGGACATGGTAATGCTTTTTACCTATCGAATATGGCAAGAAAACCGCTAAAAGCCGAAGAAGGAGGCCGTGGTGAAAAGGTAAAGGATAGATTAAGACGTTGATAAAATTGTTTTAAGATAGCCTATGATATAGAAATGCGCGTGATGGCAACTGCCGGATTTGTTGGATTCCCAAATGTTGGCAAATCGTAGATTTTAATTTTCAGGCTATTTATCCATTATTCTATTTAGTACACTTCTCAGAGCAATTTCCCGTGCTAAACCTAAAGTGGCTGCTTACCCCTTTACAACACTTAAACCTAGCGTTGGAATGGTTGAATATTCGGATTATTTTCAAGTTGCTGGTTATTTATTCAATTTTAAAATCTTTAATAAAATTTATTTAGTTGCCGACATACCCGGCTTAGTGAAAGGAGCTCATAGGAATGAAGGTCTGGGTTTCAGTTTTTTGAGGCATATTCTTCGTTGTGAATGCATCCTTTACGTCATTGATTGTTTCCAAAATGATTTGCAAAATCAATGGCTTTCATTGAGAAGAGAATTGGAATTGTATGATGCTGATCTAAATAAAAAAGAAACTGCAATTGTTTTTAACAAAATTGATACAGTGAATAATAGGGTATTTTTTAAAAAAATATTTAATAAAAATATATTAACAATATTCAGATAGAATTTGAGAAGAAAGCTGCAAAAATGTTCGCCGGTCAGCGGCTATTTTTTATTTCGGGAAAGTATAGACTAGATCTTCAGCCTTTATTGATGTATTTACGTGAAAAACATGAAAGATTTTTACTTGAAAGAAAAGCCCTATTGAAGAAAGAAGAGGAACAAATGATGATGTGATTTTTTTTGTTTGAAATTTTTACAAATAAAAATTATACCTTGATTCTAAAAATCCATTCCTGCGATCTTGTATTCGTCCCCAGTTTAAAACATGTGATTCTGACTGTCGAACTCTCTCAGGTTTTCTTAGTAACAATGGGAATTCTTTTCCAGGCAGTGGGAGACGTGCAGCCAAATTTGCGTCAAACAAACATACATTACTTGAATTTTCTTTAGCATTGGCATCCACATTAAAATACAAGACAGAAAATCCAGTCATGAATGCATCCATTCCTAAATTTTTATTCAAAGTCAAATTGGCAGTGATATCCCGATTCCGGGATTGGTTATACGAAACGTGGTTCCGAAATTTAAAACCGGGACATCACTGTAAACAGGAAAATTATTATTAAAATACCCGCTCGATGCCTTCCTCTGCTTTCAAAAGAGCCTAAGTGATTCGAACTTTCATTTGCTTCAGTCGAGGTAGTTTCTTTAACACAACATGAATTATTTGTTTCCGAATCTTCGCTTGTGTCTTCAAGTTCGATTTTGGATTTTTTTGTTTTACTCAGCCCATTATTCTTTGCATCAGCGGCAAGTTTCCGTTTAATAGCCTTGTGTTCACGCCGCCTTTTTTCTTTATCCTTTTTAATTTTCTTACGGTTATCTTCATAATCTAAGACCAGATCAACGTCATGTTCCTTTTGACAAGTCTTACGATTTCTGCAGTTACCAAAATTCTAAAGATTGGATATTAAAATATTTACAAAAAATTTAATTTACACTGTAGTTCTTGCATAATTCATCAAACTGAACATTTTTTGTAATTTTCCGTAGGAAGCTATTGCTTAGAACAACATTTATTCTACTGAAGAGAATTTCACTTCTAACATCTTCTGGAAGTTTTGAAAATTTGATAGAGATATAAGGTTTTAGTGTTTCCATTCGAATGTGGTTTAAACGTTGAGCTTTTCTAAATACATATTCCAAATACGAGCTTTCAAACTGAAAATATTCCAAGTTTAGACGTTCTATAGTAATCAGTCGAAATTTGTACAAACCTTTTCATTCTTTAAAGCTAAATATTTCGAATCCAAAATGGTAGGAGATCCAATACAAACAAAATTCGATCCATCAACAATTCCGAACCAATCAGCTATATTTGCAACAAATTCATCCACGCTATCAGGCAATGCGGCATAAAAATGTTCATAAATAAATAATAAATCATTAAGTCCATTGTGAACTGCAAGCGAAACACCGGATGCGAGAATCTCTTCAAAAAGTGATTTGAAAATATTCTCTCTAGCGTTTGCCTAAACTTTAAACATTAAATTTGATTAAACATGAATATCATTACCGCTTTTGTATATCTTATACCATGACTGAACAATCGATTAAAGTCGAAACCGTGTGATGAAAGAAATACAAAAGCCTCAGGATCAGCAACAAATGGCTTTGATTCAAGCGAAAGCAAATCAAAAATCTGAAATAAAATATTTTTCATCTTGACACAATTTCAATAAAAATTAAATTGTAAGTTTCAAAAGTAACCTTGCATTTGTAAGAAATATTTAGAGGATTCTTCGTCTGCCTTCTTTGAAATGTAGCAATTCCCAAAGAAAAAATTGTACGACTTTTTACTGTTTCTTTAGCAATCCTGTACCGATCAGAGAATGCCTTTTTATTAGAAGAATCACCAAGACCACTAAATTCCTAAAAATGAATCAATTAAATCATTTTTATTAAAAAACCAAATCAATAGCGACAATATGTGCCTGTTGAATCGCACTTAGTAACTGTGGCCATACTTTGTTTATATTTTCCTTATTTATTTCAGCTATCGGAATTTTACTGTTAAAAGCCATCAATCTTGCACAAGGGAAAAAAATAAAAATAGTAAATCAAGAAAAATTAAAATACTGAAAAGGCGAACAATGTCGCATATAGATTAAAATAAAATTAACAAATTAAAATTTATTTTTATGAAAATTCGATGAAAAAAACCATATTAGAATAACTTGATCATTTCATCCTTTGTTATAAGAGCAACAATTATAACAGTAACATTATCACCGCAACCACCACGAATTGCTTCTGCACAAATTTCATCAGCTATATAAGACCATAAAGAGGTTTCGTCTTCTTTTACATTTGACGCTGTTCTACGTTTAAAACAATCCAAAACAAAACGAACTGCTGAATCCGCTGTAAAACTTTTCCAAAGTCCATCACAAGCCAAAATTAAAAACCTAAAGATCAATGGAGTAAGAAAAATAAAAATAAGTTACTTACAAATCATTTAATCCAAGAGTTAATTTTTTAACATCCGGGACAGAAATAACTCCATGTGACTTCATTTGACCATCTCCGATAGAACGAGATACCTCTGGAATATTTGATTATATTTATTCATGTTCACGGTTATTAGTTTTTTGTAAAGAACCAAAAATTAGAAAGAAAACAAATTTTACCAAGTATGCCCATCACGCGACCATCTCTGAAATAATTAGTTTATTAAATCTGTCTAAAATTAAACTTACTTGACAGAACCTCCCGCTTTTTGTATACGCATCCTTTCTGCAAAAATCATTGGGCTATGATCAACAGTTAGTTGAAGGGCCATGCTTTCCTTCTTATCATGTTTATAGCGACAAATAACAGCCTATGGTTAAACAACAAAAATTAATAAACAAGAAAATTAACCTTTGTATCGCCAATATTAGCGCAATAAATTGATTCATTTAACAATAATATAGTTGTAGAAGTTGTTCCATCTCTCAGTGTTGGTTTACTTAAAATTAAAGAAAACTAATAAAAGAAAAATAAAACCTTTTCTTGGCCTCTTTAAGAAAATCATCGTCAATAGATTTGTATGTTTCCTTAAAAATTTTCTTGATGGATTTCTCAAAAAGTCCAATGTCCGAATTTCCATTAACACCTTAATTATGTAAGCTAGAAAAATAAAAAAAGTAAATAGCAAACATTTCCGAGAGACTTCAACAAATTTATTGACAAAGGACTTTTCGCAATAATCAGCAGCATGTGCACCAGCATGACCATCAAAAAGTGCATAAAACGCAAAACGTCCTTTGCTGAAAATATAGATCCAAAACATGAATCAGTTTATTGATCACATGACCATACACTCCTAATGGGTCCAGCAAACTTTCCATCTGACTCTGTAATGAATCAATTAAAAGATGGCGATCCTGCATATCTTCACGTTCCCCTTTGCGAGCTGCACAAACGCTCAAAAGAAAAGCATTCGAAGATTGCTCTAAAATTGAAAATAAAGTTCTAGGATTTCGCATTTTAATGACGAAATCTTATAATTTATCAGAAAAGAAGCTTAAAAAAGATGACTCACCAGAAGTATTTGATCCTTCAGAAAGCAGAACACTATTAGGTTCACCATGCAGCCCTGGTTTGGTTCTTTTAAGTTCAGCTCCTGGGATATCAACCTTAGCTACATCCTTATCATCTTCATCATCAGATCCATAAAGCGAAAAAATCGGAGTGCTTGCTTTTCTCTTTTGAGAAGAAACATCATCTTTAGAATCCATCTCTAGGATTAAAATCAAAAAATATTAAATACATCAAAAGTAAAAGTATGTATATAATGTGATACAAAACAAATCGTAATTAAATCAAATGAGATTTATTTTTATTAAGTGCAAAAGAAAAGAAAGGCAGAAGATTGGTTGGTTAAATAGAGATCAAAAAATTAAAAAAATCGAATATGTATAAACAAAAAAAAGTGAATATTTGGTGAGATTGCCATATTAAATATTTACTGCTTGTTGTTTTTTTCCCTTGATATAATTGAACGACCATCTTTAAATTGAATTCGATATACAACATTTGCATTATCAAAAAATCCTTGCTTCAAAGATACAACAATAAACTTTAAAAATTATTCATTATAAATAAAAAGTACTTTAAATAAATTACCTGACTCTGACTGAAATGATTTTTAATCATTTTTCCAATATTTTCAGTGTGTGAAATATCCAGGGCTGCATCAATTTCATCAAGAATATAAAAAGGTGCAGGTTTAAATTTTAGCATAGCCAAGATTAAAGAAAGAGCAATCAACGAGCGTTGCCCACCAGAAAGTTCAGAAAGTGAGTCCTATTAAAACTTTAAAATTTATTGATTTAATCATTGCTTAAACCTTGTATTTTCCATTAAATGCGACGCGAACCTCAAGTCCTGAAAGACAATTCTCAGCCCCAGCTGGAGGGACTAGTTCAGCGCTTGCACCAGGGAGGAGAGTTGAATAAATTGAACCAAAATCCTTTTAAAATTAAAAAAATTATAGAATAGATAATTCAAAACCAATACATTGCTAATTTGTTTGTGAGCTGCAATAAGTTCGCGTTTCTTCCTTTCATCAAGTTGTTCTATTGTATCGTAAAGTTGCTTCTTATCCTTAACTAATTGGGATCGTTTGACATCCAATTCTTGACATTGCCCCTCAGCTGTATCTAATAAGTGCATTGCTCTGAAATTTAAAATTATTAAGAATTAAGAAAAGAACGAGGTTTAAAAAGAATTACTTTGTGTTTATTGTATGCGATAACTCTTTAATTCTATCTTTGCGTTGTTCAATTTCTCTTTTTCCGTTATCAAAAGTAAAATCTGTAAAATCATATTCAGTGTTACGTAAACCAAAATTTTCCTTTTCTTCAGAAATCCAACGGTGTATTCGTTCCAATTGTTGAGCCTGAAGTAAATTATTCACAATAAAAGGAATTAAAAATTTTTTTTCACTCGTTTAGCAAATTCCTTTGAATTTTTGACAGCTTCTTGCGCATCCCTTTCATTTGATAGTTGTTTATTTTTCAATTGACTTATTCTTTTTTTTAATTCACTTATTTCAGCGGCTTTCGTTCGAAGAGTTTTGTCTTTAAGACGAACATCTTGATTATATTTATCCATATCATCTTGAAGATGTTGAACAGATTCCTTTAAAATAAAATATAAAATGGAATTTATAAATTAAAAAGAAACGTTAGCTTCGGCAACTTTTGTTGTAAATTTTTCAATTTCTGCATTCTTTTCATCACGCAATTTTTCCAATTGAGCAAGCTCCTTTCTGTCGTTTTCAATTGACAGTTCTAATAACGAAATTTCTTCTCTTAAAATGTTAAATAAATCCGAATTATTAGAATAAAAAACCTCAGACTTGCAAGACGTTCCTTTGCATTACCGAAAGTGTCCTTCATCCTCTCGAGTTCCTTTTTGGCATTATCTAATTCACGTTGAGCATTATTTTTTTCATTTTCCTGGATTATGAAAAATTCAATCTTATGTAAAAATAAAATAATACATGGAAATTTTCATCCTTTTTCTGCTGTTCCAATTCACGAATAAGTTGTTTCAGTCTTTCAATATCAGGAAAAACATTTTCCATCGTTTCATTCAATTCTTTGATTTCTCGATCCAAACGTTCAATTTCTTCAGTTAAAACTTCAACAGGATTGGATTTTAATGCAGTTACAACCGCATCCAAATGATGCTTGTGATCACGTAATTTTGCATTTAAATCTTCGAAACGTTGCTGGATGGGACGAAGTGAAGCAAGCTTAGCTAGAAAGCAAAAAGATAAATTTTATTTAAAGAAAAAATACCATTCAATGAATGTTGCTCCCTGTTAATTTGAGAAATTCTCTCATACTTGCCAAAAACATCGTGAAGTGCGCTCAAAACAGAGGCTTTATGGTTTCGAGAACCACCGGTTAAAATTCCTCGAGGGTTGAGATCATCACCATTCAGGGTTACAGTTCGACAGTTTACATTTTGATTTTTATAAGTTAACAAATTTGCTTGTTCCATATTTAAACAAATCTGAAAATACCCCTATGAATAAAAAATATAAATAAAAATACCAAAGAATTTCCAAAGACAAAGTTTATAACTGGCTCTAATCCAGGTTCATATTCAATTAATTCACGGGGCACAAAAACATTTTCATCACCAACCATACGTTTAGCTTCTTGAATCTGACGCTTACTCACAACTCCACGAACTTCAATTTTATCCATAGGAAGCATTGTAACACGATTTTGAATACATTTCTTATCAATAAGAACTTTGGCAACTTCAGCATAGTTAACCACAATGTTGTAAAGCTAACGAAATTTATTAGAAAATTAAATTAAGAAATTTCAATAAAACAAACCCGCCCTCCCGCAACAACTTCCAGTGCTGTTGCAAATTTAGGATCTTTTAATTTGAACAATTTTGCAACAACTCCTCTAACATTTTTGCGATCAAAACCATCATAAGGATCTTTATAATTGAATTGTAAATTGTAATAACTAAGAAATTAAAATTTTAATTATTAGAGTAAAGAAAATTTTACCGTGCTTCAAAATTATCAAGTTCACGAGTAATTTCAGCATGTTCTCGAGATAAGAGCTTTCGCTCAGCTTCAAAATTTTTTTCAAGTTCGGGATCAAAGTTCAATGAATGAAGATCCCGCTAAAGAAAAATTTTAAGTTCAAAATTTAAATTAAGTATAAATAACCTCAATTTTAGAAATTTCAGTTTCAATCTTTCTTTTTGATTCGTGATCGCCAGTAGATCGACGTTTAAAAGTGGCAAGTTCCAACCGTTTTTTCTCAATAACTTTTCGTGACTGCGATAGTTGCATCTCCAATTTCTTTGAATTTGTTTGTTGCTCCGATAGCTTTGTTCTAGCAGCTAAATATACAGAATTTAGAGCACAAGAAAATATTTAATAACCTATAAGTTGCGCCTCTAAAGTCACGGCATTTCCTTGCTCATCGGTAGTCATTCCACGAGCCAGTGCTTCTAGCCTCAGACGTGCTCTTTGAACCGCTTCTTCAGCCGACAATCCTTGCTGTTCCACGGTCCCGTTTTCAGATTGAGCATTGGCAAGGTAATTTCTCTTTGTTTCTAGATGTTGTCTATCCCCAGTTAACGATTCAACCTTCCGTTCAATAGAAACAAGTAGCTCATTAAGATCAGCCTATAAATTGTAACTTAAAAAAATATTTTTAAAAAATAAAACCTCTTTCCCATCTTTCTCAGATTCTATTTTTGCAAGCGAACTTTGTTTTTCCTTAAGTAATTTTTCCAATTTCTGAAATTCAGGAGCAGTATTTTTAGCACTCTCCGATTCCATTTTTCGTAAATTTTCTTCTTCACGTTTTGCTTCCTGCTGCAATTGATCAATCTCCTTGACTACTTGAGTAATTTGTTGTCGAAAGGCTTGAGCCTTGTTTTCGAGTTCTTTAATTTGCAACTAAATATAAATATATAAAAATGAATATAGTGATTTTATAATACCTGACTATTATGATAATCATAAGCATTAAACTTTCGTTCAAGAAGTTGAACCTCACGTTCAATTCTCTGATATTCCAAATAATTTTCACGGTCCTTCTTTAAGCGTTCTACACGAGGCAATATATCTTCTTCAAAAAGCTAAATATCAATAGTAATAAAAATAAATAAAATCGAAAAACCTTGTTAATTTCATCAACTTTGGCATCCCTTTTTTCGATGATACGAATGGCATTTAGTTTTTTGCATTCATACATACGGACGCCAGCTGCCTCCTCTAACATTGAGAGAATCTAAATATAAAATTAAAACTCAAATAAGAAATTAATAAATTCACCTCTAATGGCTTCATACCAAGAACCTTTGTTATTCGCCCTTGCATTATTAAGAAATGCGGATTGTTCACATTTATACCAACCATTCGAAAAAGATCAGAAACCCGTTGATTAGTTGCAACAGTTCCATTTATTTGGTATGTATTTCTCCCATTAATGATAATCTGAAAATTGGTGCTGTCTTTCAAACAAAAATTAAAAACCTGTCTTCGAACAATAATCTCTTTACACTTGCCGTAACCGGCCGGTTGCTGCTCGCTATTATCAAAAATAATAGTAACTGTTGCACGATTTATACCAGCTTGGCCTTGTTTGTAAACAAGATCAGAAAGTGAATGTGCACGGACATTTGCCAAATTAGTTATACCAAGCAGAAAGCAGATTGCATCCAAAATGTTTGATTTACCTGAGCCATTCAAACCAGTTATTGCATTAAACTGTGGATCTAGTTTGTCTACAACTTCCAGTTGAGAATACGATTTAAAGCCTTCAATTTCAATCTTTTTAATGCGCATTCTATAAAATTAGTAATTAAACATTAAATTATGAAAATGAATTAGACAAACAACCGGAAAGAATAAGGAACTTTATGGATAAGCCCCTGTGAGACTCTAGTGTTCTTGTTAAAGAACTATATCTCTTTTTTAGATAAAGTGAAAATAGAGAGTGAAAATATTTGAGGTAGTGTGCTAAAGAGAGAGATTTATCACGCTAGAGAAAAATATTAGTACAATAACTCTGGCCGTTTAAGTGCTCAATACTGAGAGCGCAATAAATACTGTATGTGAATCTGAATGATGAATTTTTTAAAATCGAATCGTCTTTTATGAACAAAGATTATTATTTTATCAATAAAATCGAATCTCTCTTTGTAGCACACTACCTCAAATATTTTCCCTCTCAGTTTGGTACATTCGCTTTGCTAAAAAAAAGAGATATGTAGTTCTTTAAAAAGATCATTAGAGTCACATGAAACTGAGCCTTTCGTAAAATCAATCTTTCGGTGTAATTTGAATTCATCAATTATTACAGATTGTCGATCGCGGAAGTATCAATTCTATTGATTAATAATTTTCGAAAATAAAAGCACTTTGATTTTTAAAAATACAATTCTGGTTTGTTTACAGTAGTTATCGTGCTCTCATTATTAGCACTCAAACAGCCAGAGTTATTGTACTAATATTTTTCTCTAACGTTATAAAAATCTCTCTTTTAGCACACTAACTCAAATATTTTCCCTCTCTATTTGGTACATTTCGCTTTATCTAAAAAAGAGATAAAGTTCTTTAAAAAGATCACTAGAGTAGGAATTCTATGAATTCAACAGGAATCGTCATTATGTAAAATCTATAACATTTAATTTTTAATAACTTTTAGATTTTGTAAAAAATGCGTTCTGTAAAGCACGGTCGCAAAAAGTCTGTACGCTATCGTTACAACATTTCTTCAGCGAAGAGGCAGAATAAAAAATTAAAGAAGCTACGTAAATTTAAAGGATGGTTGGTTAGACATATTTACCTACTTAAACTTTTATTAATTTAGTCAGCCAATTGAAAATGCATGGCAAAAGCAAATGACAACCCGTCAGAATTTGGCTTCTATGGGGCTCGCTTATGATCCTAATGAGGTTATTATTTTATTTTTTCTATCATCAGAATTTTAGGCAATGGAAGTTGACGGTGACGTTAAGCAGTTGAAGACAGGCCGTCTAAAGAAGTCAGCTAAATGTATTATTTTCATTTTAAAAATTCAATAAAATTTAACATAAATATCTAGGTAGCACAACGAATGTACTGCTTGAGCTTGAACAAATTGCAATTGATGAGACAATAGAATCTGACAAACAGAAAAAACGACAAAGGCAAAAAGCTGCTCTACATTTGTACGATAAGGACGTTTGCAAAAAATTGCTGTCCAAACACGGGGAGAATTACGAAGTATTTTTTAAATTTTAAAATAGGTTGAATTTTTAGAATAATTTTAATTCTATTTAGGCAATGGCTCGTGATTCTTTGAATATTTGGCAGGATACACCTCGACAACTTGAACGCAAAATTGGTATTTATAAGAAAAATTTGAATGATGAAAATATTTAATTTTGTTGGTTTTCCATTTAAATGTTCATGATTTATGTTTATTCGGTAATAGTTTGGAATTCGCCCCCCCTTTTTTCACTGTTTCCCTGACCATTTTGAGCTTTTTTGTTTGATAGATAATTTATCATATATCATTCGGAAGCGCTCTTCGAGCTAGGTCGAATGATACCATGATTGGCCAGATCAGATCATTCTTGCCAAAATTATGAAGCTAAATCCTAGTTTGGGTAAACTTTTTGTGCCAATGCAAGGTGATTAAATAAACGGTCACAACTTTGTTCACTTAAATCAGATTTCGCTGATTTTAATTGCATTCGACTCAGCTTGAAGAGCTCTTTCGAATGATATATAATTTGCCATAAAAAGTGTAAAAACTAGGAAAAAATAGAAAGGAAAAAAAGGGGGGGGCGAATTCCAAACTATTACCGTTTATTCTAAAAAATTTTAAAATCAAATGTTTAATGATAACTCCATTACATCATTTCCCATAATAACCTGAACCATAACCACCATAGCAATAAGATGGACTATAATAACAGTAATAGCTGTTCGAACCATACGATGAATAGCCATAATTGTTTGGGTAGTAGGCAGAAGAATATCCATAACCACCATAACCGGGGTTTGAATAGCTATAACCATAACCACCATAACCGGGATTCGAATAGCTGTAACCATAACCAGGGTTTGAATAACTGTAACCATAACCACCATAGCCAGGGTTATTATATCCATCTCCAGCAGGACAGAAAACAATGAGACACAAAACATTGCTGGCAGCAGATGATTCAGTTCCCTGTTTGTCGCTTGTTACTGCTGGCTGATCCTTATTGTCCGCCAACGCCCCATTGTAAACCTTAAAAATATTTTTTTCTACATAAATTAATGTAAGAAAGACACTTACTAGTTGAAGTGATAAAAGCACAAAGATTTTTGTGATGAACATAGAAATCCAGTAAACAAAAATTTAAATGAGTCATCTTAAATTCGTCCTCTTGCTTATTTAAAAGATAATTTTTGTTTGTTTTTCGAATTAATTTGTACCAAATTTAACTTTTAAATTTGTTTTGCGTCACTTTACTAACATAAAGTTTTTAAAGAATGGACATTTAATGAGAATCAATAAAAAATATTAAAAAAGTAAATATACAAATCTTTGTTTTGCCATGAATATTATTGTTCAATTTCCCTCCTCCTCATCCGCTCTCGGATTTCTCGTAGAGAAGAAACAGATGATGATCGATCTAAAATATTTTTTTCTAAAAAATAAAAAGATAATAAATAATACCATGTCCAATAGCTCTCCGCCTTAATCTTCGATCCCTTTCCTCATTTACATTATCAACAGGTAATGTACTCAAACAAGGCTGAGTTGCTGAGTGATCAATCATTTTCAGTCTTCCTTTTCGTTCGTCTTCACGTCTTTCTTTGGCCTAAATTTAAATCAAGGCTTAAAATATTTTAAATATAAAATAACCAAATGCTCTCGAATTCGAAGAACAATCCACACAATTAATATAGGCATTAAACAAAGAAGAACTGCCATTAAAAGTGCCAGAGGGATTGGTGTATTTTCAAAAAATTTTATGAAAAATCGGTTAAGATGAAGCCCAGCAATTGAAAATGGAGATAAAACAAAATTTGAAAGCACCTCGGCGAGCACTTGAAGTGGATCAACGAGAAGAATTGGCTCAATCAACATGTCCTTTTAGATATAAAAATATTTTATTGCAAATGGGATAAAATTACCTCATATGACTTTAAACAGTCACTTTTATCTTTGATTATAACCTTAAAAATAATTCTTTCTCCCAAAATTGTGGAAACTTACATAGCTCAAAAGAACATCAAACGCCTCACTCATTAAACCTCGAGGTGTACAAGAATGTTTAGAACTATCCCAGTTTGCACGTTCAAATCGTTGTGCTAAAACTTCCTGAAAATGTATATTGTAAGGTGTTTTGATCTTTACCCTTTTTAAACAATAAACCTGATATTTTCGAATATATGCAAAATAATATGAAATTCCAAATGCACTGACAAACACAACAAAACAGAGTCGACGAAAACTGCAAACCCAACGAATTAAAATTATAGAAGCAGGAAGAACTAATAACAAATTGAGTAACATTAGATAAGGCAGAATTGAGTGGAGTAAAGCAAGAATTGAGTTTTGTGATCGAACATCCGCCTATTAGTTAAATTAACATCAAATTTAAAATATAGAAACCTCGACAAGAAAATTTTCCAACGCAAAACGTAAATCTTCTCTTAATCCAAACTCTTCAACAGTTTTCTCACTTTGTAAATAACGCCTGAGCACAGATAAATCCTCAACTGAAAGAGCAACCTGAAAAGATGAAGAAACAACAAACGAAAAAGATAATTTAAATACCTGAGCTTTCTTAAAAACCGGCTGATTTGTATCATCCAAGTCTATGTTAAGCTTGCTCAAAAAATTCCTCAAAACATGCTTCATCAGAACATCAACTGAATTCTCACGAGCCATGTGGATAATATTTAGACGTTCGCGAATTTCAGAATTTTCCTGAAACATTCTTCATAAATGTAGACTAAATGTCCAAAAAGTAATAAACAATTTACCTAACAAGTTAAATTTAACTAACCCAGAAGAACCCTTCCCCAAATTATTTAAACAAAAAACCTTCAAAAGAATGTTAAATTTCTCGCCAGTCATATCCAATATTGCCAACACCTGCATTGCCATAATGTGAGTTAGACAGAGGATCAGAAGGATCAATCCATCCACTCCGGTCGACACTAAAACATAAATAAAATATTTATAAAAAAACAAACGTTAAATCGATGTCAACTCCAACTGCATAAAGCAACTTGAAAGTAGTAAAGAAATAGAAAAAATTCAGTAACATTGAATTTTTTGGCTATAAGCTTGTACTTAAATAAAGTTAAAAAATAAGATAATTACATGGAAAAAATCCAAATAAGCATAATAATCCCTTTAAAAATAAAAAAATTTATTCAGTCTTTACAAACAAAAACGATAAGCAGAAGAAATAAAGTTCAAAAGATTAAACACCAACTCTCTGATTCATATGTTCTGAGCGCTTCTGAAAAAAACATGGTAAATAATTGAAATAAAAAATAAATATAAACCTGTATAGTTTTGTTCCAGCCACCCCTACCAGCATCAAAGTTTTGTCTGTACTCGTCTCTGACCTGAATAGTTATGTAAACAAATAAATCAAAGATTATTACTTGTCCTCCATGCTTTCCACGTCCATACTGCCGTCCTTCTTTGAACCCAGCGTCCCAATCGCAACGAATCACACGATCATCTAACCTTGTACCATTAACATAACGCAAGGCATCTTCAGCATCGGCACGTGTATAATATCTGAAAATATGTAAATTATGTTAAAAACTCTATTTAAAACTGAAATAAGAATTTTAATTGAAAACATACTCAACAAAACAGAAACCACAAGGAGTTTTCTGGAAGCGATCAAGTCCCATAATAACACGGCGAATATCACCAGTACGACGAAACAATTCCCATACTTGTTCCTCTGATGTAAAATAAGAAAGATTTCCAATATACAAAGTCGTGGACTGAGACAGCAGTCTTTCCTGATCATTCAAAGATCCCTAAATTCAGACAATTTAAAAAACGACTATTAGAATTTATACCTGAAACCGCATATCACGATAAGTACTCAATTCACCGGCTTTATCCTTGGATTTTGGATCAAAACTCATCTTTAAGATCAATTAAAATTAAACTAACAATAAAACAAAAATTAGCAAACAATAAACGACTAAAGGAAAAAAGACAAAAGTGGTACAGCCATTCTGCCTCTGGCCAATTTGCCACTACCGATTTGCCCCAGCCCAATTTATACCTATTAAAGTTTATCACAGAAGCATGCACTTCCTGAAAACACTTGGTTCAAGCATATTGATCCTTGGTGATGGAAATCTTACGTTTTCACTTTCGCTTTCACGTATCTTTCCTGATAAATACATAATAGCGACCGTTTACGAAGAAGAAAGTGAATGGAGGAAAAAATATGCTGACTATAATGCTGATGTACTTGATAAAATTAAAGATGAATGCAAAAATACGAAAGTTGTTTTCAAAGTTGACGCATTAGACTTTGAAAAGGTATCCAAGAATACGAAATTCACTGATATAATATTCAATTTTCCACATTACGGCGGGAAAACGAATTTGAGGAAATGCCGTCTACTTCTTCGAAAGGTTTTAATTTAAAAAAATTTTTTAATTTTATAAATTTATTTTACTAGATTTTTGAATCCGTGGCGAGAAATTTGATGGCCTCAGAGCCGCGTTCTAGTCGCTTTCATGTTACGCTTGCCCCAGGCCAATCTGGAATAGAAGCTACTGATCTAATTTACACTAATGTGCCGCCAAAACATAATAAGGTTTTTCTGTTTGTTATTTTTTACTTTAAAGTTTAGGACAGCTGGCAGCCACTGGAATTGGCTTCGGAATTTGGCTTGGTGGCTACTTCTGTCGAACGATTTGACTCTTACAAATTTCCAGAATATTCTTCAAGCGGGTAATCTAAAGAATAAATATACAAATTCATTAATAATAAATAGATATAAAAATACGCAAAGAGGATTCAAAAATGGCAAGAATTCACAAACAATCACGTTTGAATGGAGTGGTTATTTTATAGACGTTGAAGGATTGTTGCTCGAGAGGGTCAAGGTAATTCTTTGCAGCTTATTTTTCACTCTAAAATTTAGTTTATTGAATCAAGCTTCGTTCCTTCTAGAACTATTGATCACCCTATTTTTCATCAGTTTCGGCCTGTCTTTCAATATCACATATCTATTGTTTTTGGCTCATCATACAATTGGCAGGATATTGAAAAGACGGAGGGACATCTATTCAGGTAAATAAAAAATGTTTCTGGGTCTAGAAATTATTTTCAGTTTAATGAGTCAGTGTGCAGGCTCTTTGCTTGTTAGTGTTTGTGAACTTGCTGATAGACGTTGCACAGCTCCAGGAGATTTACACAATCGTATCTATTGTGTCAAATACCAAGGCATAGCTCTACCACTGTGCAGGACTTTAGGAAATGCATTGCATGATGAATTTTGTTCACATTTGAATAGATACTTTGAAGAAGGAAATTATGATTTGCGTGTTTCATGAGTTCATCCATTAATAAAATTTTACTTCTTTATTTGATCTTCAAGAAATTGGTCATCATTGATCCATTATTTTTATAAAATTCGAATAATTATTGTTATCTTTTATTATGACAGATGCCGGGCGTACATACATTTTACGACGGCTCCAAGTTACTTGCTCCACTTGTCCCATACATTGGTCTAGACAGTGATAAGGTTTTTAATTCTAAATAATATGTATTTTAAGCTCTTAACTATTGATATTTTAAATATTAGCTGAATCTCCTGTGCTGTCAACTTATATCAATCCCTATCGCTTGTGCTTTTCGTAGATATCTTAAACCTCGCGCTGGAAGCAATACGCTACGTCTCTTGATTCCACCCTTGATTGGCTTTGTATTCTGTTATTTTTGTTTTGGAAGGTACACCTTTATTAAATTTTTTCTTTAAAATAAATTTAAGAGCTGTTAAACATATCATCGGGCTCATCAGCTTCAGTTACCTTTTGCTTTTATTTAGTCCAGTTCAATATGTCGGCCTGCTAGTGTTTACATACGCGATGGGGTATCTAGTCTTCATGCATTGGTTAGTAAATAGAAAATAATTCCATTGATTGAATTTCAAGCCTCAAGTTAAATTGTTTAGGTATCGCTGGATTTATCTTGGCAGCTATCAATTAGACATCACTGTATGCTATTTATTAATCATCTTTTTATTGTTTTTATTATTTAGGGCCCAATGGTAGTTTTTCATATTAAAACTGGTGAACTATACTTTTGTAGATGGTAATGGTGCAAAAGGTCACACTGCTAGCTTTTTCTCTTCATGATGGTCATGCAAAAAAGGATCTCAGTGATACCCTACGAAAGGAATCTTTGAGGTAATTATTTTAGGGTATTACAAAGCTTTATATTTTAATCCAGTGAAGTGCCTTCTATCCTTGCTTATCTAAGCTATCTGTTTAAATTTCAAACTATACTGGCCGGACCACTTAGCATTTACACAGATTATATCGATTACATAAATGGTACTGGAGAATTATATGGAAAGGTATAACAATATTTATTAAGTTTTTAAGATTGAATTCTTTAAGGCCGTTCCCAGTCCATTTTGGGCAGCATTTAAAAAACTGTTGACGGCTTTTTGTTTTGGTGTTTTGATTTATCGATACGCTGATTTTTCTGAGCCCGAACAGATAATTTCACCTGAGGCTTTTACTATGCCGTTCTATCAATGGTTAGGGCTGTTTTGGTTTGTCATCTTCATGCAAAGAGCTCAATATTATTACGTTTGGATTTTTTGTAAGCTTTTTTGTGTTGATTCAATTGTTATTAATTTGTTGTCATTTTTCAGCTGATGCTGTATGTAACTTAAGTGGTTTTGGCTTCAATGGTTTCGCCGAAAATGAACCAAAATGGGATAAAATTACAAATGTCGATGCATGGAAAGTTGAGGTATAATTTATTATCGATAGTAAGATTCTTAACATTTTCTTTGGATAGACTGCACTCAGCTTCAAAGATACTTTAGATGGTTGGAACATAACGACTATGCAATGGCTTAGGAGGTTGACATGTTTTTAATGTTTCGCTACAAAATAAATCCAATTCAGAGTTGCCTATGAAAGAGTACCAAAATACCGAACAGCATCAGTTTATCTACTCTCTGCTATATGGCACGGATTTTTCCTGGGATATTATCTTACCTTCGTAACTGGTGCACTGATTACCTTGGCCGCTCGAACTGTAAAAGAAAATCATTTTAAATCCCTAAACTTTCCTTCCAGGTTCGTCGATGTGTTCGACATCATTTCAAAACGAAGTTGTGGAAATCCCGTTTATACGACTTTACAACATTTTTTGCAACTAAATTCGCACTAATGTACGCCACTTTTCCATTTGTAACAATGAATCTCTCGCCAGGAATGATATTATACAGGTTTTTGATTTCTAATACACAATTGAAATTTCATTTTTAGAAGGCTATATTTTTGTATACACATTTTTTCTATTTTCGCCATTTTTTTACTTCCAAAAATCTTGCCGCCATTAAGAAGTGAACGCATTACCAAGGAGAAATGAAGAGGTTAAAAATTCTTATGGTTTATTAACAGAATTACAAAAGATTTCAAAATTTATCTAAAAATATTTTTTAATTTGTTTGTAACCATTACACTGGACTAGTAAGCCCGGTAATATTTGTTAGTTTGTTTACATTTTTCTTACAATAGGATATAAAGATTCTCATCTTAAAAAACTTGTTTTTATTTGATTTCTTCGCATTTTTATAGAATTGGCATGTCTCGGAAATGTTTTTTATCAAAATTTTCATGAAATATCTTAAGAAATTTTCCTAAATTTTCTAAATTGTTACTAAATTTAAACGCATCCAGATTTTTTGACTAGGAAACTACTTGACCGTCCTCAAACGAACCTGTGAAATAAGATAAATACATAATTTAACATAAATCCTATCTACCATAATTATATCAAAAAGCTCTACCAAAAAATAACCAAGAATACCAACAAACAAGAAAAAGAAAGCAATCAGCAGGAAATTATCAATGGTTGTCAGACGAATAAGCAAAAATCCAAGAGCGAGTCCAAACGATACCCAAAAGCGATAATTGGCAAAAGCAATTTCAAGTTGATCGCGGCCAGGTCCTAGAATTGCTAGCCAAAAACCGTTTAGCTGAGTGTTCCAAACACCATCAGCCCTGAAAATTTTGTGTCAAAAATTTATCTAATCTTTCTCACTTACATTCCCCACACACCCGCAACTGCATTGAAAAGAACTACAAACAAACTGAAGAATAGAAAAATAAGACAAAAAACCTCGATCGCCAGGATTAACCGCCCAAATCATGAGAACGAATAACTACATGAAGATTATATAAAAACTAGTTAATTAATATTTCCAAACCATTAACAAATTGATGACTGCTCCAAACATTAAAAGCGGCATCCGTCCAAAAAGTTTTATTAACGGGCCAAAAACTAGACTGCTGCAAGCTGCAATTAAGCCAAACCAAACCATTACAAATCCCTAAAAATGAGTTCAACACAAGTGTTCAAGGATAATTTTACAATTTCGTTTATTCCAAGAGCACATCCCGCAAATGCTTTTGTGTAGAGTCCAACCTAAATTAATTTTTGTAATTTAAAAGTCGTTTAAAATAACCACAAATGCCTGTTCAATTCCATTGAAGATAGTAAGAGGAATAAGAAGTAAAGGCTTTGGTCGACTCCAATTACGCAAACTTAGGCGAAAAACATCCACAGAGAAATCATTTTGATTAATTTCATCCTTTTTATTGGCGGTAGTTGTATTGTTAGTAGTATTATTCTGCAACAGATGTTCTTCCGCGCAACTTTTGGTAGTATCAACTTGGTTGATTGTATTTACATCTGTAGTTTGTGGCTGAATGGTGGCATTCTTCACTGTTATATTTGTAAGTGTTGTTTGCTTTTGTAGTGGATTTAGAAACCATTTAACTGTAATCAAAGCAAGTAATGCACACAGAAGATAGACTCCAACAACAGAAATAAATGCTAATCTCGATGGTGCGCTCAAATTTTGCTGAGCTCTTGATGATAAATTCAACAGAGCAAAATTGTGGCCGCATCTATTATGTAAAAATAATTTTTAAAAATTTCTTCACAAACGTATAGTCAACATGGTCATCTGGTACAAGTTGCCATAACGCTCCACCACCCAAAATCAAAGAGGAAAGCAAATTACCAAGTACTTGTCCGACATGGTAGAACATAAAGAAAAAACCGAAGAATCTAAAACTTGCTTCTGATAAGATATCTTATGGAATTAAACTTTTACCTAGGTATGACTGTGCTTGATGACTCTACATTCAATTTTGCATATTTGAGCGCACTTTCTGTGATGTACGCGCATTTGGCTGCCCACAAACAACTTGAAGCTATCCCAACAATAATTGAGGCAGGAATCAAAGAGTAGTATCTAAAAAATAATGTTCTATTTACGATTAAAGTATATTTTATCAACTTTGGAATGAAATTAGCACAAAAGTAGAGTGAATGAAGGCCGATAGCAATAACCTGAATTTTTAGATTTTAAATTATTTATGGAATAAAGCGTAAACTAAAGTTCGTTTGCAACCAATTCGATTGAGCTGTAAAAAGCATAACATTAGAACGAATATGTATAAAATGTACCTACCGAATAGGATGGTGCAAAAAGTGAGGATATAGCAAGACTCGCGTATAGAACACTGATATCAAAATAATTTATTTTAGAAAGTTTAAACCGTACCACAACGCGTCTGCACCCAAGGAGCCGTTTATGGAGGTTTGTAGTGTTTGTAAACCGTTAAATCCAGTGAATAAAAAGAGAAATGCAAGTGAAATTATGCACAGATCAGTGAGGATGCTAGAATTCAAAAAAAGTTAATTTTAATCAAATAACTGAGGATTAGGCTCAATTTCCTCAATTCCTAAAATACTAAACTCCAACTCAAGATAAATAAAATACTGACTGTAATTTCATCTCCTTCAATTTAGGACCTTCCAGCAATTTCTTCAATGCACGGCGCTCTTTGCGAAATTTCTTTGCCAAAATTGCTTGGCTAATAAATAAATAAAAATGGCCGAAGTTTTAAGCTTTACCTTTGCAAATACTGACTTATTTGATTATGTTCATCCTCGTCACCTTCTCCTGTTTCTACAGATGCAAAGATTGTATGAATATCAACGAGACGTTGGCCAGCTGCAGTCTTTCCAACTCCGTGACGCAGTCGTCGTCGTGATCCGTGAACAGGACAATAAGGATCATAAACATGCACGCGCAACGGTACATCTGCACCAGAAAGGGCGTCTTCCAAGTGAGATTCAACAGGTCGGAAGAGATGCGCACTATTATTTATTATAAAAATATAAAGTTCACAGCGGCTACCATCGTTCTTTGATAGACCTTCCAAAGCCACCTCTATCAAGCAGATTTTCACTAATTACTCTCCTTTGCGGCGTCTCTTTTATTTCACTACCACTCAAGTTTGAAGTTGGTTCTTCTTTGTAAAATTGTGAAGGTTTCTTGCACACTAATTCCAGAGGAATAGATTCTAGTTCATCAGCTTTAGAAAGTTGTGGGAAAATATGGTGGTGACTTTTACGACGTTTCACACGATCCATCAACATATGGCCGAATCGAACTAGTGAATCGACTGCTGGAGACCTTAAATTATTATGCATTAAGAATTTTTCTAGAATACTTGACAACGGAAGCTTCAAGCATATTACCTGCTTCTAAATGCACGATTAAGCCTTTCTTTGTTCCGTTGACGCATCCCAAGCTCCAATGATGAAACCTCATCGCGCTCACAAGGAGCTGAATGTGTGTCATCAAAATATCCCTAAAGAACGAAAACATTCTACTTTTTTTAGATGATAACAGTAACCTCACACGAAGTAGAACGACTTGCAGCTACAGCTGCAGCTACAGAGACGCTTTTGCGTTGTTCAGCCTCAAACGCAGCTATCAATGCTTTTTCCACTCGTTTTTCCTCTTCGGCTGATTCGGCCTCATTTTCATCTCCTTCAACTAGACTCCATGCATTTGCATCCATGTGTCTTTCCAATTAAGTTAAGCACAAGAACAGATCAAATTAACCATATTAATTTAATATAAGCATATAGAATAGCTGGAAGTATACTCTTATTTGCGAGCCAACTTTTGGCGTCACATGTTTATATTTCCTAAAAGCAAAATAGCCCCGTGCACCAATCCGGTCAATCTGCCTATAGGTCATTTGTTTTTCTTAGCCGGGATTTTGGATAGCTCAAACATGGGGATATATATAATAATCCTTAGTAAATGATCGCTATTGATTGAAAGTACTGAAGATTAGTATTAAAATTTACTATAAATTAAAAAATTTAGCTGTTTTTAAAAAATATAAAAATTATTTTAGTAAAATTTGTCAAATATTCTTCACTGACTTCTCAGCATCTGGACAAGCCCATTTCAAAAAATTTGGAAATGTTCGGACAGGAACTTGTTGTGACAATGCCTTAGCACTAAGACCACGATCCTTAAATATTAAATTGCATAGATCATCTGACTTAAATCCGGAATACCATATAATCGATGTTGACTTACCTCAGTCAGAAGAACAACTGTCCTTTGTAATACATTTTCTTCTCCTGTTTTCATTCTAGTAGTTTTTGAAAAGCGTCTACATAAATTGATACATGCTGATAGTATTTTATCATCGTTTGTTCTTCGCTAAATTTTTACATTCCAATAAAACTTTAGGATATCATACCGCAACATTGTATTCACCACCCTCCGTCACAAAGCTAGGCTTCTGTATGATGTTACCATTGATGGTAAGAGTAGATACATTTTCAACATGGAAAAACATGATTAGTCAAACTGATTTTTATGCAGAATACCTTGTTTTCAGCAGCTTCACGAAGCCAATCAATTGCCTTGCTAGCTTGACTCATAACGAAAGCTGAATGAGAGCCTTCAGGGTTGAGAATCTCTCGAGGAAGTAAGGTAGGTTTGTTGATAGGCATCCCTTTAACAAGGCTGCTGAGTTCGTCAATTACTAAATTAAATATCTGTTAAAGATTAATTTTCAAAATTAACCAATTGTAGGTACAAGAAGAACAGAAATCTTAAAATGGGACTTTATTCATATTTTTAAAAATCGCAAGTCTGATATCAATGTTTAACTCATTACTGACCTTAAGGCTCACAAAAAATTTTATTTCATCAGGGTAGTCAATCAATGTATTTGTATCACAAACTAAATTTTTTAAATATGTATAACGTAAATTCTTACTAAAGCACCTAGATATCTGGGGCGAACCTCAACCACAAGATGATGTATGAGAGAAATTTCTTCAGATAATAATTGCTTAAAATAACAAAATAAGGCACTTTATCTTGGCAATAGAATTAATATTTAAATTTTATTTATATAAATTTAACATAATACAGTTTTTAATTCATATTCGTCTGATGTGCTCAATGAAGAATCTTCGTTTGAGGTAATTTTACTGGACCCATCATTTATACCATTACTTCCGCTTTCACTATTAGTTCCTACCAACTTTTCATCTAACATCTCATTAGTGAGTAGTTTGTGATTTCCTTCAACTGTAAAAGAATGGATCTATTTAAGCTTAAAATGAGGGGTTCGGTTAAAGGATAAATACATTCGTCACATAGCTCACTCTAGCTATCTCAATGCAAAGAAGTCCTTTAACCGAACCCCTCATTTTTAACCACGCTCTATTAAAGGATAAAAAGATTAAACCTTTATGGTGAGGAAGTAGTCGAAAAGGCCCATCAGTAATATTTCTAACATCAAATTTTATTGGAAAATATTCACCTTCCGACAAATACTCACAAAGGCGTAAAATAAGCGCGAATCTCGCCTGAACAGCTATCCATTTCTAAACGAAAAATATGTCAGTACAGATTATGTTAATTCAAATACATGATCCTTATCTGTTATTTCCACATCTAATGAATTTACATCAATAAAAAATTCCACAGAAGATTTAGACAATATGTCAAAATATGGGGTGAGTAACATGAACTCTGGTAATTGAATCTGCAAGAAATCTATAATTAAAGTAAAAATCATACTTTAGGAATTAAATTTATAGAACCTTTATTCGGATCCTCTACTTCACTAAACACTCTCAAATCGCATAATGTTCGCCTTTGACGCAACAAATTCAAACGATTTCCAATTAAAACTAATAACTCAAATATTCGATAGTGTTTTAAAACATCATCTAGTATCAAACATTTATCAATGCGATAAAGCCAAAATACCAAAAAACAAATTGATGGAATTATACAAGAAAACTTAAAATAAAAAATTAATTTTACATGACAATAAAGAAAAACCTTTTCGCTGAGCTGGCCAGTCAGAATAAATAATCCAACTTTGTCCATATCTTTAAATGAAATTTGTAGATTTAAATTAAAAAATAAACAACCTTTGTAAAAAATTTCAAGCAAAAACTTTAGAGAGCTAAAGACAAGTTCAAAAGCAGCACATCTTTGATTTTCGAACAATACTTGAGAAGCGTCTAAAACCCGCTTATTAAAAAGCAAAAAATATAAATTTAAAAACCTGGTTTTGGTGAATGAATTGGAAACGTATACAGAATAATTATCTTGAGTAAATAGGCTGGAGTAAGAACAGTATCATCATTATCTACAAGTGCTAACAACTCGTTAATAATTAAATCATAACTCTGCTTGAATTGATCTAAACCAATTGTGGAGATTAAGACACCAGCGCAATGCAATAAATGACAGATTGCTTTCTTTTGAACCTGAAATTGAAAAAAATTTTGAAATAATTTTATTATACTACATTGTTTCCATTATCACCAACAAATAGTCGCGTCAACGTACCCTCAATTGTTGACCTAACAGGTTGATGTTTTTTGAGTGATTCCTCAGCCAAAACATCATTGGAGGGATGAAACCATATTTCCCGACAAACATTATGAAATTTATTTTCCTTGTTTAAAATTTCAGAATACGGCCCTGATTCGTAGTTGTTTGTCGCAGCTTGAATGTTTCTATTCTCAATCTCAATTAGCTCGAAAACCCATTTTTCATATGTAATAGCCTGATTATGACAAGTAATACATTCTAAAACAAAGTTTTGTAAAAACTCACGGGTTGTCTTAAACTGTTGAGTGCCAACTCCAATGATTCTCTTGCGGATTTGAAGGGGAGAAGTACGGAAAGCGCTCGAATATAATAGAAAAGGACGTCAACCCATTTTTTCTTAAATAGAATAGTATTTTAAATATTTTTAAAAAGATAAGATAACCTCATAACAAGCAATGACTGCTAACTGATTGAAAGGATGACCATTTAGAGGCTCTAGAAAATGAGCTTGCCAATACAAACTAAAAATATTTTTATCTGATGCATTGATTTAAAAAGACGACCTTTTTGCAAATGAATAAGTTCTTGCTTCTTTATGTGTGCTTAGAGCTTTATAACGATATAGATCAGCAAAACAAATAATAAGACGTTGAGCGGAACGTAAAACCATCTAAGGAAATTTAAAGTAGAAAGTTTTAAGTAAATTTTCTAGTAAAAAAACCGAATCAACAACAGGTAACTCGCTATCAATAACAGCACATTCATCAAATTTATCCAAGGAAAGAGAACTTGCGTAAGGCTGATAAAATTTCGAAAAATCAACGGAGAATTTCACTTCATAATCTTTCAATAAACCTTCATAAAAGGTAATTGCCTAGGTTATAATTATGTAAAATAATAAAAACTGGAAAAATACAGGTTCAATTAGTTCATTTAAAGATCCTTTAAATAATCCTGTATGTGGTCCACCATCTTCACTTCGTTTTCGCAACACCTCTATTGGAGAATAGAAACAATTCTTCCACAGTTGATATTCAACATTCATTCGAAAACAAGACTCAAAGTCAGAAAGTAATTTTTCAGCATATTCTTGAGAAAGTTCAAAACTAAAAACAAAATAAACACAAAACGTGAAACTAAAAAACCTTATCCGCAAGATTCCTCTTGCCGCCTTCTCATTCGGACCAGAAGCAAGTTTTCGTGAATATCCCTGAAGTGTACCGAGCAAGGCTTCAATCTTTTCCGCATTTTGAAGAGGAATGACTTGTTTTCGTGCAGCTGACTTTCGATCCTCTTGGCTGTTTTTTATCATAAAATGTCGTTAAGAACAAATTAGTTAAAATTTCATTAGAACTAAAAAATTCATAATTAATGAAAAATATCAGTAAATATAAAGGACACTCCTTAAGCAAAAGACATGTAATGACAAAAAATCTAACAATAAGACAAATTAAAGTTTTATTTGCAAAATCAAAATTTATATAATTAAAAAATTCTTATTGTCTGTCTTAAGAAATTAGATTTTAGAATATGCTTATATTAATACAACTTGAGCAAATTAGAAATCAAAAAGTCTGGTCATGAGAGATCGCATATTCGATCAATTAAAACCTTTATATTTAGTATGACTAGGCAGCAATTGGATATTAATATCGCCTCACTGCTTGAGCAAGGACTCTTCCATTGCTTTCTTAATGTTGTCGAACGAGTCAGCTCCTTAAAGTATGAGGTAAATTAAAAATCAAAAAAACCAAACCAAGATAATCAGGAGTTCCAGCCTCCCATGCTTCTAATCGACTTGTCTCTTTGCGAACAGTTGTCGTCAATTCCTTAAGAAATAATATTAGAATAAATCCAAGAAATAAAATCACATCAAAATTATAAAAAAACATAGATACATAAATCTCAAAAGACTCTTAAATTTTAACAGCAATCATGTTAGAAAAAAGGAAACATGTTAAAGAAGAAATTCTGAATACCAAAATAAGTAATACTATTAACTGGTGTTAATTTTAAGCTTAAAACAGCAAAACTCACAGGCAAACGAGAACTAAATGTCATCACATCAGACAAGGAATGAGGAAAGTCAGGCTTAATTTGGGAAACCTCTGAAGTGTCCGGCAGATGACCTTGCACCATTCTGGAATAAAGATCACGCCATTCCTGAAGTTTTTAAAAGAAATTAGACAAATATAAGACACACTCGATGGTAATCCGAGAGATAAGTCAGTCCTTCCCCGCTCTCATAATGCACAAGCCATGGTTTTTGTTTGCCCAAGAAATGAACGATCTTTACTTGGGGTGCAAAGCTAAAAGAAAAAGTAATTTAGATTAGGCTATAGATAAATAACCGTTTTACAGCTGCAGCATAAGCAAAAATCGCACTAGTGGTAACATTGTATGTAAATGGAAGACGATGAGAAGCATCCCATTCACGCCACCCACTGAATAAAGAAATGATTTTGTCTAATAAATAAAATATAAACCTAAAGTAAGCATTCAAAAGTCCTTGATCACCGCCATCAAACGAACCGTGAGTTACAGCAAATTGTAGAAGATTATTATAAGTTTCCAAAGATGGTACATAAACAAAAACACCTGAAAATATGATAAATCTACAGATAAATTTAAAAATAAAATTAAGAGCATAGTTAGAAAAAAATGATACCAGTGTTAAAAATGTCTGGCCATCCAATATCTGGAGCAGCAGAAAACTCAGGTCGGTCAAAAAGTTCATCGCAGTTTTTAACTACCTAAGAACTTATTTAGTTTTTAAATCGTAATATATAAATAACAAAAGTGTCAGCGTCAAGAAAGACACATTTATTATATTGAGTCAATCGCCAGCAGTGCAACTTAGTAAATGTAACTCCAAGATCAGGACGTCCAATCAAAGCAAGATTAGCTTCATCACCACTGTCCAACACGTTAACCTGATTAGATAATTAACGGGTTTTATTACGAGTTTAAAATTAGAGTTACCTCAGTAGAATTGTCGAAGACTTCCTCCAATTTATTTCTGAAAATATCAATTTTTAGGCAATTTTAAGTACTTTGTATCGAAAAGTTCCTGGCGTCAAACCCAAGTAAATTTTCAAAAGAAAAATAAAAAAGACCTCAAATTGAAGGATACTCCAGAAGTGTAAAGGACATGCAATTTATGAGTAGTTCCAACGTTGCGCAGTGAATGAGCTAATACAAGAGCGCCGACAGCGTATCCGTCATTAGTGGCCAAAGTTACCCAAGCAGTATTATCAGAAGTCATAATAAAATTCTTTTGAAATAAAAAACTAAAATAGAAAGAGAGTCACATAAACATTAAAATAAAAAAGCAAAAATTTCTAAAATGAGTCAAGAAAGAATTTATCGGGTTTTATTAATATCATTTTGGTACTCAACTTGCTTTCTTTCTAAAATTTTTATTAAATGCTGTTAGAGGCTAGTGCGGACCTGGATCCCGCGCAGGATTTTGATGAGTTAGCGCATGCGTGTAACGAATTAACGTTTGTTTTTAATCCAATTTTAGTTTTGTATTAATAGATGATTAAAATTTTCTTCACGAAACTATGCCATAAATTATTATTTTTTGATACAATTATATGTTTGCTTCTTGGGCTTTTACTTTATCTTTTTCCCAAATTTGTCGGTGACTTTGTTTTGGTAGGTTATTAATGAATGCTAACTTTTTAACATATAAATTTATAGCAACGTTCCACCGATGGAGTTCACTGGCATTTATTAAGGTGCGTGGGTGGTCACCTCTTAGCTTCAACGTTCTTCAGCCGAAGTTCTGGTTCAACTCATTCTACATCTTTAATTAGATCAGCATGTATCGTAATGCGCCTTCTCTCCGGGGTGTTATGCTCCTTCATTTTTCTCCACACACTATCTGTACATCCAAACCTTGTTCACCCAGGTTTCAATTGGAATTCCAAAGGATTTCTTATTATACATAGTATATTTCAGTGCTAATTCGAACTTTAATTTCGCTCAGCCTTGGGTGTGCCTTACTCTACATTATATTACTGCTAGTTTCTGGGTGGCCAGTTGGTAGTTTATTTTGACATTCTTCTAAAAAATTCCAAATATCTTCACAGAAAGTGATCAATTAAAACCGTTTGAGTGCTCAGAAAGGGCAGCTATTCAAGGCATTCATGGTGCACTTTACCAACTAGACACAATTGCTGCTGTTTCAATAGGACTTGCGTGGATTTCTTCACCACAATGGCTCTTAAACAGACAGGTTTCTCAAGATTCATTCTCTTTTTCATGATTTTTTAAATTAAGGTTAGTCTAACTTTGGATGCCAGTCATGAATTATGCGGTATCTTAGTATTAAAAATATTTATTGAAATATTAATTTAAAGGCCGTCTAATGGGATTATTCTTCGTTTGTTCGCATGTAATTTTTTTAGAAATTTTTTAATTTTAAAAGATTTATTTAGGTGATTAGTGCGCATGCTGTAAGTTTCTATTCAATATTTCATATACAGTTATCCAAATTAATTAGATGCATATAAGAAGCCATTCTGATTTGGCGATTGCAGCAGAAACTAGGGCAGTACTTTGTATTTTTATTTTGTCTGCTCAAATTTGGTCTCAGATTGCTTACACAAAGGACTGGTCAGGGAAGGTAAAATTTTCATGAAATGAACATTGAGAAATACCAAACAAATGAAATTTTTAAATAAAATCTCATTTAGCATTGGATTGGCATCTCCCTCTTCTCTACATGGACTGTGATTGCAGTTATGTATCGTTTATATCTTTGGACATTCATGAAGTCCCCACTTTACCAAACGCAGGACAGAGATTTACGTGAAGGTACAAAAAAACAAATATAAAATGTGTCTTATTTACGTTTTTATACCTGAGATCATTTCCTATATGTTTTCTTGCCAGTTAATCTCTTGGATAAATAATTTTTAATTCAATTTCGTTGTTTTTGTTTTTACCCTTCCTTTCTTTGCCTTGCGACGATGCTCGATCGATTTTACTATATCCTCTATTCTAAGATATCCATTCAAGTGTGAGCAACTGCCAAATTTTTTCGTATTAAATTCCGTAACAAGCATGAAAGTAGTCAATTAACCGGTGAAACGAATCACTGTTAATGTAAAAAATATAGAAGAGCCTTGATAATGACAGAAGGCACGACTGCAAGTAAAGGTGTTGGACATCATCATAAGGATTTGCACTTCGATCAGGTAGTTGTGAAAATAAAATATTTATTACAGACAAATAGATTGTCAATGAGATCCGTGATATTCAACTGATCGTCGACAATCTCCTCTTTGGATCGGTTTTTCTCAGACAACCTCGAGGTGTCTCTGAAGGCGCTGGTAAATTTTCATGCGCTAATCGTCTTCTAAAGAAGTTTTAATTAACATGTACTATTTTAGTCCCTAAGAAGCCTAGTGATGTTCCGAGTTTGGAAGAAGTTTCACAACAAATCGATGGAACGTAAGTTGAAGGCGTCATGATCTTTATATGAGTTTTCACCAAAGTAAAAACATCCTATCTTTTTCCATTTTTTACAATGCTTTATCTGCTTTAAAAGGCATTCTTTCAGAATCACGCACATGCATAGTTTGTCAGGCCGACTTAATGAACTTTTGGAGAATAAGGATAATGTAAGCTTATAGAAATATGCTTTAGATAATGTAAATAGAAATAACTAAGAGCAATGATAGAATATATTTCTATTCTTACATAGGAATGCTTTGAAGATCAAATCGATGAATACTTAAGAGAGTTAGAAGATTCTGAACGAACCTTGGCTGCGTTAAAACCAGTTAATTTTAATTAATTTTGCAAGAGATATTTTATTTCTCCTGAAGATGCTTAATCAAGAGAATCTTACAGAAGGAGAAATAGGAAAATCGGATGTTTCTTGGCTTTCTTGGAGACGAAACACACTGGGAGCAAAATTACATAGGTTTGGCAATATTTTCTAGATACAGAAATTCCTATATTTTGATTAGAGAAAGCAACGAGCTACATTCTCTAATAGAAGGCAGTGAAAATGGTGACAATGTAATAAACTTATGCGAGTTTGATATACTTTTTATCAAATCAGATTGAAAAGACAGCAAAAAATAGATTGAAGACTGCCGAAGGGCTGCTAAAGACGGCAGATAGTTTGCAAAGGAGCGCTCAGTACCTTTCCTGGTAAGGTTGTACAGGACTTAGTTGATCATACTTTGATCGATCATACGATTTGTTAATAAACAACGCGGATTTTTAGGTTCACAACCCGTGTAATGGAATACAATGAGACGCTACCTGAGATTGAGAAAGTAATAATTCGAGTTGTAGGGATTTTATATATTTTTCGAAGGATTTTACTTGCTCATTAGTAGCTCAATGGGTCCAAGAGGAGGTGAACAAAGTACAAGAACATCACAAAAATTGCAAGGTAACAAGGTATTTAACCACATAGTAAACCCATTTTTCAGAATTTTTGTTCTGAATTGGCAAGCAAGACGGAAAAATGAATACAAGAACATTCAATTGCACAAGATAAGGAATAATACAGAATAAAAATTTAATTCAAAAAAGTAAATTTCACACATCTTCGTTAATGATTATGAGCTGTTTTTTCTTGACAATTATTTGGGGTATTTTGGTATTCATCCACTCAAATCCATTCGCGACATCAAATGAAGGAAAGAAGAAGAGAAAAGATTTCTCTCGTCTATATTTGCTCATCTCTCGTTTTCCTCTTTTTCTCTAAGTAGTGAGAGATAAAATGTTTGAAAAAATACATTATGCCAAAAAAATTTTATTTAAAACCACACCACCCTCACAAATGGAAAATTTAAGGACCTGGAAATCATGGGTAGGAAAACCACCGACTCAGTTCAATAAGCACGTTTTCCATATTCTGATGCTCCAAATAAGCCCCCGTCCATATTCTGCCGGTGGAAAATTTCAAACCATTCCATTTCTAATTGAAGACAAGTTGATCTGGTAAATTTTCAAAAAAGAGGAGAATGAAAGAAAGAGAAAAATGAGAAGAGAAAAGATCGCAGTTGCGTAAAATTTTTAGCGCACATTTTTTGCCTTTTTTTCAAAATCATGGCAAACTTACATCCAGAATGAGCATCTTCTTCCACCACCAAAAGCATGTTCCTTAAGCATCCAAGAGCACTTCCACCATCCATTGCATGTTCTTCCACCAAACAACAGCATATTCTTCCCACATCCACAACTGAAAGCCCCCAAATCTCTTGAAATAAAAAAATTTATTTTTTCAAATTAAAATTTTTTAAAATTAAAAAAAAATTTAAAGAACCACGCCAGACCATACATCCATCATCCATTGCATGTTCTTCCACCATTCAACGGCATATTCTTCCGTTCTACCACCAAACAGCTGAAAGTCCGCAAATCTATTAAAAATCAAAAATTTAATTTTAAAAATTTTAGGTTAAAAAAAAATAAAAAAATATTAAAAAGACCACACCACCCCATATTCTTCAGCTCCACCATCCAACGCATGTTCTTCCACCATCCACAGCTGAAAGCCCCAAAATCTCAAAAATAAAATTCATTTTTTAATTTAAAATTAAAAAAAATCTTTAAAAACACAACCACACCAGACCATTCCATGCTGCCATTGTTGCACATCACCTTGAAAAAAACATTTTGAAAAATCAGCCAAAAGACCAGCTAGTAGACGTACCACCATGTAGAAAATCTGCCAGCCTATAAGTGAAAAGTTGAAAAAAAATTTTTTAATTTAAATTTTTTTAGTTTTTTTCGCAATTTTTTGCCTCGCGCGCTTTAGAAAGACAGAATTGAAGATAAAATAATAGAAGATAAAGAGATTAAACAAAAAGCACAACAGAAACACGAAAAAACACGAAGAAAACACAAACAAAGTATCACAAAAGCAAAACAACAAACAACCAAATCAAATCAGAAATTAATAAAAAAGGAAGCCAAACTTTTAAACAATTAATGAACACAAATTTGACATTATGTTATTAACGCCAAAATTTAAAAAACTGATTTTTTAGCTCTGAAATCAGCTGCTCTGAAATCAGAATTTACCTTATAGATAATTTACATTTCTATTTGATCACATCCATTTAATATGATCACTTTTTTTTTGACATTTAAGATTATTTTTAATGGTTATTTTTTCTTCCTAATTTAATATTTCAACTGCAGAAAGCTAATTATCTACTATGCTTTTACCGGTTTGTTTCATCTTTTTATTAATTTATTTATTTTTTCTTCAAAGGAAGGGTGCGACTGCCTGCTTCATCTAACTTTTTCAGAATCTGTCAATTCACTAGTTTCAAATCGAGAACACAACATCTTTGTTGCGTTGACAAATACTTTTCTCTACTTTTACCTTGCGGATGTAAGCTTTTCCTTATTTAATAACTAAAAATATATAAAGTTCAATTAAAAATTTTATTTTAGACTCATCTGCTAGCTTGTATATATCAAAGAGAGGATGAAGATATTTCAGAAAGAGGCTTTTTCAAAAAAGCATATTGGAAACCAGACTCAACTGCGATTGCTGTGACGGTTTGATTTTACTGTCCATTACTTATTATTAGTTTTTAAATTATGTAGGATGGATTACATTGACTAGTTGTTTATTTTTAGTTTGTTAATTTAGACTTCAAAGAATTTTGTTTGCATATTTAATGTTGAAATTTCACGCGAATCATCTTTCAATTTACACGATCCTGTCGGAGAAAATACAGATTTTACCCGTGAATCGACTGAGCTCTTCATGAACAAGAGTAGGCCGCATATCAACGTAAATCTTGCCGTTGTGGCAAGATTGGAATCTACACCAACATGGTCTTATTTTTTAATCGTAGGATCAATTTTTAATTTAATTCTTATGTTAGCATTCTTACATTCAAAGAGGAATTGTTTGTTTGTTTGAAAGATGGTTGGTTGCACAGACTAAGTTGGTCAGGAAATATTTTACATGAACTTTCCTTCAATATTCGTTCTATTCAACAGGAGCAGACCAGCAACAATAAAAGTAAGTGGTTTTAGGAAAATTTTATAATTCGATTTTTTAGATCAACGTAAGGATGTTGATTATTTTGTCTCCGACATTTCTCCGTTTCTCGGTGGAATCTGTATTGTTTATAGTGATGGCAAGGCTGCGTTAGTTGTATCGAGTATCTCTGAATTTCGTCCTGGATCAATAAGCGTTCTTTTTGCTGGAGGATTAAATGATGCTTGTTGTTGCTCGACTAATTTTAAATTCCGTCTTCTCTATTTTGGGTGTAAAAAGTTTGTTTTACCTTTATAACAAATTCTATTTTGTTAATTTAAAAAATGATATCTCGAAATCTCATAATCTTATTGTTAATCTTAGTTATTTTTTAATAATAGCGGTGAAATCGCTGCGTATTCAACGAACGATGTAGATGGCGGACTGATTCAACTTTTTAGAATAGGTTTATCTATCAAAGATGGAACTGAGCTGTTAGAAAAGATTTCTTCTATTAGGCAAATAAATTGCTTAAGTCCTTCTGGTGATGCTTTTGCTGTTTTGTGGGATTCTAAACAGAATTCTGCCTTTAGTAACCACAATGGTATTTACATAATTATTTTTTAAATTTATTTTATACCATAGGCGATCTTATTAATGGAGATGCTGAACTAATTTTTGCAAAAACTAATAGTCATCATATGTCTTGTCCGTCAGTCTTGGCAATCTTTAGTCCTTTTGGTGAACAATGGTGGTGTTCTTTGGAAGATAGTACAATCGCATTAGGTAAAAATCGTCAAAGGTATTAAAATCTTGATATTTTGATTATTTTTGACTTTAGTAATACAACCCTTAATAATTACGGGTATTCATCTATGGATTGGTCGTTGGAAGGTTATCAACTTTGGCTTGGAACATCAAATGGTAATCTTCATTTGATCAACATTGTTAAATCTATACAGGTTTTCTCATTTACCATCAATTATAATTCCATTCTTAAGAGTATCCATGATGCGATGGTATTTGTGGGCTCCGATCGTATTTTTGTTTGTCCAACAACTCAAGACGAGCAGATTGCTAGTCACTTGATATGGCAGTTGATAAAACCTCCTCATGGCTATATCACTACAAATTGGCCGATAAAAGTTGTTAATTTTTTTAATAATTTATTTATACTATATTTGTCAATTATAGCACGTCTCGTTGTCAGTTAGTAGACTTACTGATTTTGATAAGATACTGGCGATTGGAGGATCTCACGGATTTTGTTTTTTCAATTTTAGAACTAAAAAATGGCGAATGTTCAGAAAGGAAGCTGAGGTTATAACTTAAGTTAAGAACTCGAGAAAAACGCATGATTCTTTTTTGAAGTATACGGGCGTTTTTCTTGCAGTCGATTTTTTATACGGTCGTTTTTTTCTTTAGGAAAGATCGTTATTTCTTACTGGAGGGTTAGACATTTTTGGTTCTTTCATTCTTTGTGCAGCATGTAATCTTGACACAAAGGACGAACTACTCTATGTTTTTCGTATAGAAGATCAACTTGATGTAGAGTTGGCTCATTTTATTTCTACTAATAGAATTCTCCAGATGAAAATATGGTTATTTATCTTTAGTTTAAAATTTTTACATTTAGTACTTTTTATAGTAATTCTTTTCTGTTGACTTTTGGTGTTGATTCAATGATCAGCATATACTCACTTTCAATTTCGGACATGGAACAATTACAAATTGAGTGTATTGCTGAAATCAGAGTTGCTGAGTTTCTCCATCATCCAAATTTTAGTTTTTGTTTAAATATATTTTTATTTCTATTGTTTTTAGGTCTAATATCTATGGAACTGGCAAAGCTTAACTTTCATTCAGGTAATTTTCTATTTATGCATGTTTCCTTTTGTTACTTATCTACAAATTCTTGAATCTGTAGTTAAGTATTGGTATAACAAGGAGATTATAATTCCATTTAGATGCCTTGTCATTTTGCAGTGATCTTGATTCATTACTTATAAATGCATCTGGTCATTTGTTACTTTTGAGTCCTATGGAATCTTCTGTCCAACAGCTGAAAGGCCAACATAAGGAAATTTCCAATGAAAACATATTAGAATTTCAAGTAAATTTTAAATCCTATATCAGTAGCAAAATCTATATATTCTAGCTACACCCGCCAACATTAGTGGCGTCATATGTCGAAGAATTCTGGGTTGTTCATCCTTTTAGTTGCTCATCTTTTTTTCGTGATGAGAAATACAATTTTACAATTCCATATTTAAGTGAAGCACTTTGGATAAATGCAGGGTGTAGAAAGTTCAGGGTTTGTTAAATCTTTATTTCAACAATTAATTCTAACTTCATCCTAGTTGTGGTTACCGCTTTCAATTGATTCCCAAGACAAAAACATATCATCTGATCCTATTAAGCTGCCACAACTTCGACAAAATTCTCGTGCCTTCATATCGCGCCGAATTATGATTCCATTCAGTCTGGAAATTTATCCCTTCTGTATCTCTTCTCTGCTTTTGCTTTTAATTTTTCTTTTAATTAAAGATATTGATCATAATTATCTGGCTTGTGGAGCGAATGTAACTTCTTTGAGTTTTTCCAATATTACAAGCAAAATTGCTTCTACTGATGACATTTCAACTACTTCAGAGCTTACGGAGGGTGATTCACTTAGCGATTTTGTTTCTTTAGCAAAAAGTGATGATGATGCTGTTCTTTCTGTGCGAAGCTTAACAAAAACATATGAAGTTTTTAATAATTTATGAAATATGTATATGTAAAATTCCAGGTTTTTATTCACAAGTTAATCAAACAACTTTTAAAGCGAAATCTAGGTATATTCAATTGTGTTATTACTTTTAAGGCTTTTTTATTCAAGGATCGTATGCTTTTGATCTAGCGTCTGCTTGTCGTTCCATCTCCTATTTTGGACATATACTTGAGCTTCTTTTACACGATCTGTTGGACGAGGTTTTTTTTAAAGATTTGTTCCGATATTTTAATCTCGCCGTAAAGGCGTAAATATCCATATACTAAATGACAGTTTTAAATTACAACTTTAGGAGGCATCGTCATCGGAACCAATACCAGGTTTTTTATAACAAAAATAATATTCTCCTACTATTTTTTATATTTTAGATCCACTCTTACCTAGAGTTGTTTCATTCTTACGTGAATTTCCGGACGAATATCTTCCAACTATTATTCACTGTGCTCGCAAAACTGAGCTTGCTTTTTGGAATCTTCTTTTCTTCGTGAGCAACCATCCTCGTCAACTTTTTCAAATGTGTCTCGAGGAAAGTCGCCTTGAGTATGTTTTAACTAGAACATTGCTTAAAATTTTATATTTAGGCTCGCTACAAGTTGTCTGGTCATTTTACATAGTTTGACGAGTATTGATGAAAGTTCTAGGGTTTTATATTTTTACGTTTAATATATTTTATTATTTTCAGCTAGCCTGTAAACTGCTTGAAGAGGCTAAAAGAAAGCAAAGGTGGAAAGTCGCTCAGGACATCATCAGGTACTTTATAAGCGTTTATTAATAGACACTGAACTTAACTGACAAGTAAAAAACTCCAGTCTTTCAGATTTATGCGGAACATAAACCGAGCAACTGAAAAAGATTCTGATTTAGAGAATGTACCAACAAGTCCAATCCAAGGAAAACTAACATCTTTTCATCATCAACATGTTACCCCTCCTTTCAATTTGTCAAACGATGAGCTGAGCTTCCCATTGTTCAGTTCTCAAGTTGAAATTGGTTTGTCTTTTATAAATAGCATATTTATGCAAATATGTAGTTCCTTTAAAATGAATAATGGATTAATAAAAATTAATTTAGAACCTTCTTATGTTCAGCAAAGAAGAATATCGGGATCAGGAAAATCGTCGGATCCATCAAGACATGTAACTGCTTATACTGGCGTACGTAGATTGAACTGATTGGCTCAAATTATTTGTTAATTTATGTATAGGAACTGTTTTCGTCTTTTAGGCATTGTATTTTAAATTTAAACTCTTTCCTAAATTTTTAGTATTGTCACTTAATTTAGAAATTACAAACGGTTTTGAAACTATAGTCCTCAATTCTTCTGAAAGTAATCTGTGGTCTCATTATTAGGGTAGTGACTCTCATTTAAATCATTGAATTCTTTAAGTTGTGTTAGATTTTATAATTGGCAATTGATAATTTAGACATTTAAATTTTATGTGTTTTTAAGTTAATTGGTTGTTGGGGTAGGGCAATTTGTTTATTTCGCTTCATATTTTGTTTTCCTTTCAACCGACGATTAATCATTTTACTTTTACGCAATGCTGTAATCATATTTCTTACAACGACTAATGGCCTTTTGAAGAAGAACAAAGGAGGGCAGTAAAAGCGAGTTGATTTTGTTCCACTAATTTCGTACATATTCGTTCAGGTTTTCGTCATTATTTTCCATTGTCTTGAGTCTGAACTGCGTACGTGTATATTCTAGTTTTAAGATTTCTGTTAAATTGATTTCAGCCTATTTTTTAACAACTTAAAAATGAGTTTAGGAAACTAATGATCTGATGTCATTTTATAAATATGCTGTGGGTTCAAAACTTTTGAATATGTATAAAATGCATTTGTTAAAGCCTTGTGTTAGATTTAACATTTTATTGAATGCAATTTTAGCCCTCTTAATTAGTGTAAATTCTATTTTCCTGCCGCCAAGTGCGTAACTATACTCTTTACCTTTTTAACCTTTCTTTCTTGAGACGTGTCGTTAAGGCATTTGACCTCAGATGAGAATGAGCTATTAGCTATGGAGTGTGGTCATTCTACTGAAATGAAGAATGGAAGAAAACATCCGTGGGCGGTATCTCTAATGACAAAAGTAATTAACCTCTAGAAGCACACTCGGAAGTATTTCGGAAATTTTTTACTTTTTGTTAGGGGCGCAACAAATTAGGTGGCAGTGTGATTTCTCCTTTCCATGTTCTTACAGTTGCACACGGATTTGTTTTATTCGACAATAGTGGTGGCGGTCCTTGTGAGTAAGTCGTGTTATAACTGATTTTTGTTATGGCTTGTTTTATACTTAACAATTTTCGGAGTTGTTGAAGATTGTTTATAATTTATAAGAATATTGTTTAAATTTAAGAGTTTCCGGATATAGACGTTTCAGCGATTTGCAAAGCTCGTGGAGTGTTGGTAAGAAGGATATTTAAAAACTTTTTTGCCAAAACCTTAAATTTTAGCATATGGTTCGGACTGTATTCGCGAAGAGGCAAATGATCCAGCATGTGCCAAGGCAAATATTACACATAGTCGTGTATGTTGAATTATTATTCTTTCATTTTTATAAGTTCAGATCAGGGCAATTTATATAGACGATGGGTTTGCTGATGGAGGTGATTATCTATTGTATATTGTAGACTTATACATACTTAAGAATGTATTAATGGACACGATTGGGCAATTGTTGAACTTGAAGATCGGTAGCTCGCCTTAAATTTAATTCACCAATAAAATTTTAATGAAGAATCAAATTTTCGGATGTAGTGCAGCCAATTTGTCTTCCTATGAAGGGGCAAATTCCAGCGGATGGTAAAATTCTCACCGTGAGCAGCTGGGGAAGAAGAGACGGTACGATTAATTAATATTATCAAGTACTCAGTTTTTCAGCTTTTCATAAAGGTGATATTCTAATTCGAGAGATACCAATGCGCCACGATGCGGGATGTAAGGTAAAATTAAGCTTTAATGCTATTGTTCAAATAATTATTTTAGAAGAGGCCGTGGGCGGACAGGTTTATAAATCCTTTTACAAATTTATTTAGAAAGTTAATTATAGGATGCCAACTGACGTGTAATCTTTGTAACTTGATTTCCAATTTTTAATTTTAAAAAGGTAGTGAGGACTATCTCTGTGCAAAGGCGCTGAACCCTAGAGATTTTCGAACTTTGCGAACTTGCCACGTTTGTTTAAAGTTCTAAATTACATTCAGTTTGATTGGATTTAGCAAAATGTTTATATTATTTAATTATTTCTTTAAAGGGTGATAGTGGATCTGGTATGGAAGATGTACGTAATTTAAAACGCGTCCATTTAACATCTGTCAGAAATATACGGATTCTCAACAACAATATGACACATGATTTATCTAAGAATGGTGAAACTGCTAGTAATATTGAAAATAGCATAATTTTCGATAACAAATTGATATTTTAGTTTCTCGACAAATATTACATTCTCCACTTGCTGTTCCTCAACTGGAATTTATGCGTAGCTGGTCAAATGCAAAGAAGAAACGACAACGTTTAAGGAGGAATATCAAAACAAAAAAAGATTCAAGCACTTCAATAAATGACAAAATAATTTCATCAGTATCGAGTGATGATTCCTTAAAAGTTGGCATGGTGGTAAAACCATCAAGAGATGCGGTACAAAAAGGTAATAAGCATAATTTGATATCTATTAATATTACTTAGACAGTTGTAGAATAAATTTGAAAAGTTGTTACTATAAAGTGTATGTATAAATATATTGAATATTTAGAGCTTATTGGAATCACTTCTTATGGCTCGAGACAATGCGCTTCAAATGAGGTTAATGATTTTGTACATCTATAAATTAGTATGGGAGCCAGACATATATTGTTGACTTGAATGCTTTTTATCTGTAGAAGTTCGTTCATTTCTAACAAACATCGTTGTCAAATAGTTTGACAAGGAATTAAATATATGCCGGGTTTATGTCAATCCCATTTTACGTATGTTTTTGACGACTGTTACTAGGAACCCTATTTATCTTTGATTTTGTTATTGTTGGTGATTACAGAACTCCCTTTATTTTAAGCCCATTTATATTTTGTGACAAGTTTTTTTATTTTAGTTGGCTCGATTCACTCGCGTTTCAATCTATCTAGGTAAAATCTGTTCATTGACTGGCATATGTTACCCATTAAATCATTAACTTTGTCAAATAAACGAGAACCGGCATTTTGTATTTTTTACTTTAATAATAAATTTTTAATTTTATAAATAATTGAGCATTATAAATATGTTTAGAATATTTAATTCTTGATAAATAATTTTCCATTTCTTTGTAAATTCTTATTAAAAAGAAAACTTAAAAAGGTGCGGAATATTTTACTTGCCCATTTGATTTTTGCCTTTCGTTCTTACGTTTCAAATATTAAAACTGCACAAATTTACTGACTAATATCGAGCAAGTTCTTTATCTGCGAGAGTTATTCATTTTATTGTTGTTTCTCATCAACTTTGTGGTAATCAATTGCGCATACACCACCTTCTTATATTAGTAGTAAACACCTATTTGTTTCCTTACCTCAATTAATTTAATTTTCTCTTCTTACATGTTGACATGAGGAATGAAATTTGAATGTATGTATTACAATGAATGGATCAGTTAATCAGAAACAACCTACTATATTTCCACAACAGGTATAATAATTAAATATTAAAATAAGTTTAACCAACAGCCGATGGAACTTTGTCCATCTGAATTGAATCGGCAAAGTGTGCAGGTGGCTCATGTTAACTCATTTTCTTTACAAACACTTGGTGATGGAGTGCACAAACAAGTATCACGTGCAAATTCATATAGAAGTTTAAGTGATTAAATGCTTTATTAATATCTAATAACTAATTACTATGGTGATAAAACGGAAAATAATTTCAATTTGTAGCTATTACGATTTGGTTCTTTTATTAGAACTATTCAAATTACATAGATCTATTTTTCCTTTTAGAAACTTCAGAATTTCAGTTCAGATTAACGAAAATACATTTACAATTTTAGATGAATATTCTGATCAAGATAAGTTTGTGGAAAGGCACAACACAACGGCTGAGATATATCAGATATTCAAGGTTGAAAATCTTTTTAAACCATAGAAATTCAATTTATCTTATACAGGATAACGTTGATACTCTGTTCTCTCGTAAAATCCTACCAGAAAAGCAGGCTGAATTTGTTAATCGTATATTAACCATTGTAGGACAGCTTTTGATTTCCATGGAAGCAGAAAAGCAATATCTGGTTCTTAAAATATTCAAATAATTATAATTTTCATTAAGATGAGTGAGGTGCTTTGTGGCTGGGCTGTACAACAGCAAAAGCTTTCTGTAAGAATATAGGAATATTTACTTAAACTTATTTATCGGCAGGTGGCAGCGCAATGGACCCAACAGATGAACTATTCACTTCTGAACACAATCGACACGCAGTAAATAAAATTATAATTGATGAAAATTTATCTGTTTTATAGGTTCGAATATTTTGGCGAATTGTTGGAACAGACCCTGACAGGTCTGGGATATTTAGTCTCAGAGTATCCCGGTATCGGGTTTGAGCAATACCAACAGCAATTACGACAAATGACTCATCTTTTTCTATTCTACTCAATCATTGTGATTTTTATTATTTTTTTTAAATTTTTAAATATTTTTCTATTTTTTAATGTATCACGCCAACCGCCTTCAGGTTAGTTTTGAAAAAATTAACATTAGAGTTAATTCCTTAATCGTGTCTCTTGAGAAATTCTTCCAGAATAAAATTAACAATTTTTATTTAAGCTTTTTAAAATTTTAGTTGTGGTTAAGTGCGGTGAGGCTGAAAATCACAGGCGTAGTCGATTCTGGTTTAATACGGAAATAAGGTTTTTTCACATTTTTTGATTTTTTAAGAAAAATAAGATTGAATTGAGAATTAACTGTCTCTAATATAAAATGTTTATTGTTAGGATATTAGGCGGACGTGCCTTTGGATTGGATCGTTTGGTAGATGGAGTTTCCATTCAATGTCTTTTGATCACTGACGAAACTGTTTGTTTTAGGAATTTACTAAAGTTTTTAATTCCACTTAATATGGAACATTAAAAAATTGACATAATAAATTAGAGATGAATTATTATTAATCAGGCTAAAAGATTGAGAAATAATGCATACCATGACATGTAATTATAAATTTAAACTTTATTAAATCTAATTAACCTCACAACAGTTGTGAACACGAAGAGTTTGCTGTTGAACCAATGATAGGTCATTTGAAGAATTTTGATCCAGCGATTGTTGAAGATTCTGGAAATGACCAACCAATTGGGCCTATAATGGTTGCAAAATTTGAAGACATGGCATGTATTAAATATTTTCTAACAATAAGATAGTTTATAGTACTTTAAAAACATTGTTTCTATTTAGCGCGTAGCAAAGAAGGAGCAATTACGGAGGGAGTCTGTAGCACAGGTAGTATATAATTGTTATTTTAATTTGCTATTTTACTTTAAATGTTTTAACATAACAATGTGTGCATTTTAGAAACGATACCATCTCTGCTATACGATTAAACTACAAACCTTAAAGCATCAAATTGATTTGGTTGGAAAAAAGGTTGTTTACTTATTAAAGTTATTCTTTGACATTTTAAATTATCTTGTTTCGGTTTTAATTTAAATAGTTTTTTTAGGTTTCATTGCCTTTTGCTATTCTTGTAAGTTTAACTTTTTTTTAATTAATTTTAATTCGAAATTAAGGTTGGACCAAAAATGGATGTCGATGCCAAATTGTTTATGGAACGCTCATTTGCCGATTTCGTAATTCACGGTTATTGTTCTAATTATTAGATAGTAGGTACGACGACCGGATGGAGAGTTACCAGCCCTGGTGAATGGTCAAGAGATGGTGAATGCACTTGAAATGAAATTTCAGGCTTTTTTATCCTTTTTATTCTTATAATAAAAAACGCATTAGGCTTTACTGGAGATTCCACAAAAACCTACCGATCAAATCGCTCTAAACCAACCTAGACCGTTTAATCTTGTATCAAAACAGCATCTTCTGGGAAGGTAAAATTTGTCGTACATTGTTTACTATAATATTCTTGATAGTTTTTTCCTAAAATGTTTCTTACCTTATAATTTTGAAAAAAATATTTAGAATTTCCCTTTTAGACTTAAGCCGGATGTTAATGGACAGGTGCCTGTTGAGAATTTTTTGAGGGTATGTTGAACTATAAATATATGAATATTTCTTTAATTAGACACTTAAATCCTTTTTTTTTGTAAAATTTTTAGATTTATAGGGTACTATAATATGTACTTTTTCATTTCCAAAGAAGGGTTTATGCATCTTTGCTCCAAAGTTTAAAATGTTTTAAACAGTAACTATTAGATGCCAGTAGCTGAAGAATTTTGTATAAATAAAAAGGCTGTTAGTGCTAAGGAAAGCGGAGCTCAAACTCCTCTTGCCAATAGTAGCGGTGGTACAAATTTGCTTGGTGCAATTGATGGAGAATGGAAATTGGTTCCCTTCTTTGAATGGTTCTTTAAATTGGTATGATTTCGGAATATATGATAATTGGTTTTTACATTAATTTAGGCCGAAATGGTGAACAAACATTTTTTGCAAATGTGGAATGACGGGTATTGCTTGGTTTATTTTACTATTTTATATTTGTAGATTAATTTTTGGCTTTTGCGGTAAAGAGGAAGCAGAACGTTTACTGATGCAGTGTCAAAGGTTAGAATTGGAAATACATATTATTTGGTTAACTTTCCCAGGCCTACGTTGTTGGTCCGCTTTTCAGATATTGAATTTGCCAAGGTAAAATTACAATAATAATTAAATTACTATAATGATAATAAATTAAGCAAATTAGTGTATACAAATTAAGAATTTTTATATTTTTCGGAAAATATAAATATAATTTTCGTTAAATATATGTGAATAAATTGTATTTAGGTCAAGATCAGTGTCAGCTGCTTTGGAAGTTCGTTAAGCCTTAATCACAAATTTTTGCAATTACTAATTTTATTTTCTTGCCAGAAACCCAGCACCATTGGTATGATCAGGTTTGTAACACGCTTAAAAATCTGCATTTTTATTATTAAAATATATAATTGATTAATGAGTTAACTTTGAGTTATTATTTTCTTATCAGATAGAGCTACAAGGACGCAGTCTTAGCCAGGAGCTACTCAATAATAAAAATTATGAAAATATTGAGTTCATTTGGCCTCAAACAAATATTGAATGGGCACTGGGTGCTCGAGAAAGATGCCTATCAATTTCCTGCGCTGCGCAACGCAAGCCGAGACAGTTGCAGCCATCGGCCCTCTATTTTGAAAATCAAGGTGCAGGAATGGGATCCCAAAGCTCATCTGGACTTAGGTTTTGATTTAAATAATCCCTCTTGCTAAAAATATTTTCCATTTTCATTTATATTGTTGAAAACAAATATTTTCAAAACTAAAAAAATTTTGAACAAGTTATTTTTAAAAATTAGTTATGTTTAGGTTAGGTATATAAGTGACCAATATAGCATCACATTGACCCATATATAGTTTTTATTTGATCGATTATGCAATTTAGCAAGGTTTTCATACGTGTGATTAATTAGGACGAGGCTGACAGTCTTTCTATTTAGTTGGTCACAAATAGTTTTTCATAGTAATCCTTTGCTATACTCTCACATTTATGCAAGTAAATTCATGCATTCTATTTCAATTTATTAAGTTTATAATCAAACTTAATTTTTTCGCCAATAAATTATTCGAATTATTTAATTAGGTTGTTTTTAAAATTTTTAAACTTTTTTTGCATTTTTAAATAACAGGAAAAATATTTTTCTCATTGTAAACACTGTTTATTGTAATTTCAAATAAATAGAAAAATTGGAACGGAGTTTACAAAATTAAAAGCAAATAAATTCTACACATTTAACATGCCCCTTCCAGCAAGCGTTTATATTTATGTAATATTGCTGCTACGTTGAAAATATTTTTATTATTTTCAACATAATTTCTTCTGGCAGCATACCAAATAAATAAAAAATTCATTTTTTTCGAAAAAACAGAAATTAGCGTAATTTAAATTTCTGCGAAAAAATTTAAAAGTTTAAAACTGCGAATTTTTTTCACTTATTTAGGAGTAAATAAGTTGAATTTAAAAGAGAAGGTGGTAAACATTTTAAGGTTAACCAATGCATATTTTTTTGTTTTGCGCATTAAATTTTATTATTTCATGGAATCTCCTCCCACATATTTGCCTTTTCAATACCTGAATTTCCTTATTTATTTCCATTTTCATTTTTTAATTAAAATATTTTGAAATAAAATATTTAGTCGCATGACAAAAAGGAGATTCTACTTTTTCATTTCCACTCCCAAAATAATCATCATTCCATTCTGATTACGTCGGGAAATATCTATGGGTGGGTGCAATATGTTTTTCTTTATACATATAAAGGAATTTAGTAATTGAATATTTGTACACAGAATACACTTTTTGATTAAGTTCTTCGGTTTTTTAATTAGCTTTTTCACATTTCTGTCCATTTTTTCCACTTCGCGTTTTTTTAAGTTTCACTTTTTCCTAATATATTGTATTTATACCCATATATTGTATTTTTTATTTAAACTAATATTTGCTATTTTACTATTTTTCTATCTTATTTGCCTTTAAATTGTTAAGTGTCAATGCGATAGTTTTTGAATTTTTGTTAAAAATAGAATTAATGCAATATAAACCTTTCTCTCTGCACTTTGCTCATGATGTTTTCAAGGTCTTAAAGAAATTTCATTGTAAGATTTTTGGCGATTGTTGTGTAAATACCCAGAGGGACATCGCCAATTAATCAAAGCTGTATACGGACTTTCAACAAATGCACAAAAACAAACCAAATAAAATAAAATAGTGGCGTTGTTTTAGGACAATCATTTAACTCATCTAACCTTCATGAGTATCTAATTAAAATAAATTTGTATTTATGTTAACCTCGGACGGAGTTAGTGGCATTATGATTATTGGCCTTATGGGCTTATTTGATCATTTAAATTATTTGGCAGCTTACTCTTTTCCCCTCCTCATGTCTTCACATCGTCACAATTGCGTGTTATGTTTGTGTGTTGCTCATTTCGCTTGTTTATTGCTTTTTCCATTTACATTGCCCACAATAGCCTCCTCAACCCTTTTGCGCAGTCGTTTCCGAGTTCCACTTCGTTCATTTCACCCTCAACCTCTCCATTGTTCCTATCATGTTCCCTCATAAAATGCGCGGCCAGATTTTCCCCAAACCAATCATTATTTCTTCGTCCACTTAACTTAATAATCCTTTTGCGACCGGATTTTCAAACTATTTTCAATGAAATTATCCATCCATTCTTACAAATGCCTGATGGCCCAAACTAAATTATTATTGAGAAGGCAAATTAGTAGCAAAAACAAGTATACATACAAAATCTAATAATTTAACTTTTTGACTTGCTGACCAATCAATTTTATATTTGGAAGCTCATCAATATTTAATAAAAGGAGCTGGCCTTTTTGTTTTAGTAATTAATAAGCTGCAATAAAGCAACATAATGCAACAAAGTGCTCTAAATCAAACAATCAGTACTTCAATTATAACTATAAGTGGACGACAGAAGCAAAAAAGGAGGTGAGTGTTTCCGATAATAAGAGCGCTTAAAGCTTAAGGAATTTATTTTGTTATACATTATTAAATCTGTAGTTGTTTTCCAAAATAAAAAATCTGAAAATTTTATTACCTAATTCCACTAAATATTTGGCTCTACTCTAAAAATTTATAAAGCAAATTACATATAGAATACAACAAGTAGCTATCACAAATAATAGACAAGGCGAAAACTGCCGGCTCAGTAAAGTTTTTATCTTTTTGATGGTTGCCATGCTTTTTCAAGGCAAGTTTGTGAGCCACTAATAAATTATTAAAACTCTTGAATTAGAGTGCTATGGACAGCTAAGTGCTCCAAGAACAAGTAGATTTAAATGCTTATCCAATGGATGCTGCGATCAACATGGTGAATAAAGAATATTTTATTTAATAGCAAACCACGGGTATTTTAATGTATAAATTAATAAAAAAATCAGATTTTTGATTACAAATTGGCATATTGATGAGTTATACATATGTATGTTTAAAGTATTTTCCATTTTTAAGAGTGGTGTCGTTTCTGGGCTTCTATTGGTGAGTGCAGGGCTAACATCGAATGGATGAATGAAAATTGTCAATTGGTAAAGAATTACAAAAATAATTTAACAAAAATAAAAATTAACAAAAATTCTTAAAATTCAAGGCATGTGCTACCTGTCGTTCCAATAGCGCGCCATTGGCAACACTTGTTCATCCTCCTCCACGCATTCAACCTACATCTCCGTCAGTTGTTCATGCCACTAATTCTCAGAGCCCAGTAAGTAGCTCATCCAGAGAAACTTCATTCAAGGCACCAGTCCAAAAACAAGGAACTGTTCAAAGAGGAAAGGTTACTAGGTGTTATGTGCTTAATTATTTTGATTTTAAAAGGGGGCAAGTTCTTGTGCAGAAATTGCCGATAAGACTGAAAATGCCGCAGAGCAGTTGGCAAGTTCGGGTCTTTTGCAAGCAGTAGAGGATGTTGCTGGTAGACAAATATTGTCCTTGGATGATATCACACGGGCTGTCCCTTCTGGGTGTGTTCCAGAGTTGAACTCGCTCGAATGTTCTCGTTCTTTATGCTTCCACCTTGCTTACAGGAGTATGGACGGTACTTCTGTTGGTATTTATTATGTAAATATGCATTTTGTAGGAACATGTAATAATCTTAAGCGGCCGTTACTTGGCGCATCGTTTCGTGCATATCTTAGGTGAGAAAATTAGTGAGGGATATACTCAACTTATATTTAGACACTTGCCTGCACAGTATGAGGATGGCTTTTCCGAACCAGTCTGTATGTTTATGAATAAATTTATATTTAATTAATATACAAGATTTCCATTTAGTCTTAAAATTATAGCTTCAACTAGTGCTCGTAGGCCTACTCCACGTGAGGCATCACGTTTACTTTTGGCTAGCTCTCAAATGCATGCGCATGAACAATTAAACTCGGTACTAAACTTGATACATGAAATTTTTCAGTTGAAAATTTTTTATTACTTTTTTACAAACAGCTACTTATGCAATGGGGACAATTTATTTCACATGACATGGCCCGAACTGTAAGGGAGAAATAAATATATTCTAGCAAATATGACACGATTATTTTTTAGACTCTTCATCCTACTGCCAATTGTGGTACCTGGTAAGTAAGATCTGTATTTTTGTTCAAATCTTCATGATATATACCTAATTAATGTCAGTGATGTCATTCCGAGTAAATGTGTTCCTGTTACAATCTCGAATAAGGTAATATATAAAAGATTAATTTAATTAAAAAAATTTCAAGGATACGAATGATGCATTTAGACAGAAAGGTTGCTTGAAAATTTCAAGAGCTGTGCCTGTCTGTGGTACAGGGAACCCGAGCAGACCTAGAGAGCAATTGAATGAAAATACTGCATTTGTGGATGGTTCGCAAATTTACGGATCTTCTAGTAGAGACTTGTGAGTATAGATAAGATAAATAATCTACCAAAGGTTTAGGCAAAAATTTCGTGATGGGCGTACAGGTACTAATAGAAAAATTGATGGAAAATTTTTTAATTGAAAGGGATGCTAAAAATGTCATCTTTCAATAATCTCATGGTTTTGCCCTTCGATGAAGGACGATGTGCTAGTGTCAGCAGTTGTTCTGCCTCATTTTCTGCTGGCGACATTCGCGCTAATTTGGTTATTATTATTAAGTTAATTATTAGGTTTTTGTTAATATTAAGTTTCTGGGCCTCTCTTCGATGCATATATTGTTTGCGCGAGAACACAACCGTCTTGTAAGAGCTTTACAAGGCTTAAACCCAGGCTGGAGCGGGTTAGAAAAATAATTTTATGCTTTATTTGTAAATATTTCCAGAGATAGACTGTTCCAAGAAGCACGTAAGATTGTTGGAGCTCAAATTCAAGCAATACTTTATCGAGAGTTTCTACCACGAATACTAGGCAGTTTCTTTGAGCGCCTTATCGGCCCTTATCGGTGAGATTATCCGTTAAAATGTTATTATTTTGATTTAAGAGGTTATGATCCTCAAGTAGATCCAAGTGTGTCAAATGAATTCACGACTTCTGCATACAGATTTGGTCATGGAATGATTTTAGTGAGTCAAAAATATAAATTTTTAATTTGTATAAGTTAAACAAATTTTGAGGAGCAATACCCACGCCTATCCGAGAATGGGCAACCGATTGTGCAGGGATCCTTCGTGTTCGGTGATGGTAAAAATCATGAAAATACTTGGAAATAATTTCTATTTTTATTCGTGCATCAGGCATCTTCAAATCGCAAAAAATTCTTTTTGAAGGAGGCATTGATCCTATATTACGTGGTCTCTGGAATACGTTAGTTTAGAAAAATATTTTCTAGTAAAGTTTCAAAATAAACCTATTAAAATAGCTATATATAACATACATACCCATTGATATTTTTAACAACGTTTCAGGCCTTTAAAAAAACCTCACGGGATGACACCAGCTATAACAGAAAAGATGTTTGGCTCGTAAGTTTTACTAGCAACAGAAAATAACATCAAAATATTTCACAGCACTGACTTAGGTTCACTTAATATAATGCGAGGCAGAGATCATGGCATACCATCGTACAATAAATGGCGGTAAGATAAAAACAAAAAGAAATTAAATATATTTGTATTTGGTGAAATAGAACTATGGATCTTCTATCACCAAATACAATGATATATTTGTATTTGATAAAAGATCATATGCTAAAAAATAGCTAATACTCTAATTTAGAAACTTTTGCGGAATGGAACCTATAAGATCTTTTGATCAGATGAGTGTTCATATTTCAGATGAAAATGTGCGCAAAGTACTTGCCGAAAATTATCCATCACCTGGTCAGTTGGCTATCATAATTTATAAAAATAGAATAATAATTTCGAATAAATGAGCTATTGAATGGAATAAACCATTAGAATAAATTAGCATGGGTTAATAATAAGGAAAATCAATAATTTTTACATACGAGAACGCTTTATTTTGTAGATGATTTGGATCTATACGTTGGTGGGATGATAGAAGATCCAGTTATTGGAGGTTTAGTTGGACCAACGTTAGCGTGTATAATTAGTGATCAGTTTAAGAGAACAAGGGATGGCGATCGGCAAGTTTTTGACTATTATCGAGTAGGAGATAGTTTTTATGGAGATGTATTCAGACTGCTAATAATATCTATTCAATTATAGGTTTTACTTTGAAAACCCTGGAATCTTCTCAGCGACACAATTAGAAGAGATCAAAAAAACTAGGCAAGTAATTTATCAGAATTTCGTACGTCTTATTAATTAAGTCATTGGGGGATTTCTAGAGAAAATCATGTTATTCATTGATTTTTAGTATGGCAAGGATACTCTGTGACAATGGCGACAGAATATCACAAGTTCCTGTACATGCATTTATGTTACCACAATCTGGTGGCGGAATTGAGCAATGTAACAGCATTACACGCATTGATTTGGCAAAGTGGCAAGAGTGACAATTGTAATAAAAAAAATTACTTTCAACCCGAGTGAGATGTATTGAAATCAATGGGCCTAGTTAACAAACTTGCCCTTGTTTATTTACCTCAAAATTCTAATGTTAGCTGAAGTTTATTTCTGACCAGAAAGTGCCAATCTACTATAATTATCAACTATGTATTTGCTATAGATTTTGACGCTTTTTTGTTTCACATCTAGTCTTTAAACGCTCATAATATCATTAACTCAATCAATTTGAATGTTTTGATGTGATCTTAATGTCATTAATTTCTAAAGTACCTATATTATATTGTTAGCTAAAGAACATGTAAATTAAGTTTAACGCGCCAGATAGGTTTTATAGTCTAGATATAAACCTGACATAATGTGCTGATATAAAATTCCTTTGTAAAAAGATCACATCATAACTTACACAGTAACGATATTTTCAAATTTTTTTTAATGTTTATTGTACGGGTTCTTTAATTAAAAGTATAAATAAAGTTGATAAAAATACAATTCGTTATTACTCTACACTGGTGGCACTCAAATGTCCCTTTCCGAATTCTAAAAAAATCGACATTTTATCCCATTATTGGCCGAGTCGGCATTTTAATAAATTCTTGCCCTATCTACCTTATATGTCAATATACCTTTTAAGTAATGAATCTTTTAATCGATTTTTCCCGCGTCTACCTTATAATTATTTTTAGTCACGTCGATCTAATTTTGCCGCGTCTACCTTTTAATTTATCTACCTTTCGAGGGGGCACGAAATTTTATTTTTTTCTTCATCCCAACTCTTTATCAGTCATTTATCTATTAAATTTATTTTTATAATTTTTTAGTTGTTTTAAAGGCTTTTTTTAGTTGACACTTTAACATTTTCCAAGATGAAAATTAACAGAATTAATTTTGTACTTTTAGCGTAAATTTTTACTTGGAATTTGTTTGGCGTCACTTTTTCATATTTTGGATTACTTTCAATTTTTCTTAGATTATCTTTGGGTCGATTAAGTTCCACTAAAATTTCATCTGTGTGGAACTTAATAATTTTTTCATCCCCAAGTTTGTAAATATTTATCAGTGATTAAAGATTTTTCTCGAGGTGTTGAAAAATAAGAAAGATATGAGAGGGGTGATGAGAAAAACTAATTTCATATTGTCAATTAGGAGACGGTTAGAGTGTTATTGATTTCGATGTTTTCTCAAACTAGTTATTGTTCCTACGTTCATTTCAATCCATGATTTAATCGTCGCTTAAGAACATACATAGCAAGAATGTTTTTAATGTTTTTCCAAATTTATTATTTTGCCGAAAAACTTTTTTTTCCTTAGATTCTTAAAGTTTTTAGGTTCACTATTTTTCATTGTCTCGTTTTCACCCTTATTTCACGCCTGCTAATCTTTTAAACTTTTCTATTTTTCAGCTATCATTTTAAACACTTTTGAAAAGTGTCTAAAGCAAATGCTGGCCGTATCGCTCTTGGTACGCGTTGGTGTATTCCAGCATGGAAAAGCGAAATTATTGCTAATGATCAAGGTTTGTTTCTGGAACGAGTTTACTAGTTCTAACTTTATTTCTTCAGGAAATCGAACAACTCCATCTTATGTGGCCTTCACGGACACTGAACGTCTGATTGGTGACGCTGCTGAAATTCAGGTGGCAATGAATCCGTCGAACACTGTTTTTGGTATTTTCTTTTATTTTTTGATAAACAAGTCAAAAATCATTTTCAGACGCGAAACGCTTGATTGGACGGAAGTTTGACGATCCAGCCGTTCAATCGGACATGAAGTATTGGCCGTTCAAGGTTATCCAAGGAGAATATGCTCGTCCAAAAATCAAAGTGGAGGTTAAAGGTGAAATGAAGGCGTTCTTCCCTGAGGTTTTTTAAGTTTACTTGCTTGAGCTTAAGTTTTTCGTTTTTAAGGAAGTTTCGGCAATGGTCTTGACTAAGATGGAGGAGACGGCTGAGGCATTTTTGGGTCAAACGGTCAAAGATGCTGTCATCACTGTGCCTGCTTACTTCAACGACAGTCAACGCCAAGCCACAAAGGATGCTGGAACGATTTCTGGACTTAATGTTTTGCGTATCATCAACGAGCCAACTGCTGCGGCCATCGCTTATGGTTTGGATAAGAAAGGCCAAGGCGAGCGCAACGTCTTGATTTTTGACTTGGGCGGTGGAACTTTTTATTTGTCTATTTTGACTATTGAAGATGAGGTCAAGTCGACTGCTGGAGACACTCACCTTGGAGGCGAAGATTTTGACAATCGAATGGTTTGCGAGTTTTTAAGAGGTTCTTAACTGAAAATTTGTCTTTTTAAGGTCAACCATTTTGTGGCTGAATTCAAGCGTAAGCACAAGAAGGATCTTGCCACCAATCCTCGTGCTCTCCGTCGTCTTCGTACTGCTTGTGAATGCGCTAAGAGGACTTTGTCTAGCTTCACTCAAGCGAGGTTGTTTTTAACTTATTTGACCTTAACTTGAATCGTTTTAGCATTGAAATCGATTCGCTCTATGATGGAATCGACTTCTACACCAACATCATGCGTTCTTGTTTCGAAGAACTGTGCCGATTTGTTCCGCAGTACTATGGATTCAGTTGAGAAATCAATTCGTCAGACTTCTTGTTTGATAAAGAACTCAATAAGAGCATCAACCCGGATGAAGCTGTCGCTTATGGAGCTGCTGTTCATGCTGCAATTTTGTCTGGCGATAGGTCTGAGAATGTTCAGGTTTTTTTCTTTAAGTGGTTTTGGAGGTGAACTTGAAAATTTTTTTAAAGAATCTTCTTCTTTTGGACGTTGCTCCATTTCGTTGGGAATTGAAACTGCTGTTGGTGACATGGCTCAAGTTCCAAGGTTTAATATTTTCTTTTCTTTATTCTTTGGGATGAGAAATATTTTTTAAATTCCCCGTCTGTGCTGGGCATTGAAAGGCTGAAGGAACGGGGTCAGCGGATTTTCTTAGTTCTCCGGGCTACTGGTGACAAAGCTGTGAATATTTCATTAGGGGATTCAGATGGATTAAGAAGAATATCAGCGGATAAGGGGTGATATGCGGGTTTAGAAAGATATCGTGGCGTTCGGAGATATAGACGGAGTAATTTCCCCCTCATAATAATTCCTCTCAGATTTTGCATTTTTAATTTTAAGCTATTATGCAGATGTGTCTTCAACAACAAACTTCTGGTACATGTGTGGCTGACGGCTCTGAAATATCAACTGCTACACATAGACAGTTATTGCGAAGTGTTCTTAATGAGCGTTGGACTGCAACAAATTGTTGATGAATAACAAAGATGAGAGAAGCTAAAAATGTGGCAAAGATGCTACTGCCACATTTTAAGGTCTAAAAGATATTTGCTTGAAATATATTTTTTTTAGTGCTTTTCCGTTTGCGTCGATTTTTTGTTTTATTTTTTTCAGCCAAAATGTTATCAAAACAGCAGAATTCTTAGATGCAAGAACGGAAAAGCACAATTAAGCCACTTGTAAAAAAAGGATTTTTGCGGATTCGTTTAGAAGAAAGCAAAAAGGCCTTTTCTTTACAAGTGGTATTTTTTATCACATAATTTTTTTGTTGGTTAAAATGGGTTTGGCCCCCTCCTCCCAGGGTTTACCCACCACCCAACTCTTCCAAGCTCCGAGAGCTTCAGACAATCCATAATTTCCAAAAATGATCCAACATGACGACCTACTTTTTTTCGAAAAAATTCGAACTTTTTCTCCAATGAAATTCCCAAATGAATACCGCACTTAGTTTTAATACCACTCAAAACTGAATTGTCAAAAACTAAATAGGTTCAGGCTTTCATACCTCCGAGTTATATCCAAAGGCACGGGTTGTTATTCAATAGGTGTAGACAGTAGGGCACTTAGACCTTAGATTTGATTAGAACCCCCCCCCCTTCTGCACTTCAATGGTCCTTCTACAACTTCAACTGCTCCTGCCAGACGTCTACAACTTCAACTCCTCCTGCCAGCCGTCTACAACTTCAACTCCTCCTGCCAGCCGTCTACAACTTCAACTGCTCCTACTGGCCGTCTACAACTTTAACTGCGCGGACTCTACTGTCCCCTGGGCCTCGACATGGTACTCTAACGTCCTCCCGGGTCCTACATGGTGCTCTACTGTCTATCCCTATTTTATAAGACCCACCTTTCTTCCCCACATCCAAGTCTGACCCAAATTTACTTCCCAAAACACCCCCGGACAAAACGTCACTTCCCAAAACGCCCCGGACAAAACGTCACTCCCCAAAATGCCCCGGACAAAACGTCACTCCCCAAAATGCCCCGGACAAAACGTCACTTCCCAAAACGGCCCGGACAAAACGTCACTCCCCAATTCGCCCCGGACAAAACGTCACTCCCCAATTCGTCTCACAGACAAAATATCACTCCCCAATTCGTCCCACAGACAAAATATCACTCCCCAATTCGTCCCGAAAATAACCCGCACTGAAAATCCCGCACTGAACTGACCGACCCCCCTTTTCAAAAAATATCTCTCCATAGGTTCAGGCTTTCATACCTCCGAGTTATATCCAAAGGCAGGGGTTGTTATTCAATAGGTGTAGACAGTAGGGCACTTAGACCTTAGATTTGATTAGAACCCCCCCCCCTTCTGCACTTCAATGGTCCTTCTACAACTTCAACTGCTCCTGCCAGACGTCTACAACTTCAACTCCTCCTGCCAGCCGTCTACAACTTCAACTCCTCCTGCCAGCCGTCTACAACTTCAACTGCTCCTACTGGCCGTCTACAACTTTAACTGCGCGGACTCTACTGTCCCCTGGGCCTCGACATGGTACTCTAACGTCCTCCCGGGTCCTACATGGTGCTCTACTGTCTATCCCTATTTTATAAGACCCACCTTTCTTCCCCACATCCAAGTCTGACCCAAATTTACTTCCCAAAACACCCCCGGACAAAACGTCACTTCCCAAAACGCCCCGGACAAAACGTCACTCCCCAAAATGCCCCGGACAAAACGTCACTCCCCAAAATGCCCCGGACAAAACGTCACTTCCCAAAACGGCCCGGACAAAACGTCACTCCCCAATTCGCCCCGGACAAAACGTCACTCCCCAATTCGTCTCACAGACAAAATATCACTCCCCAATTCGTCCCACAGACAAAATATCACTCCCCAATTCGTCCCGAAAATAACCCGCACTGAAAATCCCGCACTGAACTGACCGACCCCCCTTTTCAAAAAAATATCTCTCCATAGGTTCAGGCTTTCATACCTCCGAGTTATATCCAAAGGCAGGGGTTGTTATTCAATAGGTGTAGACAGTAGGGCACTTAGACCTTAGATTTGATTAGAACCCCCCCCCCCTTCTGCACTTCAATGGTCCTTCTACAACTTCAACTGCTCCTGCCAGACGTCTACAACTTCAACTCCTCCTGCCAGCCGTCTACAACTTCAACTCCTCCTGCCAGCCGTCTACAACTTCAACTGCTCCTACTGGCCGTCTACAACTTTAACTGCGCGGACTCTACTGTCCCCTGGGCCTCGACATGGTACTCTAACGTCCTCCCGGGTCCTACATGGTGCTCTACTGTCTATCCCTATTTTATAAGACCCACCTTTCTTCCCCACATCCAAGTCTGACCCAAATTTACTTCCCAAAACACCCCCGGACAAAACGTCACTTCCCAAAACGCCCCGGACAAAACGTCACTCCCCAAAATGCCCCGGACAAAACGTCACTCCCCAAAATGCCCCGGACAAAACGTCACTTCCCAAAACGGCCCGGACAAAACGTCACTCCCCAATTCGCCCCGGACAAAACGTCACTCCCCAATTCGTCTCACAGACAAAATATCACTCCCCAATTCGTCCCACAGACAAAATATCACTCCCCAATTCGTCCCGAAAATAACCCGCACTGAAAATCCCGCACTGAACTGACCGACCCCCCTTTTCAAAAAAATATCTCTCCATAGGTTCAGGCTTTCATACCTCCGAGTTATATCCAAAGGCAGGGGTTGTTATTCAATAGGTGTAGACAGTAGGGCACTTAGACCTTAGATTTGATTAGAACCCCCCCCCCCCCCTTCTGCACTTCAATGGTCCTTCTACAACTTCAACTGCTCCTGCCAGACGTCTACAACTTCAACTCCTCCTGCCAGCCGTCTACAACTTCAACTCCTCCTGCCAGCCGTCTACAACTTCAACTGCTCCTACTGGCCGTCTACAACTTTAACTGCGCGGACTCTACTGTCCCCTGGGCCTCGACATGGTACTCTAACGTCCTCCCGGGTCCTACATGGTGCTCTACTGTCTATCCCTATTTTATAAGACCCACCTTTCTTCCCCACATCCAAGTCTGACCCAAATTTACTTCCCAAAACACCCCCGGACAAAACGTCACTTCCCAAAACGCCCCGGACAAAACGTCACTCCCCAAAATGCCCCGGACAAAACGTCACTCCCCAAAATGCCCCGGACAAAACGTCACTTCCCAAAACGGCCCGGACAAAACGTCACTCCCCAATTCGCCCCGGACAAAACGTCACTCCCCAATTCGTCTCACAGACAAAATATCACTCCCCAATTCGTCCCACAGACAAAATATCACTCCCCAATTCGTCCCGAAAATAACCCGCACTGAAAATCCCGCACTGAACTGACCGACCCCCCTTTTCAAAAAAATATCTCTCCATAGGTTCAGGCTTTCATACCTCCGAGTTATATCCAAAGGCAGGGGTTGTTATTCAATAGGTGTAGACAGTAGGGCACTTAGACCTTAGATTTGATTAGAACCCCCCCCCCTTCTGCACTTCAATGGTCCTTCTACAACTTCAACTGCTCCTGCCAGACGTCTACAACTTCAACTCCTCCTGCCAGCCGTCTACAACTTCAACTCCTCCTGCCAGCCGTCTACAACTTCAACTGCTCCTACTGGCCGTCTACAACTTTAACTGCGCGGACTCTACTGTCCCCTGGGCCTCGACATGGTACTCTAACGTCCTCCCGGGTCCTACATGGTGCTCTACTGTCTATCCCTATTTTATAAGACCCACCTTTCTTCCCCACATCCAAGTCTGACCCAAATTTACTTCCCAAAACACCCCCGGACAAAACGTCACTTCCCAAAACGCCCCGGACAAAACGTCACTCCCCAAAATGCCCCGGACAAAACGTCACTCCCCAATTCGCCCCGGACAAAACGTCACTTCCCAAAACGGCCCGGACAAAACGTCACTCCCCAATTCGCCCCGGACAAAACGTCACTCCCCAATTCGTCTCACAGACAAAATATCACTCCCCAATTCGTCCCACAGACAAAATATCACTCCCCAATTCGTCCCGAAAATAACCCGCACTGAAAATCCCGCACTGAACTGACCGACCCCCCTTTTCAAAAAAATATCTCTCCATAGGTTCAGGCTTTCATACCTCCGAGTTATATCCAAAGGCAGGGGTTGTTATTCAATAGGTGTAGACAGTAGGGCACTTAGACCTTAGATTTGATTAGAACCCCCCCCCCTTCTGCACTTCAATGGTCCTTCTACAACTTCAACTGCTCCTGCCAGACGTCTACAACTTCAACTCCTCCTGCCAGCCGTCTACAACTTCAACTCCTCCTGCCAGCCGTCTACAACTTCAACTGCTCCTACTGGCCGTCTACAACTTTAACTGCGCGGACTCTACTGTCCCCTGGGCCTCGACATGGTACTCTAACGTCCTCCCGGGTCCTACATGGTGCTCTACTGTCTATCCCTATTTTATAAGACCCACCTTTCTTCCCCACATCCAAGTCTGACCCAAATTTACTTCCCAAAACACCCCCGGACAAAACGTCACTTCCCAAACGCCCCGGACAAAACGTCACTCCCCAAAATGCCCCGGACAAAACGTCACTCCCCAAAATGCCCCGGACAAAACGTCACTTCCCAAAACGGCCCGGACAAAACGTCACTCCCCAATTCGCCCCGGACAAAACGTCACTCCCCAATTCGTCTCACAGACAAAATATCACTCCCCAATTCGTCCCACAGACAAAATATCACTCCCCAATTCGTCCCGAAAATAACCCGCACTGAAAATCCCGCACTGAACTGACCGACCCCCCTTTTCAAAAAAATATCTCTCCATAGGTTCAGGCTTTCATACCTCCGAGTTATATCCAAAGGCAGGGGTTGTTATTCAATAGGTGTAGACAGTAGGGCACTTAGACCTTAGATTTGATTAGAACCCCCCCCCTTCTGCACTTCAATGGTCCTTCTACAACTTCAACTGCTCCTGCCAGACGTCTACAACTTCAACTCCTCCTGCCAGCCGTCTACAACTTCAACTCCTCCTGCCAGCCGTCTACAACTTCAACTGCTCCTACTGGCCGTCTACAACTTTAACTGCGCGGACTCTACTGTCCCCTGGGCCTCGACATGGTACTCTAACGTCCTCCCGGGTCCTACATGGTGCTCTACTGTCTATCCCTATTTTATAAGACCCACCTTTCTTCCCCACATCCAAGTCTGACCCAAATTTACTTCCCAAAACACCCCCGGACAAAACGTCACTTCCCAAAACGCCCCGGACAAAACGTCACTCCCCAAAATGCCCCGGACAAAACGTCACTCCCCAAAATGCCCCGGACAAAACGTCACTTCCCAAAACGGCCCGGACAAAACGTCACTCCCCAATTCGCCCCGGACAAAACGTCACTCCCCAATTCGTCTCACAGACAAAATATCACTCCCCAATTCGTCCCACAGACAAAATATCACTCCCCAATTCGTCCCGAAAATAACCCGCACTGAAAATCCCGCACTGAACTGACCGACCCCCCTTTTCAAAAAAATATCTCTCCATAGGTTCAGGCTTTCATACCTCCGAGTTATATCCAAAGGCAGGGGTTGTTATTCAATAGGTGTAGACAGTAGGGCACTTAGACCTTAGATTTGATTAGAACCCCCCCCCCCCCTTCTGCACTTCAATGGTCCTTCTACAACTTCAACTGCTCCTGCCAGACGTCTACAACTTCAACTCCTCCTGCCAGCCGTCTACAACTTCAACTCCTCCTGCCAGCCGTCTACAACTTCAACTGCTCCTACTGGCCGTCTACAACTTTAACTGCGCGGACTCTACTGTCCCCTGGGCCTCGACATGGTACTCTAACGTCCTCCCGGGTCCTACATGGTGCTCTACTGTCTATCCCTATTTTATAAGACCCACCTTTCTTCCCCACATCCAAGTCTGACCCAAATTTACTTCCCAAAACACCCCCGGACAAAACGTCACTTCCCAAAACGCCCCGGACAAAACGTCACTCCCCAAAATGCCCCGGACAAAACGTCACTCCCCAAAATGCCCCGGACAAAACGTCACTTCCCAAAACGGCCCGGACAAAACGTCACTCCCCAATTCGCCCCGGACAAAACGTCACTCCCCAATTCGTCTCACAGACAAAATATCACTCCCCAATTCGTCCCACAGACAAAATGTCACTCCCCAATTCGTCCCGAAAATAACCCGCACTCAAAATCCCGCACTGAAGTGACCGACCCCCCTTTTCAAAAAATATCTCTCCATAGGTTCAGGCTTTCATACCTCCGAGTTATATCCAAAGGCAGGGTTGTTATTCAATAGGTGTAGACAGTAGGGCACTTAGACCTTAGATTTGATTAGAACCCCCCCCCCTTCTGCACTTCAATGGTCCTTCTACAACTTCAACTGCTCCTGCCAGACGTCTACAACTTCAACTCCTCCTGCCAGCCGTCTACAACTTCAACTCCTCCTGCCAGCCGTCTACAACTTCAACTGCTCCTACTGGCCGTCTACAACTTTAACTGCGCGGACTCTACTGTCCCCTGGGCCTCGACATGGTACTCTAACGTCCTCCCGGGTCCTACATGGTGCTCTACTGTCTATCCCTATTTTATAAGACCCACCTTTCTTCCCCACATCCAAGTCTGACCCAAATTTACTTCCCAAAACACCCCCGGACAAAACGTCACTTCCCAAAACGCCCCGGACAAACGTCACTCCCCAAAATGCCCCGGACAAAACGTCACTCCCCAAAATGCCCCGGACAAAACGTCACTTCCCAAAACGGCCCGGACAAAACGTCACTCCCCAATTCGCCCCGGACAAACGTCACTCCCCAATTCGTCTCACAGACAAAATATCACTCCCCAATTCGTCCCACAGACAAAATATCACTCCCCAATTCGTCCCGAAAATAACCCGCACTGAAAATCCCGCACTGAACTGACCGACCCCCCTTTTCAAAAAATATCTCTCCATAGGTTCAGGCTTTCATACCTCCGAGTTATATCCAAAGGCACGGGTTGTTATTCAATAGGTGTAGACAGTAGGGCACTTAGACCTTAGATTTGATTAGAACCCCCCCCCCTTCTGCACTTCAATGGTCCTTCTACAACTTCAACTGCTCCTGCCAGACGTCTACAACTTCAACTCCTCCTGCCAGCCGTCTACAACTTCAACTCCTCCTGCCAGCCGTCTACAACTTCAACTGCTCCTACTGGCCGTCTACAACTTTAACTGCGCGGACTCTACTGTCCCCTGGGCCTCGACATGGTACTCTAACGTCCTCCCGGGTCCTACATGGTGCTCTACTGTCTATCCCTATTTTATAAGACCCACCTTTCTTCCCCACATCCAAGTCTGACCCAAATTTACTTCCCAAAACACCCCCGGACAAAACGTCACTTCCCAAAACGCCCCGGACAAAACGTCACTCCCCAAAATGCCCCGGACAAAACGTCACTCCCCAAAATGCCCCGGACAAAACGTCACTTCCCAAAACGGCCCGGACAAAACGTCACTCCCCAATTCGCCCCGGACAAAACGTCACTCCCCAATTCGTCTCACAGACAAAATATCACTCCCCAATTCGTCCCACAGACAAAATATCACTCCCCAATTCGTCCCGAAAATAACCCGCACTGAAAATCCCGCACTGAACTGACCGACCCCCCTTTTCAAAAAAATATCTCTCCATAGGTTCAGGCTTTCATACCTCCGAGTTATATCCAAAGGCAGGGGTTGTTATTCAATAGGTGTAGACAGTAGGGCACTTAGACCTTAGATTTGATTAGAACCCCCCCCCCCCCCTTCTGCACTTCAATGGTCCTTCTACAACTTCAACTGCTCCTGCCAGACGTCTACAACTTCAACTCCTCCTGCCAGCCGTCTACAACTTCAACTCCTCCTGCCAGCCGTCTACAACTTCAACTGCTCCTACTGGCCGTCTACAACTTTAACTGCGCGGACTCTACTGTCCCCTGGGCCTCGACATGGTACTCTAACGTCCTCCCGGGTCCTACATGGTGCTCTACTGTCTATCCCTATTTTATAAGACCCACCTTTCTTCCCCACATCCAAGTCTGACCCAAATTTACTTCCCAAAACACCCCCGGACAAAACGTCACTTCCCAAAACGCCCCGGACAAAACGTCACTCCCCAAAATGCCCCGGACAAAACGTCACTCCCCAAAATGCCCCGGACAAAACGTCACTTCCCAAAACGGCCCGGACAAAACGTCACTCCCCAATTCGCCCCGGACAAAACGTCACTCCCCAATTCGTCTCACAGACAAAATATCACTCCCCAATTCGTCCCACAGACAAAATATCACTCCCCAATTCGTCCCGAAAATAACCCGCACTGAAAATCCCGCACTGAACTGACCGACCCCCCTTTTCAAAAAAATATCTCTCCATAGGTTCAGGCTTTCATACCTCCGAGTTATATCCAAAGGCAGGGGTTGTTATTCAATAGGTGTAGACAGTAGGGCACTTAGACCTTAGATTTGATTAGAACCCCCCCCCCCCCTTCTGCACTTCAATGGTCCTTCTACAACTTCAACTGCTCCTGCCAGACGTCTACAACTTCAACTCCTCCTGCCAGCCGTCTACAACTTCAACTCCTCCTGCCAGCCGTCTACAACTTCAACTGCTCCTACTGGCCGTCTACAACTTTAACTGCGCGGACTCTACTGTCCCCTGGGCCTCGACATGGTACTCTAACGTCCTCCCGGGTCCTACATGGTGCTCTACTGTCTATCCCTATTTTATAAGACCCACCTTTCTTCCCCACATCCAAGTCTGACCCAAATTTACTTCCCAAAACACCCCCGGACAAAACGTCACTTCCCAAAACGCCCCGGACAAAACGTCACTCCCCAAAATGCCCCGGACAAAACGTCACTCCCCAAAATGCCCCGGACAAAACGTCACTTCCCAAAACGGCCCGGACAAAACGTCACTCCCCAATTCGCCCCGGACAAAACGTCACTCCCCAATTCGTCTCACAGACAAAATATCACTCCCCAATTCGTCCCACAGACAAAATATCACTCCCCAATTCGTCCCGAAAATAACCCGCACTGAAAATCCCGCACTGAACTGACCGACCCCCCTTTTCAAGAAATCCTCTCCATAGGTTCAGGCTTTCATACCTCCGAGTTATATCCAAAGGCAGGGGTTGTTATTCAATAGGTGTAGACAGTAGGGCACTTAGACCTTAGATTTGATTAGAACCCCCCCCCCCCTTCTGCACTTCAATGGTCCTTCTACAACTTCAACTGCTCCTGCCAGACGTCTACAACTTCAACTCCTCCTGCCAGCCGTCTACAACTTCAACTCCTCCTGCCAGCCGTCTACAACTTCAACTGCTCCTACTGGCCGTCTACAACTTTAACTGCGCGGACTCTACTGTCCCCTGGGCCTCGACATGGTACTCTAACGTCCTCCCGGGTCCTACATGGTGCTCTACTGTCTATCCCTATTTTATAAGACCCACCTTTCTTCCCCACATCCAAGTCTGACCCAAATTAACTTCCCCAAAACACCCCCGGACAAAACGTCACTTCCCAAAACGCCCCGGACAAAACGTCACTCCCCAAAATGCCCCGGACAAAACGTCACTCCCCAAAATGCCCCGGACAAAACGTCACTTCCCAAAACGGCCCGGACAAAACGTCACTCCCCAATTCGCCCCGGACAAAACGTCACTCCCCAATTCGTCTCACAGACAAAATATCACTCCCCAATTTGTCCCGAAAATAACCCGCACTGAAAATCCGGCACTGAACTGACCGACCCCCCTTTTCAAAAAAATATCTCTCCATAGGTTCAGGCTTTCATACCTCCGAGTTATATCCAAAGGCACGGGTTGTTATTCAATAGGTGTAGACAGTAGGGCACTTAGACCTTAGATTTGATTAGAACCCCCCCCCCTTCTGCACTTCAATGGTCCTTCTACAACTTCAACTGCTCCTGCCAGACGTCTACAACTTCAACTCCTCCTGCCAGCCGTCTACAACTTCAACTCCTCCTGCCAGCCGTCTACAACTTCAACTGCTCCTACTGGCCGTCTACAACTTTAACTGCGCGGACTCTACTGTCCCCTGGGCCTCGACATGGTACTCTAACGTCCTCCCGGGTCCTACATGGTGCTCTACTGTCTATCCCTATTTTATAAGACCCACCTTTCTTCCCCACATCCAAGTCTGACCCAAATTTACTTCCCAAAACACCCCCGGACAAAACGTCACTTCCCAAAACGCCCCGGACAAAACGTCACTCCCCAAAATGCCCCGGACAAAACGTCACTCCCCAAAATGCCCCGGACAAACGTCACTTCCCAAAACGGCCCGGACAAAACGTCACTCCCCAATTCGCCCCGGACAAAACGTCACTCCCCAATTCGTCTCACAGACAAAATATCACTCCCCAATTCGTCCCACAGACAAAATCTCACTCCCAATCGTCCGAAATAATCACTCCCAATTCGTCCCCGAAATACCCGCACTGAAAATCCCGCACTGAACTGACCGACCCCCCTTTTCAAAAAATATCTCTCCATAGGTTCAGGCTTTCATACCTCCGAGTTATATCCAAAGGCAGGGGTTGTTATTCAATAGGTGTAGACAGTAGGGCACTTAGACCTTAGATTTGATTAGAACCCCCCCCCCTTCTGCACTTCAATGGTCCTTCTACAACTTCAACTGCTCCTGCCAGACGTCTACAACTTCAACTCCTCCTGCCAGCCGTCTACAACTTCAACTCCTCCTGCCAGCCGTCTACAACTTCAACTGCTCCTACTGGCCGTCTACAACTTTAACTGCGCGGACTCTACTGTCCCCTGGGCCTCGACATGGTACTCTAACGTCCTCCCGGTCCTACATGGTGCTCTACTGTCTATCCCTATTTTATAAGACCCACCTTTCTTCCCCACATCCAAGTCTGACCCAAATTTACTTCCCAAAACACCCCCGGACAAAACGTCACTTCCCAAAACGCCCCGGACAAAACGTCACTCCCCAAAATGCCCCGGACAAAACGTCACTCCCCAAAATGCCCCGGACAAAACGTCACTTCCCAAAACGGCCCGGACAAAACGTCACTCCCCAATTCGCCCCGGACAAAACGTCACTCCCCAATTCGTCTCACAGACAAAATATCACTCCCCAATTCGTCCACAGACAAAATATCACTCCCCAATTCGTCCCGAAAATAACCCGCACTGAAAATCCCGCACTGAACTGACCGACCCCCCTTTTCAAAAAATATCTCTCCATAGGTTCAGGCTTTCATACCTCCGAGTTATATCCAAAGGCAGGGGTTGTTATTCAATAGGTGTAGACAGTAGGGCACTTAGACCTTAGATTTGATTAGAACCCCCCCCCCCCCCTTCTGCACTTCAATGGTCCTTCTACAACTTCAACTGCTCCTGCCAGACGTCTACAACTTCAACTCCTCCTGCCAGCCGTCTACAACTTCAACTCCTCCTGCCAGCCGTCTACAACTTCAACTGCTCCTACTGGCCGTCTACAACTTTAACTGCGCGGACTCTACTGTCCCCTGGGCCTCGACATGGTACTCTAACGTCCTCCCGGGTCCTACATGGTGCTCTACTGTCTATCCCTATTTTATAAGACCCACCTTTCTTCCCCACATCCAAGTCTGACCCAAATTTACTTCCCAAAACACCCCCGGACAAAACGTCCACTTCCCAAAACGCCCCGGACAAAACGTCACTCCCCAAAATGCCCCGGACAAAACGTCACTCCCCAATTTGTCCCACAGACAAAATGTCACTTCCCAAAACGGCCCGGACAAAACGTCACTCCCCAATTCGCCCCGGACAAAACGTCACTCCCCAATTCGTCTCACAGACAAAATATCACTCCCCAATTCGTCCCACAGACAAAATATCACTCCCCAATTCGTCCCGAAAATAACCCGCACTGAAATCCCGCACTGAACTGACCGACCCCCCTTTTCAAAAAAATATCTCTCCATAGGTTCAGGCTTTCATACCTCCGAGTTATATCCAAAGGCAGGGGTTGTTATTCAATAGGTGTAGACAGTAGGGCACTTAGACCTTAGATTTGATTAGAACCCCCCCCCCCTTCTGCACTTCAATGGTCCTTCTACAACTTCAACTGCTCCTGCCAGACGTCTACAACTTCAACTCCTCCTGCCAGCCGTCTACAACTTCAACTCCTCCTGCCAGCCGTCTACAACTTCAACTGCTCCTACTGGCCGTCTACAACTTTAACTGCGCGGACTCTACTGTCCCCTGGGCCTCGACATGGTACTCTAACGTCCTCCCGGGTCCTACATGGTGCTCTACTGTCTATCCCTATTTTATAAGACCCACCTTTCTTCCCCACATCCAAGTCTGACCCAAATTTACTTCCCAAAACACCCCCGGACAAAACGTCACTACCCAAAACGCCCCGGACAAACGTCACTCCCCAAACTGCCCCGCACAAAACGTCACTCCCCACACTGCCCCGGACAAAACGTCACTCACCACACAGGCCCGCACAAAACGTCACTCCCCAATTCGCCCCGGACAAAACGTCACTCCCCAATTCGTCTCACAGACAAAATATCACTCCCCAATTCGTCCCACAGACAAAATAACCCGCACTCAAAATCCCGCACTGAAGTGACCGACCCCCCTTTTCAAAAAATATCTCTCCATAGGTTCAGGCTTTCATACCTCCGAGTTATATCCAAAGGCAGGGGTTGTTATTCAATAGGTGTAGACAGTAGGGCACTTAGACCTTAGATTTGATTAGAACCCCCCCCCCCTTCTGCACTTCAATGGTCCTTCTACAACTTCAACTGCTCCTGCCAGACGTCTACAACTTCAACTCCTCCTGCCAGCCGTCTACAACTTCAACTCCTCCTGCCAGCCGTCTACAACTTCAACTGCTCCTACTGGCCGTCTACAACTTTAACTGCGCGGACTCTACTGTCCCCTGGGCCTCGACATGGTACTCTAACGTCCTCCCGGGTCCTACATGGTGCTCTACTGTCTATCCCTATTTTATAAGACCCACCTTTCTTCCCCACATCCAAGTCTGACCCAAATTTACTTCCCAAAACACCCCCGGACAAAACGTCACTTCCCAAAACGCCCCGGACAAACGTCACTCCCCAAAATGCCCCGGACAAAACGTCACTCCCCAAAATGCCCCGGACAAAACGTCACTTCCCAAAACGGCCCGGACAAAACGTCACTCCCCAATTCGCCCCGGACAAAACGTCACTCCCCAATTCGTCTCACAGACAAAATATCACTCCCCAATTCGTCCCACAGACAAAATATCACTCCCCAATTCGTCCCGAAAATAACCCGCACTGAAAATCCCGCACTGAACTGACCGACCCCCCTTTTCAAAAAAATATCTCTCCATAGGTTCAGGCTTTCATACCTCCGAGTTATATCCAAAGGCAGGGGTTGTTATTCAATAGGTGTAGACAGTAGGGCACTTAGACCTTAGATTTGATTAGAACCCCCCCCCCTTCTGCACTTCAATGGTCCTTCTACAACTTCAACTGCTCCTGCCAGACGTCTACAACTTCAACTCCTCCTGCCAGCCGTCTACAACTTCAACTCCTCCTGCCAGCCGTCTACAACTTCAACTGCTCCTACTGGCCGTCTACAACTTTAACTGCGCGGACTCTACTGTCCCCTGGGCCTCGACATGGTACTCTAACGTCCTCCCGGGTCCTACATGGTGCTCTACTGTCTATCCCTATTTTATAAGACCCACCTTTCTTCCCCACATCCAAGTCTGACCCAAATTTACTTCCCAAAACACCCCCGGACAAAACGTCACTTCCCAAAACGCCCCGGACAAAACGTCACTCCCCAAAATGCCCCGGACAAAACGTCACTCTCCCCAAAATGCCCCGGACAAAACGTCACTTCCCAAAACGGCCCGGACAACACGTCCACTCCCCAATTCGCCCCGGACAAAACGTCACTCCCCAATTCGTCTCACAGACAAAATATCACTCCCCAATTCGTCCCACAGACAAAATATCACTCCCCAATTCGTCCCGAAAATACCCGCACTGAAAATCCCGCACTGAACTGACCGACCCCCCTTTTCAAAAAATATCTCTCCATAGGTTCAGGCTTTCATACCTCCGAGTTATATCCAAAGGCAGGGGTTGTTATTCAATAGGTGTAGACAGTAGGGCACTTAGACCTTAGATTTTGATTAGAACCCCCCCCCCTTCTGCACTTCAATGGTCCTTCTACAACTTCAACTGCTCCTGCCAGACGTCTACAACTTCAACTCCTCCTGCCAGCCGTCTACAACTTCAACTCCTCCTGCCACCGTCTACAACTTCAACTGCTCCTACTGGCCGTCTACAACTTTAACTGCGCGGACTCTACTGTCCCCTGGGCCTCGACATGGTACTCTAACGTCCTCCCGTGTCCTACATGGTGCTCTACTGTCTATCCCTATTTTATAAGACCCACCTTTCTTCCCCACATCCAAGTCTGACCCAAATTTACTTCCCAAAACACCCCCGGACAAAACGTCACTTCCCAAAACGCCCCGGACAAAACGTCACTCCCCAAAATGCCCCGGACAAAACGTCACTCCCCAAAATGCCCCGGACAAAACGTCACTTCCCAAAACGGCCCGGACAAAACGTCACTCCCCAATTCGCCCCGGACAAAACGTCACTCCCCAATTCGTCTCACAGACAAAATATCACTCCCCAATTCGTCCCACAGACAAAATATCACTCCCCACTTCGTCCCGAAATAACCCGCACTGAAAATCCCGCACTGAACTGACCGACCCCCCTTTTCAAAAAAATATCTCTCCATAGGTTCAGGCTTTCATACCTCCGAGTTATATCCAAAGGCAGGGGTTGTTATTCAATAGGTGTAGACAGTAGGGCACTTAGACCTTAGATTTGATTAGAACCCCCCCCCCTTCTGCACTTCAATGGTCCTTCTACAACTTCAACTGCTCCTGCCAGACGTCTACAACTTCAACTCCTCCTGCCAGCCGTCTACAACTTCAACTCCTCCTGCCAGCCGTCTACAACTTCAACTGCTCCTACTGGCCGTCTACAACTTTAACTGCGCGGACTCTACTGTCCCCTGGGCCTCGACATGGTACTCTAACGTCCTCCCGGGTCCTACATGGTGCTCTACTGTCTATCCCTATTTTATAAGACCCACCTTTCTTCCCCACATCCAAGTCTGACCCAAATTTACTCCCCAAAATGCCCCGGACAAAACGTCACTCCCCAAAACGCCCCGGACAAAACGTCACTCCCCAATTCGCCCCGGACAAAACGTCACTCCCCCAAAAGCCCCGGACAAAACGTCACACCCCAATTCGCCCCGGCCCAAACGTCACTCCCCCATTCGGCCCGGACCAAACGTCACTCCCCAATTCGTCTCACAGACAAAATCACTCCCCAATTCGTCCCACAGACAAAATATCACTCCCCAATTCGTCCCGAAAATAACCCGCACTGAAA